>CM065590.1:502851281-503030467 GCA_033119425.1 Bufotes viridis
TTGACATCTAGCACTGAGTGTCAGATCATGTGATTAGTCATGTGCGGCTCACATGACAGGCGGTGACGCGACTGAGTTCATGCGCTGGCAGGCTTCCTCCGGATGTGCTCGATGCGATCATCATGCTGCGCTGACATGCGCAGACGATTGATCGAGACGCGCTGATGGATGTAGTCGGCCATCATGGCAGGGTTGCGCCGAGATATCCGATCCCGTCATGTGGCTGCGATTGACCACTAGCAATATCAGCAGGTGACTATTAGCATCATGTTCATTATTATGATTGGTTATTCACCTCCCACCCATGGTATATACAGTTGTGTTCAAAATTATTCAACCCCCAATGCTGTAAAGGGTTTTAGGGAATTTAGTGTACATTTGTAATTGTGTTCAGAATGAAATGTTACAAGGACTTTTTAAAGAACCAAATGCAACTAAAATGACATCAATTGTTTTTGTAATACAATTATTCAACCCCTTAAAGATTACCACTCTTAAGAACAGAGGTTCATTCAAGTGTTTTCGATCAGGTATTGAAAACACCTCTGGATGTCAAGGAGCAGCAATCAAGCATAATAACCACCAATTAGGCAGATGTAAAATGACTGTGATACTCAGCTCCTTCTAGACATTTACTGGTGTGTTTACAAACATGGTGAAGTCAAAAGAATGGTCCAGGAAGACAAGAGAAGAGGTGATTTCTCTTCACAGGAAGGGCAATGGCTATAAGAAGATTGCAAAGATGTTAAACATACCAAGAGACACCATAGGAAGCATCATTCGCAAATTCAAGGCAAAGGGCACTGTTGAAACGCTACCTGGTCGTGGCAAAAAGAAGATGCTGACTTCGACTGCTGTGCGCTACCTGAAGCGCAAAGTGGAGAAAAGTCCCGTGTGACTGCTGAGGAACTGAAAAAGATTTGTCAGATGCGGGTACTGAAGTTTCAGCTAAGACAATAAGGCGCACACTGCGTAATGAAGGCCTCCATGCCAGAACTCCCAGGCGCACCCCCTTGCTGTCTCCAAAGAATAAGAAGAGTCGACTGCAGTATGCCAAAAGTCATGTGGACAAACCACAAAAGTTTTGGGATAGTGTTCTGTGGACTGATGAAACAAAATTAGAACTGTTTGGGCCCATGGATCAATGCTATGTTTGGAGGAGGAAGAACAAGGCCTATGAAGAAAAGAACACCCAGCCTACTGTGAAGCATGGCGGGGGGTCAATCATGCTTTGGGGCTGTTTTGCTTCTACAGGTACAGGGAAGCTTCAGCGTGTGCAAGGTACCATGAATTCTCTTCAGTACCATGAGATATTGGATGAAAATGTGATGCAGTCCGTCACAAACCTGAGGCTTGGGAGACGTTGGACCTTTCAACAGGACAATGATCTCAAGCATACCTCCAAGTCCACTAGAGCATAGTTGCAGATTAAAAGCTGGAACATTTTGAAGTGGCCATCGCAGTCACCAGACTTAAATCCGATTGAGAACCTCTGGTGGGACTTAAGGAAAGCAGTTGCAGCGCCCAAGCCTAATAATGTGACTGAACTGGAGGCTTTTGCCCATGAAGAATGGGCGAAGATACTAGTAGATCGCTGCAAGACACTTGTGTCAAGCTATGCTTCACGTTTAAAAGCTGTTATAACTGGAAAAGGATGTTGTACTAAGTACTAAGATTGAATGTCACTTGGGGGTTGAATAAAACTGATAATGATGTGAGAACAGAAAAGACATTTGTGGTTATTTCAGTTTAAATGTTATGTTATATTTGTCTGACTTACAAGGGCCTCTTTGATTTAATTGTAAACAAGATGACTGAAATGATCAAAATCAATGTCAAACTGGCCAAAACACTCAATTTCAGTGGGGGTTGAAAATTTTTGAACACAACTGTATACCCCGGTCTCTTGCTTTTATCCTCACCTCCTGATGAAGCCTGGACGGTGAAACACGTGTAGGGGTGTTTTCTGTGCAGTTTGAGCGGTCGGTGTTTGGGTGCAACATGGGTATGTGTAATCGCTATTATTATTATTATTATTGAAGTGTATGGTTTACTTGCATTTTTTCACATGCCATACTTTTCAGTGTAGGGATCCACTTATTTGGGTCTACCTCCTAGTTGTACTGACTGGTGGGAGGCTCAGATAGTGGGACGAAGGTGATGCATGCATGAGCTACATTTGGGGGACACAGTTTTGTGTATGGTAGTGATTATTTATTCCTGTGTCTATCATCCTATTACCATTGGTTTAATTGTATCCTTGCATGCACCAGCCCCTAGGGATATATATATGTATATCTTCCCCAATTTGAGTCCTATTTGGATTTAAAGATCTAGGACTTACATTGGATGTATATTGCCCCATACCATTGCTCTACTGTTATATCTCTTCTGTATCAGGGTGTCTTGTATTCTATTCTGTCTTTCTCTATAGACCCAAAAATAATTTTTTTTATATATTATTATAAATTGTTACATAATAAAATTTGATATTTTTTCATGAGACATGGGAGTTTGTTTTGTGTTTTGATGTGGTTAGGTACTGCCATGTTGCAAATATGTCCCTTTGCATGAGGTTTTGTAGGTTTACATGTTGTTTTTTCAGAAAATTCCTCATATATGGATTATAAAAGACGTGACAAAAATTGGTTGAGCCGATTGGGATCTATATTTAGTGAGAAAGTGACACCAGATGCAGAGAGAAAAGAAATAAGGGAATTGAAGCAAAAAATTCGGGACTCCTTGAGAAAACGTACTAAATTGTGGTGGAACAAGGTGGCGCTTGAGAATTATTTACAAAAGAATATTATACCACGAGGATTGCGAGTGCAAATTTTTCCCACTTTAGAGTGTGAGGATCCTGCCTTCATCACGAGGTGGGAGGAGACTCTCACCAAGTGCTCCCAAACGCTAATTGAATTATTGATTGGAGCCGATCGCAAGGCCCTGGAAGGGATAGAAAAAGAAATAGAAAGCTCCAAAGAGAAGATACAACAATTATTGACTAAAGATGAGATTGAAAACTTTGATAAGAATTTAGAGGAGGACCTCATCAAGTGGGAAAAAGAAATACAGAACGTAAAGGCAGCTAAGTACCAGAGAGATCTGAGTGACTACCAACAACAAAAAGTTTTTAAGTGGCAAAGAAATAGGAGGAATAGTAGAAGCCGCTCGCTGTCCGTCACCTTCTTGACTTCAGAAGAAGAATGTGGAACCTCTTTTTTAGACGGGCATTTAGGCCCAGACTATGGCCAGGATTCAGACAGACGAAAGTATCAACCTCGTACTCCAGCCTCAAAAAGAAAGGGCAAAATGAACAACGAGAAGGACAAAAGAGCGAGGAATTAAAGGTAATTAATTTGTCTAGTAGAAGACTTACTGTCCCACAACAGCAGGTGTTGCAGAGGGGACTCTCCTTCTCTCCTAGTAGCAATTTCAATTCTTTTGAGATTATCAAGGACTTGGAATTGTTTGCACGAAAGCTTATTTTTCAGAAATATTTTAATAAAAGGAGTGAAGGCGAGCCCGCTCTTACACATATGGAACAACAGGCACTTAGGGATTTAGAATCCCTTTTGGCAGAGCAGGATCCCTCTTCCTTTGCTTCCATTCCCGCACATCTGCATCGGTGGTCGCAGGCGTTCCCCCCTAAGTCGTTATGCCCCGCGGTGGATATTTTTGTCAAATTGGTGACAAAAGATATTGACAGAGAGATGGGAAGACAAAATAAGAAAAATACAAACAACCTTACTAAGATGCAACGTCAAGCTTTGAGCGAGCTTAAATCTTATAAAGATATTGTCATCAAGCAGGCGGACAAAGGGGGGAACGTGGTGATCTGGCCGGTGCAGATGTATGAGAGGGAGGCATTTAGACAACTTAACGATACTCGTTGTTATAGGAGATTGGATAGGAGTCCTACGAGCAAATATAAGGAGGAATTGGATCTCATCCTGCAGGAGGCCGTTGACAGGGGGGTCATTAGTCACAAAATGAAGGATGGACTGACTGTTGATTTTCCCGTCTGTCCAACTCTTTATTTATTGCCCAAGGTACATAAGAGCCCCACCTGCCCTCCGGGGCGACCTATTGTCTCGGGCATGGGGGGGCTCTGTGCTAACATTGGGAAATATATTGATTTTTATTTGAAGGGTTGCGTCGAGACCCTTCCGTCATACGTCCAGGATACGTCAGATATGTTGAGAAAATTGAATGGCCTGTATTTAGAGAGGGATGTCCTTCTAGTTACTTTTTTTCTCGCTATGACAAGTCTGGATAAGGACTTAGTGCAATTTGTTTTGGAGTTGTTACAGTTCACTTTGACTCATAATTATTTTTTGTTTAAGGACCGCTTTTTCCTACAGCTCCAGGGAACGGCGATGGGGGCGTTTTGTGCGCCCTCATACGCCAATCTTTTCCTGGGGCTGTGGGAGAGAGAGGTCGTTTCCAATACTTTTGGTTATGACGACGTACTCCTCTGGTCTAGGTATATAGACGATGTATTTTTTATCTGGCAGGGCTCCACGTCCCAGTTGGAGGATTTCCTCTCAAGGCTTAATAAGAATGATCTCAACATAAAACTGACATGGAAGTTTAGTGTAGAACAAGTAGATTTCCTGGACATTTTGATTATGAAGGACCCCGACAACAAGATTGTGACTGATGTCTTTCGCAAAAAGACCTCTGTCAACGCCCTCCTGCATGCCTCCTCGTCACATTATCCCAAAGTGATTCAAGCTATCCCTAAGGGACAATTCCTTAGAATGAGGAGAATCTGCTCAGAGGATAGCCAATTTGAGGAACAATCACATAATCTTATGAGGAGATTTGTGGATAGGGGTTACCACGCTAGAGTTATCAAGGAAGGATATAACAGAGCACTGACGCGACTGAGTTCATGCGCTGGCAGGCTTCCTCCGGATGTGTTCGATGCGATCATCATGCTGCGCTGACATGCGCAGACGATTGATCGAGACACGCTGATGGATGTAGTCGGCCATCATGGCTGGGTTGCGCCGAGATATCCGATCCCGTCATGTGGCTGCGATTGACCACTAGCAATATCAGCAGGTGACTATTAGCATCATGTTCATTATTATGATTGGTTATTCACCTCCCACCCATGGTATATATACCCCGGTCTCTTGCTTTTATCCTCACCTCCTGATGAAGCCTGGACGGTGAAACACGTGTAGGGGTGTTTTCTGTGCAGTTTGAGCGGTCGGTGTTTGGGTGCAACATGGGTATGTGTAATCGCTATTATTATTATTATTATTGAAGTGTATGGTTTACTTGCATTTTTTCACATGCCATACTTTTCAGTGTAGGGATCCACTTATTTGGGTCTACCTCCTAGTTGTACTGACTGGTGGAAGGCTCAGATAGTGGGACGGAGGTGATGCATGCATGAGCTACATTTGGGGGGACACAGTTTTGTGTATGGTAGTGATTATTTATTCCTGTGTCTATCATCCTATTACCATTGGTTTAATTGTATCCTTGCATGCACCAGCCCCTAGGGATATATATATGTATATCTTCCCCAATTTGAGTCCTATTTGGATTTAAAGATCTAGGACTTACATTGGATGTATATTGCCCCATACCATTGCTCTACTGTTATATCTCTTCTGTATCAGGGTGTCTTGTATTCTATTCTGTCTTTCTCTATAGACCCAAAAATAATTTTTTTATATATTAATATAAATTGTTACATAATAAAATTTGATATTTTTTCATGAGACATGGGAGTTATTTTGTGTTTTGATGTGGTTAGGTACTGCCATGTTGCATATATGTCCCCTTGCATGAGGTTTTGTAGGTTTAGATGTGCGTCAAACAGGCTAGTCCCAGAGCTGCGACGAGATTTCGCCCATTATCGCACACCACCAGGCCAGGCTTGAGGCCCACCGGCAGAAACCACTCGTCGGTCTGTTGTTCAATACCCCGCCACAACTCCTGCTCGGTGTGGGGCCTGTCCCCCAAACATATGAGTTTCAGAATGGCCTGCTGACATTTACCCCGGGCTGTGCTGAAGTTGGTGGTGAAGGTGTGTGGCTGACTGGATGAGCTGGTGGAAGCAGAGGAGGAGGAAGCCGAGTAGGAGGAGGAGGCTACAGGAGGCAAAGAATGATGCCCTGCGATCCTTGGCGGCGGAAGGACGTGCGCCAAGGAACTCTCCGCCTGGGGCCCAGCCGCCACTACATTTACCCAGTGTGCAGTTAGGGAGATATAGCGTCCCTGGCCGTGCTTACTGGTCCACGTATCTGTGGTTAGGTGGACCTTGCCACAGATGGCGTTGCGCAGTGCACACTTGATTTTATCGGATACTTGGTTGTGCAGGGAAGGCACGGCTGTCTTAGAGAAGTAGTGGCGGCTGGGAACAACATACTGCGGGACAGCCATGGACATCAGCTGAAGCTGATTTGAAGCTGTCAGATTTGAAGCTGTCTGTGTCCACCAGCCTGAATGACAGCATTTCAAAGGCCAGTAGTTTAGAAATGCTGGCATTCAGGCCCATTGCTCGAGGGTGGCTAGGTGGGAATTTACGCTATCTCCCCAAGGTTTGTGAGATGGAGAGCTGAACGCTGCTGTGTGACATGGTGAAGATGCTTGGTGATGCAGGTGGAGTTGTCAGTGGCACATCCTCTGTTTGGTGGGCGGCATGTGCCAACATTCCTCCCAAAGGCGAAGGAAGAGGCCGAGGCAGCAGAAGAAGAGGGAGCAGGGGCAGCCAGAGTGAGTTCCTTGCTTTTAAGGTGTTTACTCCACTGCAGTTCATGCTTTGCATGTAGATGCCTGGTCATGCAGGTTGTGCTAAGGTTCAGAACGTTAATGCCTCGCTTCAGGCTCTGATGGCACAGCGTGCAAACCACTCGAGTCTTGTCGTCAGCACATTGTTTAAAGAAGTGCCATGCCAGGGAACTCCTTGAAGCTGCCTTTGAGTGCTCGGTCCCTGGTGGCGGTGGCCAGTAGCAGGCGAACTCTCTTGGCGGCGGCTGTTCTGCTTTTGCCCCCTGCTTCCTCTTTTGCTACGCTGTTGGCTCAGTCTCACCACTGCCTCTTCCTCTGAACTATGAAAGTCAGTGGCATGACCTTCATTCCATGTGGGGTCTTGAACCTCATCGTCCCCTGCATCGTCTTCCACACAGTCTTCCTCCCTGACCTCCTGTTCAGTCTGCACACTGCAGAAAGACGCAGCAGTTGGCACCTGTGTTTCGTCATCATCAGAGACGTGCGGACTCCAATGAGGTGGTATTCCCATGTCCTCATCATCAGGAAACATCAGTGGTTGTGCATCAGTGCATTCTATGTCTTCCATCACTGAGGAAGGGCTAGGTGTATTCCCTTGGAAAACCCTGCCAGCAGAGTCTTCAAACAGCATAAGAGACTGCTGCATAACTTGAAGCTCAGACAGTTTCCCTGATATGCATGGGGGTGATGTGACTGACTGATGGGCTTGGTTTTCAGGCACCACCTGTGCGCTTTCTGCAGAAGACTGGGTGGGAAATAATGTTGTGAACGTGCTGGATCCACTGTCAGCCACCCAATTGACTAGCGCCTGTACTTGCTCAGACCTAACCATTCGAGATGAGCGAACACCTGGATGTTCGGGTTCGAGAGGTTCGGCCGAACTTCCGGAAAATGTCCGGGTTCGTGATCCGAACTCAACCCGAACTTCATCCCGAACCCGAACCCCATAGAAGTCAATGGGGACCCGAACTTTTGGGCACTAAAAAGGCTGTAAAAGTCTCCCGGAAAGGGCTAGAGGGCTGCAAAAGGCAGCAAAATGTATGTAAATCCCCTGCAAACAAATGTAGTTAGGGAAATGATGACTTAACATAAAATAAATAAAAATTAACCAATATTAATTGGAGTTAGGTCCCATAGCACAGAATCAGGCTTCAAATCACCCACCAATGGAGAAGGTCGCTTACTATTATTTCGACCCTAGCATCCAGACAAAGGAGTGAGGTCCCACAGCAGAGAATCTGGCATCATATCAACCACCACAGGAGAAGGCCACTTTCAGTGACTTAGGCCTTAGCACCCAGACAGAGGAGACATGTCAGATAGCACAAGCATTACATTTATACCATCCAGCACAGGAGAAGGCCACTTTTAGTTACTTTGACCCCTGCACCCAGAAAGAGGAGAGAGGCCCCACAGCACATATTCAGGCATCATATCACCCACCACAGGAGTAGGCCACCATTTAGTTAATTTGACCCCTGCACCCATGTCAGATGGTACAAGCATCAGTTTTACATCACCTAGCACAAGAGAAGGCCACTTTTAGAGACTTTGACCCCTGCACCCAGACGGAGGAGAGAGGTTTTCACAGCAGAGAATCAGGCATTTAGATCACCCACCACAGGAGTAGGCCATCATTTAATGGGACCCCGGCAACCATGTCAGATGGCACAAGTATAACATTTATATCACCCAGCACAGGAGAAGGCGACTTTGAGAGACTTTGACCCCTGCACCCAGACGGAGGAGAGAGGTTTCACAGCAGAGAATCAGGCATTTAGATCACCCACCACAGGAGTAGGCCATCATTTAATGGGACCCCGGCAACCATGTCAGATGACACAAGTATACCATTTATATCACCCAGCACAGGAGAAGGCGACTTTGAGAGACTTTGACCCCTGCACCCAGACGGAGGAGAGAGGTTTTCACAGCAGAGAATCAGGCATTTAGATCACCCACCACAGGAGTAGGCCATCATTTATTGGGACCCCGGCAACCATGTCAGATGGCACAAGCATCAGTTTTACATCACCCAGCACAAGAGAAGGCCACTTTTAGAGACTTTGACCCCTGCACCCAGACGGAGGAGAGAGGTTTTCACAGCAGAGAATCAGGCATTTAGATCACCCACCACAGGAGTAGGCCATCATTTAATGGGACCCCCGCAACCATGTCAGATGGCACAAGAATAACATTTATATCACCCAGCACAGGAGAAGGCGACTTTGAGAGACTTTGACCCCTGCACCCAGACGGAGGAGAGAGGTTTCACAGCAGAGAATCAGGCATTTAGATCACCCACCACAGGAGTAGGCCATCATTTAATGGGACCCCGGCAACCATGTCAGATGGCACAAGCATCAGTTTTACATCACCAAGCACAAGAGAAGGCCACTTTTAGAGACTTTGACCCCTGCACCCAGACGGAGGAGAGAGGTTTTCACAGCACATATTAAGGCCTCATATCACCCACCACCACAGGAGTAGGCCACCATTTAGTTAATTTGACCCCTGCACCCATGTCAGATTGTACAAGCATCAGTTTTACATCACCCAGCACAAGAGAAGGCCACTTTTAGAGACTTTGACCCATGCAGCCACACAGAGGAGAGAGGTCCCACAGCAGAGATTCAGGCATTTATATCAGCCAGCACAGGAGAAGGCCGCTTTCAGTGACTTAGGCCTTAGCACCGACACAGAGGAGACAGGTCAGATAGCACAAGCATCAGTTTTACATCAACCACCACAGGAGAAGGGCACTTTTAGAGACTTTGACCCCTGCAGCCACACGGAGGAGAGAGGTCCCACAGCAGAGATTCAGGCATTTATATCAGCCAGCACAGGAGAAGGCCGCTTTCAGTGACTTATGCCTTAGCACCGACACAGAGTAGACAGGTCAGATAGCACAAGCATCAGTTTTACATCAACCACCACAGGAGAAGAGCATTTTTAGAGACTTTGATCCCTGCAGCCACACGGAGGAGAGAGGTCCCACAGCAGAGATTCAGGCATTTATATCAGCCAGCACAGGAGAAAGCCGCTTTCAGTGACTTAGGCCTTAGCACCGACACATAGGAGACAGGTCAGATAGCACAAGCATCAGTTTTACATCAACCACCACAGGAGAAGGGCACTTTTAGAGACTTTGACCCCTGCAGTCACACGGAGGAGAGAGGTCCCACAGCAGAGATTCAGGCATTTATATCAGCCAGCACAGGAGAAGGCCGCTTTCAGTGACTTAGGCCTTAGCACCGACACAGAGGAGACAGGTCAGATAGCACAAGCATCAGTTTTACATCAACAACTACAGGAGAAGGGCACTTTTAGAGACTTTGACCCCTGCAGCCACACGGAGGAGAGAGGTCCCACAGCAGAGATTCAGGCATCATGTCAACCACCACAGAAGTAGGCCACCTTTTGTTTCTTTGACCCCTGCACCCAGAAAGAGGAGAGAGGTCCCACAGTAGAGAATCAGGCATTTAGATCACCCACCACAGGAGAAGGCCGCTTTCAGTGACTTTGGCCCCCTGCACCCACACAAAGGAGACATGTCAGACAGCACAAGTATAACATTCATATCACCCAGCACAGGAGAAGGACACTTTCATGTACTTTGGCCCCAGCACCCAGACAGAGGGAAGGTTCATTTAACTCTGGGTTGCACCCCAAGATCCTAGTTAATTTCAAAAATTGATTTTTCAATGAAGAAGTGGCCAGGAGTACAAGACAACATGGTTTAAGGCAGTTATTAAGGACTACTCTGCACAAGGGAGGGACAGGTCTTGTGGGATCCATGCCTGGTTCATTTTTATAAACGTCAGCTTGTCCACGTTGGCTGCGGACAGGCGGCTGCGTTTGTCAGTAATGACGCCCCCTGCCGTGCTGAATACACGTTCAGATAAAGCGCTGGCCGCCGGGCAGGCCAGCACCTCCAAGGCATAACATGCTAATTCTGGCCACGTGGACAATTTGGAAACCCAGAAGTTGAATGGGGCCGAACCGTCCGTCAGTACGTGGAGTTGTGTGCATACGTACTGTTCAACCATGTTAGTGAAATGTTGCCTCCTGCTAACACGTTCCGTATCAGGTGGTGGGGCAGTTAGCTGTGGCGTGGAGACAAAACTTTTCCACATTTCTGCCATGCTAACCCTGCCCTCAGAGGAGCTGGCCGTGACACTGCTGCATGGGCGACCTCTAGCTCCTCCTCTGTCTTGGCCTTGGCCTTCCACCTGTTCCCCTGTGACAGTGGGAAATGCTCTCAGGAGCGCGTCTACCAGCGTGCGCTTGTACTCGCGCATCTTCCTATCACGCTCCAGTGCAGGAAGTAAAGTGGGCACATTGTCTTTGTACCATGGATCCAGCAGGGTGGCCACCCTGTAGTCAGCACACGTTAAAATGTGGGCAACTCTGCTGTCGTTGCGCAGGCACTGCAGCATGTAATCACTCATGTGTGCCAGGCTCCCCAGAGGTAAGGACAAGCTGTCCTCTGTGGGAGGCGTATCGTCATCATCCTCTGTATCCCCCCAGCCACGCACCAGGGATGTGCCTGCGCTGTGCTGGGTGCCACCCCGCTGTGAACCTGCTTCATCCTCATCCTCCTCCACCTCCTCCTCATCCTCCTCGTCCTACAGCAGTGGTCCCTGGCTGGCCACATTTGTACCTGCCCTCTGCTGTTGCAAAAAACCTCCCTCTGAGCCACTTCTAACAGACTGGCTTGAAAGTGCTAAACACGACCCGTCATCCACCTCCTCCTCCTCCTGGCCCTGGCCCACCTCCTCTTCCATCATCGCCCTAAGCGTTTTCTCTAGGAGACATAGAATTGGTATTGTTATGCTGAAAACAGTGGCATCGCCACTGGCCATGTTGGTGGAGTACTCGAAACAGCGCAACAGGGCACACAGGTCTCGCATGGAGGCCCAATCATTGGTGGTGAAGTGGTGCTGTTCCGCAGTGCGACTGACCCGTGCGTGCTGCAGCTGAAACTCCACTATGGCCTGCTGCTGCTCGCTCAGTCTTTCCAGCATGTGCAAGGTGGAGTTCCACCGGGTGGGCACGTCGCATATTAGGCGGTGAGCGGGAATGCCGAAGTTCCGCTGTAGCGCTGACAGGCGAGCAGCGGCAGGATGTGAACGCCGGAAGCGCGCACAGACGGCCCGCACTTTATGCAGCAGCTCTGACATGTCTGGGTAGTTGTGAATGAACTTTTGCACCATCAAATTCAGCACATGCGCCAGGCAAGGGATGTGCGTCAAACCGGCTAGTCCGAGAGTTGCCACAAGATTTCGCCCATTATCGCACACCACCAGGCCGGGCTTGAGGCCCACCGGTAGCAACCACTCGTCGGTCTGTTGTTCAATACCCCGCCACAACTCCTGCGCGGTGTGGGGCCTGTCCCCCAAACATATGAGTTTCAGAATGGCCTGCTGACGTTTACCCCGGGCTGTGCTGAAGTTTGTGGTGAAGGTGTGTGGCTGACTGGATGAGCTGGTGGAAGCAGAGGAGGAGGAGGAAGCCGAGTAGGAGGAGGAGGCTACAGGAGGCAAAGAATGTTGCCCTGTGATCCTTGGCGGTGGAAGGACGTGCGCCAAGGAACTCTCCGCCTGGGGCCCAGCCGCCACTACATTTACCCAGTGTGCAGTTAGGGAGATATAGCGTCCCTGGCCGTGCTTACTGGTCCACGTATCTGTGGTTAGGTGGACCTTGCCACAAATGGCGTTCCGCAGTGCACACTTGTTTTTATCGGACACTTGCATGTGCAGGAAAGGCACGGCTGTCTTGGAGAAGTAGTGGCGGCTGGGAACCACATACTGGGGGACAGCCATGGCCATCAGCTGTTTGAAGCTGTCTGTGTCCACCAGCCGGAATGACAGCATTTCAAAGGCCAGTAGTTTAGAAATGCTGGCATTCAGGCCAAGGGCTCGAGGGTGACTAGGTGGGAATTTGCGCTTCCTCTCAAAGGTTTGCGAGATGGAGAGCTGAACGCTGCTGTGTGAAATAGTGGAGACGCTAGGTGACGGTAGCGGTGGTGGTGGTGGTGGTGTCGGTGGCACATCCTCTGTTTGCTGCTGGGCAGGTGGCAACATTCCTCTCGAGGTGGAAGCCGAGGCAGCAGCGGTAGAGGGAGCAGGGGGAGCCTGAGCGGGTTCCTTGTTTTTAAGGTGTGTACTCCACTGCAGTTCATGCTTTGCATGTAGATGCCTGATCATGCAGGTGTTGCTCAGGTTAAGAACATTAATGCCTCGCCTCAGGGTCTGATGGCACAGCGTGCAAACCACTCTGGTCTTGTCGTCAGCACATTGTTTGAAGAAGTGCCATGCCAGGGAACTCCTTGAAGATGCCTTTGGGGTGCTGGGTCCCTGTTGGCGCTGGCCAATAGCAGGCAAACTCTCTGGACGGCGGCTGTTCTGCTTTTGCCCCCTGCTCCCTCTTTGGCTTCGCTGTTGTCTTGGTCTCACCACTGCCTCTTCCTCTGAACTATTTAAGTCAGCGGCACGACCTTCAGTCCATGTGGGGTCTAAGACCTCATCGTCCTCTGCATCGTCTTCCACTCAGTCTTCCTCCCTGACCTCCTCCTGTTCAGTCTGCACACTGCAATAAGACGTGGCAGTGGGCACCAGTGTTTCTTCATCATCAGAGACTCGGTCAATCTGCTGTGGTGGTATTCCCATGTCTTCATCATCTGGATACATAAGTGGCTGTGCGTCAGTGCATGGAATGTCTTCCACCGCTGGGGAAGGGCTAGGTGGACGCCCCTGGAAAACCGTGGGAGCAGAGTCTTCAAACAGAATAAGAGACTGCTGCATAACTTGAGGCTCAGCCAGTTTCCCTGATATGCATGGGGGTGATGTGACAGACTGACGGGCTTGGTTTTCAGGTGCCACCTGTGCGCTTTCCGCAGAAGACTGGGCGGAAGACAATGTGGTGAACGTGCTGGAAGCACTGTCGGCCACCCAATCGACTAATGCCTGTACCTGCTCAGGCCTTACCATCCTCATAACGGCATTGGGCCCCACCAAATATCGTTGTAAATTCTGCTGGCTACTTGAGGGAGTTGGTTCACTACTTTGTGCGCCTGAGGCCGAACGGCCACGTCCTCTGCCAGCAACAGAGGCTCCACGGACACCACCACGACCGCGTCCTCGTCCCTAAATAGAATATTTCCTCATTGTTGCGATTCAACTCGCCCCACAATAAAATATATTATATATTTTTTAGCCCCAAAATTCCCACACTGGAAGATATAATTCCTTTTTCCGGTATTAATTACAAGAAAACTGCTGCAAATTGGACACCAGAATTTTTAAAATGCTAGTTTTGGTACATAGATTCCCACACGGGGAGATATAATTCCTTTTTACAGGAGTAAAAACGTGCTGCCTACTGTTTCTGGTGCAACTAACACCAGATTGATTAAATTGGCCTTTTTTTCACCAAAATTACAACACTGGACAATGTAATGCCTTTTTTTGGTATTAATTCCTTTTTACAGGAGTAAAAACGTGAGGCCTACTGTTTCTGGTTTACCTAACACCAGATTGATTAAATTGGCCTTTTTTTCACCAAAATTACAACACTGGACAATGTAATGCCTTTTTGCGGTATTAATTACAAGAGGACTGCTGGTATTTCAGAACACCAGAATTTTTAAAATGTTAGTTTGTGTACATAAATTCCCACACTGGAAGATATAATTCCTTTTTCCGGTATTAATTACAAGAAAACTGCTGCAAATTGGACACCAGAATTTTTAAAATGCTAGTTTTGGTACATAGATTCCCACACGGGGAGATATAATTCCTTTTTACAGGAGTAAAAACGTGCGGCCTACTGTTTCTGGTGTAGCTAACACCAGATTGATTAAATTGACCTTTTTTTCACCAAAATTTCAACACTGGACAATGAAATGCCTTTTTCCGGCATTAATTCCTTTTTACAGGAGTAAAAACGTGCTGCCTACTGTTTCTGGTGTAACTAACACCAGATTGATTAAATTGGCCTTTTTTCACCAAAATTACAACACTGGACAATGTAATGCCTTTTTCGGTATTAATTCCTTTTACAGGAGTAAAACGTGAGGCCTACTGTTTCTGGTGTACCTAACACCAGATTGATTAAATTGGCCTTTTTTTCACCAAAATTACAACACTGGACAATGTAATGCCTTTTCAGGTATTAATTCGCTTTTACAGGAGTAAAACGTGCTGCCTACTGTTTCTGGTGTAACTAACACCAGATTGATTAAATTGGCCTTTTTTCACCAAAATTACAACACTGGACAATGTAATGCCTTTTTCCGGTATTAATTCCTTTTACAGGAGTAAAAACGTGCTGCCTACTGTTTCTGGTGTAACTAACACCAGATTGATTAAATTGGCCTTTTTTTCACCAAAATTACAACACTGGACAATGTAATGCCTTTTTCCGGTATTAATTCCTTTTACAGGAGTAAAAACGTGAGGCCTACTGTTTCTGGTGTAACTAACACCAGATTGATTAAATTGGCCTTTTTCACCAAAATTACAACACTGGACGATATAATGCCTTTTGCGGTATTAATTACAAGAGGACTGCTGGTATTTCAGAACACCGGAATTTTTAAAATGCTAGTTTTGCTAGATAAATTTCCCACACTGGGAGAAATATTGCCTAAGCCTTTTTACAGTATTAATTACAACAGGAGTGCTTCTTCTGGTCTAACACCAGAATAATTTTATTATTACGGTGAAAGCTTTTTTTAATTTATATTTCTGGCACATAAAAAAAAAAAAAATTCTGGCTGACAGTATTGGACTTGGCTGTAGTGCCACTGGCTAGCCTAGCTGGAACATCACATTCATGGGATTTGCTATCCAAGTGGGTTACTTTCAGTTTCACCACTGATATATTAAATATATTTGCAGTTAGTAAGGGTGACACAAGCACAGCCAAACCCCTGCTGAAGTAGTTCTATGAAAAAATCGACTATTACATGAGATTAATGGACGTTGTGGCAGCTTTTGCTGTAGCACCACAAGTCCCAAAATGGCCGCCGCCTATCAACCCAGTAACATGTGCCAGAAAACGGTCTGCCCAGCCAGAAAAAAAAATGACTTTGACTGAGCAGCTGAATCGCTGTTGTTCTGATTCACAGGTGTAGATTTTTCACTTCTTTGGAGCTTTGGTTTAGACTCTGTGGCAGCTTGTGCTGGCGCACCACAAGTCCCAAAATGTCCACCGCCGGTCAGCCCAGTTACATGTGCCAGTAAAAATCGCTCTGGCCAGTCTCAACAAAATAGTGACTTTCAGTGAACAGCTCAGCTGAGTTGTTCTGATGCACAGGTGTAGAAAAGTAGATCATTCACTTCTTTATCCCTGCCTATCTCGCCCTCACAGAAGCTGCGTCCTCTCCCTACACTAATCAGAGCAGTGTGACGTGCAGCGCTATGTGACTCCAGCTTAAATAGAGGCTGGGTCACATGCTGCACTTGGCCAATCACAGCCATGCCATTAGTAGGCATGGCTGTGATGGGCTCTTAGGGCAAGAAGTAAAACGCTAGCTGATTGGCTGCTGTGCAGCCCTTCAGAAAGCAGGAAGTAATCGACGAACACCGGACCCGAACCCAAACTTTTTTGAAAATGTCCGAGTTCGGGTCCGTGTCACGGACACCCCAAAATTCGGTACGGACCCGAATGATTCTCAAACTGTTCGCTCAACACTACTAACCATCCTTAGAATGGCATTGGGCCCCACCAAATATCGCTCTAAATTCTGGCGGGTACTGGAACCTGAGGTAGTTGGTTCACTAGGACGTGTGGCTGTGGCAGAATGGCTAAGTCCTCTCCCAGCACCAGAGGGTACACTAATACCACTACGACCGTGTCCGTGTCCCTTACTAGATATTTTCCTCATTGTTAGCGTTCACCAAGCACCACAATAAGAAAAAAAATATTTGGCCCAATGTATTGATTTAAAATTCAGGCCTTTTTTTACAGGCACCTAACACTATCTGCCTATTTATTTATGTTGCATATTACACTAATCCAGGCACAGCAGTAACCACTGATTTAGGGGAATATCTCTTTTAGGGCTAGTATTTAGGCCCTGGATGAAAGGTATCCTTTTATGGACAGATTTACACTTGGAGATGCACAGTAGCGTGTGAAAAAATCTGTAGGATTATGCCTTCAGCAATTGTATTTTAACAATTTGTGCAATATACCCTTTAACAGACAGAAATACAATGGGAGATGCACGGTAGCGTGTGAAGTTATTGAGGATGACCCTCTCAGCACTTGTATATACACCTTGAGTGTAATATACCCTTTTACGGACAGAAATAGACTATGAGATGCACAATAGTGCGTGCAGATTTGCAGTTTTATGCTTTCAGCAATTGTAATGTAACACTTTTTGTAATATACCCTTTTACGGAAAGAAATATACTTGGAGATGCACGCTGAGTGTAATATATCCTTTTGCAGACAGATTAACACCTGGCCTGCAACAGCTGGAACACCAGATTCAGGGTATTGTTATATTGGCAATATATTGGTTATATTGAATTTCACCCCAGAACAAAATCTATCCTTTCACGAATATTATTAAAATTGTTCAGTCAAAGCTGGAACACCAGATTTACTGTATTTAAATTTTTTAACTGTATTTCACCCCAGAACAAATTCTTTCCTTTGACAGACACTATGAAAATTATCCAGTCACAGCTGGAACACAAGATTTACTGTATTTATATTTTTGCAACTGTATTCACCCCAGAACAAAATCTATCCTCTGACGGATATTATTAAAATTGTTCAGTCAAAGCTGGAACACCAGATTTACTGTATTTTTATTTTTGCAACTGTATTTCACCCCAGAACAAAATCTATCCTTTGACGGACACTATGAAAATTATCCAGTCACAGCTGGAACACCAGATTCAGGGTATTGCTATATTGGAAATTGAATTTCACCCCAGAACAAAATCTATCCTTTCACGGATATTATTAAAATTGTTCAGTTAAAGCTGGAACACCAGATTTACTGTATTTTTATTTTTGCAACTGTATTTCACCCCAGAACAAAATCTATCCTTTGACGGATACTATTAAACTTGTCCAGTCACAGCTGGAACAGCAGATTTACTGTATTTATATTTTTGCAACTGTATTTCACCCCAGAACAAAATCTATCCTTTGACAGACACTATGAAAATTATCCAGTCACAGCTGGAACACCAGATTCAGGTTATTGCTATATTGGAAATTGAATTTCACCCCAGAACAAAATCTACCCTTTGACGGATACTATTAAACTTGTTCAGTCACATCTGGAACACCAGATTTACTGTATTTTTAATTTGCAACTGTATTTCACCTCAGAAGAAAATCTTTCCTTTGACGGACACTATGAAAATTATCCAGCCACAGCTGGAACACCAGATTTACGGTATTGCAATTTTGGCAATTGAATTTCACCCCAGATCAAAAGCTATCCTTTGACGGACACTATAACACTTGTCCTGCCACAGCAGAAACCACTGATTTAGGGTATTAATATTTTTGCAATTGAATTTCACCCCAGAACAAAATATATGTTTTGGCGGACACTATGAATCTTGGCCTGCAAAATCTAGGACACCAGATTCAGGGTATTGCTATTTTGGCAATTGAATTTCACCCCAGAACAAAATATATGTTTTTGCGGACACTATGAATCTTGGCCTGCAACAGCTGGGACACCAGATTCAGGGTATTGCTATTTTGGCAATTGAATTTCATCACAGAACAAAATATATGTTTTGGCGGACACTATGAATCTTGGCCTGCAACAGCTGGGACACCAGATTCAGGGTATTGCAATTTTGGCAATTGAATTTCACCCCATAAAAAAAGCTATCCTTTGACGGACACTATAACACTTGTTCTGCCACAACAGAAACCACTGATTTAGGATATTGCTATTTTTTGCAATCGAATTTCACCCCAGAAAAATAAAATATATTCTTTGCCAGACAGTATTACACTTGGCTAGGCACAGCTGGAACACCAGATTTTGGGGATTTCTATTTTTGGAATTGACTTTCACCCCTCAATAGTTTCTAGGGGTGACAATGAGCATAGCCAATCCCCTGATGTAGGATACAGCAAAAAACAAACAAACCCTACTATTGATGGATTAATGGACTTGGTGGCAGCTTGTGCTGGCGCACCACAAGACACAAAATGGCCGCCGCCAATCACCCCAGTAAAAAGTGACAGAAAAACGCTCTGACCAGCCTAAAAACAGTGAGCAAATAACTAGCAGAGGTTGAATGATTCTCAGTTGTAGATCGATCACTTCATTAAGTGTTATCCCTTCCATCCTCTCCCTACACTAATCAGAGTAGAGTGACGTGCGGCGCTACGTGACTCCAGCTAAAATAGAGGCTGGGTCACATGCTGCACTTGGCCAATCACAGCCATGCCAATAGTAGGCATGGCTGTGACGGCCTCTTGGGGCAAGTAGTATGATGCATGTTGATTGGCTGCTTTGCAGGCTTTCAAAATGCGCCATAAAAATCGATGAACAACGAACCCGAACTTTTACGTAAATGTTCGGGTTCGGGTCCGTGTCACGAACACCCCAAAATTCAGTACGGACCCGAACTATCCAGTTCGGGTTCGCTCATCCCTAATAAGGACGAATATTCGATTTAGACTAATATTCAATAGAATATTCGCAAAATCGAATATGGCACCTCCCGCTCATCACTAGTCACCAGCAGGCCATCAAGGATAATTTTTCAAGGGTGTGTGTATGATGCCCTCCTTTATGTGTAAGAAAGGGTGTATTGGATTGCCGGCTCCTTGTAATATTTGGCAGGCCTTTCACTTAGTGCATAGGCATAGGAGTCACACTTCCTGAACTATTGTACCACAATGTGTGAAATACAGGCTGTATCAGGGTGCCTCTTCCTTGTAATTTTTGGCAGCACTTGCATTGTATATACAATTGAATATACTGGAAAGAATGTTTCCTAACAATTTTTCTAGTAAAATTGATTTTTTTGTGCGGGTTTTGTGCTTATTTTTGTCAGTCTGTAAAAGGGGTGTCCAACTCGTACAACATGGTTCCCAGCAGTGACATTGGAGTCCAAGATGCATCCAGACATGGTCCCCCTGCTGTTCCTGATCGATTTCAGAAGTGTTTCCATCACTTTCAGATGTTTTCCTATGAACCAGGCACCCTCCCTTCATCCGAGCAGAGGGTGCCTGGTTGTCATATTTGACTTCCATTATACTCAGGTGCTCGGCCGAGTGAACGAATATCGCTATGTGTTCAGACCGAGTACCTGAACACCTGAACACTTTGGTGCTCACTCATCACTAGCGGCATTGGCTGCTGATCGACCAAGATACTTCTGGGGGCAACCTGCCTGGCATGAACAGGCTTCCAGTAGCTACAGACAATGAGAAGACAAAGGTTCAAGATAGCTTGGAGCCCGGAAGAGTCGCAAAGTTAGTCAAGATTCAAACCACCAACCAGGCCCTGGTCTCATTGTCAGGTGAAAACATCACGGGTTCCCAGTCATCATGGAAATTAAAAGGAGGGCATCCTTATTAAATTTCATTAATTTAATAATAAAATATTTTATACATTTACTAATAAAATTAAAATTTTGTCTACAACAGGAGAGAATCGGCATCTGTGTATTCAAGGACATGGTGTTGCGCTGGAGAAAGCATGCAAAGAATACAATTCCTCTCCACCCGTAGACGAATCCTGTCAAGATTGCTGCAAGTGCGCTATTGGTTGCTCATCGACCAAGATACTACTGCAGGCAACCTGCCTGGCATGAACAGGCCTCCAGTAGCTACAGACAATGAGAAGACAAAGGTTCAAGATTCACCAGAAGTGTTGAGCGTGAATATTCGAATAGCGAATAGCATCTGTGGGGAGTCGCTCTGGTAGACAGCGGTGCGGGTGCAGTTTAGAGGCAAAACAAGGAGTCCAGATTGTGCAACAAACAGTGTTTTATTCACACTTGCACACAAAATGAAAAACAGTCTCTTGGTGACAGTTCACACACAACGGAAATAACGTAGCCAAACAAAAACAGTCCAACACAGGTTCAGTCACCTGGGAGGTGTAGGTGCAGGTTCGCACCACGCTGTCGGCCCAGCCGCAGGAGAATCCAGCTTCAGGTAGCCAGGAACAAAATACCTCCTTGCTGAGCTCTTTCCTCCTGGACAGAGAACTCCCAGCCCTGTTAGCAGCTCCAGGATAATCACACTCCCCAGACACAGCTGCTGGCTGCGTTTTATATCCAGCCCAAAACATGGACTGGACCGTGGGGAGCAGCCACCCACCCTACTCTTTAGCTGCTCCCAGTAAGAGCCGGCCCGGATCGGCTTTGCAGCCATGCTATTTAACAAAGTCAAACAGCACTAGCTGCTGCAGACAAAAACCCGGTTCTCACCTCACCGAGGCCAGCAACCTCGGTGACACGTACCTGCCATCACATATGACACCTTGCACCTACCACATACCTCCCTTGTTCAACCCTGAGGGGTGAACACACGTGAGGCAGTGGACGCGGACAGGGCATCTGCGTTGCCCTGCAAGCGGCCTGCCCTGTGTTCCACGGAAAACTTGAAATTTTGAAGAGATAGGAACCACCTGGTGACCCGAGCATTCCTCTCCTTGGCCTGACTCATCCATTTGAGGGGGAATGGTCGGTCACCAGACGGAACCTCCTCCCTAACAGGTAGTAGCGGAGAGATTCGAGTGCCCACTTGATAGCCAGGCACTCCCTCTCCACTATACTATACCTGGACTCGGGCGGGACTGAGCTTACGGCTCAGGAAGACAACGGGATGTTCTTCCCCGTTGACCTCCTGCGACAGTACCGCACCGAGGCCTACCTCCGAGGCGTCGGTCTGTACGACAAACTCCTTGTTGAAGTCGGGTGTCACCAAAACCGGGACCCACACAGGGCCGACTTCAACGCGGAGAAAGCCTCCTCCGCCTTCTCACTCCAGCTAACCCTCCCAGACTTTCGCCCCTTCAACAGGTCTGTCAATGGCGCTGCTATTGTGGCAAAGTGGGGCACAAACCTCATGTAGTAACCTACAATCCCCAGGAACGACTTTACCTGCCTGGTGGTGACCGGTCGGGGCCAGTTACGAATGGCCTCTACCTTAGTTACCTGAGGTTTGATGACTCCCGCCCAATTACATATCCCAGATATTTTGTCTCCTCTAACCCTATGGAGCACTTCTTTGGGTTAGCGGTCAGTCCGGCTTTCCTCAGGGCATCCACTACCGCCTGCACCTTGGGTAAATGGCTTTCCCAGTCGGTGCTGTGGATGACTACATCATCCAAGTAGGCCGAGGCGCACCGACGATGTGGTCGCAGCACTATGTCCATTAACCTTGGAAAGTGGCGGGGGCGCCATGCAGGCCAAAGGGTAACACCTTGTAGTGATACAGGCCCCGCGGGGTAACAAATGCGGTTTTTTCCTTAGCCGACTCGCTAAGGGTACCTGCCAGTACCCTTTAGTGAGGTCCAGCACAGAAAATAACGGGCTTGTCCTAAACTTTCAACCAGCTCGCTCTACTCGGGCATGGGATACGCGGCCAAACTTGGATACTTCATTTAACTTACGAAAGTCGTTGCAGAACCGCAACGTCCCATCCGGCTTGGGTATTAGGACTATGGGACTGGCCCACTCACTTTTCGACTCCTCAATGACCTCGAGCTTCAACATTAACTGTACTTCCTCCGCGATGGTCCGCCGCCGAGCCTCGGGTACCCGGTATGGTTTTAACCGGATCTTGGCCTGAGGCTCAGTGACGATGTCATGTTGGATGAGAGACGTGCGGCCAGGGAGGTCCGAGAACACATCCGTGTTCCGACTGATGAACTCCCTGACTTCCTGAACTTGTTTGGAAGACAGGCTGTCTGCAATTTTTACCGTGGTTACTGCTTCACAGGCCTCGAACTGTGGGGCTGGACCCTTTTCACCTAGAAGCCCTGGCCGGGGCTGTGGTCGCCGGCTGTGTCCCTATCTTTCCACGGCTTAAGTAAATTCACGTGGTACACCTGCTCCGGCTTGCGCCGCCCTGGCTGGTGTACTTTGTAATTTACTTCCCTACCTTCTCGATCACCTCATAGGGGCCCTGCCACCTAGCTAGGAATTTGCTGTCAAGGGTGGGTACCAGAACCAAAACCCGATCTCCCGGATTGAAGTCCCGCACTCCGAGCCTGACGATTGTACACCCTACTCTGGGCTTGTTGCGCTGCCTCCATATGCTCCCGACCAAGGGCAACACCCTTTCCATCCGGTCCTGCATTTGGGCGACATACTCAATGACACTTTTGTGGGGGACAGGCTGTTGTTCCCACGCTTCCTTGGCGATATCCAACAGGCCCCGAGGGTGTCTGCCATAAAGCAGTTCGAAGGGCGAGAACCCAGTAGAGGCCTGGGGCACCTCTCGCACTGCGAACATGAGATAGGGCAGAAGCAGATCCCAGTCCTTCCCATCTCTAGACACCACCCTCTTTAACATATTTTTTAGAGTTTGGTTAAACCTCTCCACAAGACCGTCTGTTTGCGGATGGTAAACGGACGTCCGTAATCTGCTTTATACGCAACAATTTACACAGTTCCCTCATTACTTTGGACATAAAAGGGGTCCCTTGGTCTGTCAGAACCTCTTTTGGCAGGCCCACACGGGAAAACATCTCCATTAACTCTTTGGCAATGAGCTTAGCTGAGGTATGTCGCAGAGGCACCGCCTCCGGATACCGAGTGGCATAGTCGAGAACTACCAGAATGTGTTGGTGGCCCCTGGCAGACTTTGGTACAGGCCCACTAAATCCATCGCGATTCGCTCAAACGGTACTTCAATAATTGGCAGAGGTACCAGGGGACTACGGAAATGTGGCTGGGGGCTAGTTATCTGACAGGTCGGACAGGACTTACAATAATTCTCTACCTCCTTGAACACACTGGGCCAATAAAATCGCTGCAGTATGCGGTCCTGGGTTTTCTGCCACCCCAGGTGTCCCCCAAGAACATGCTGGTGGGCAAGCTCCATGACAAGCTTGCGATACGCTGTGGGCACCACCAACTGTTCAACAGGTTCGCTCGGATTTGGTTCACCCGATACAACATATCCTGCAGAACAATAAACCGTGGGAACATTAATTCAGCCCCTGGTTTCTGGGGTTTCCCATCAATTTCCAGCACATTCTCCCAGGCCCTGGTTAGGGTTTGGTCCCGGTGTTGTGCGGTCCCAAAATTTTCCCCGGAGACATTGAGGTCTGCCAACTCAGGTCCCGGTGGCAAGTCCTCCGTGTCTCCCACCATTACACTCAGTGGGGTTGTCTCCCTCTACCGCTGGAGCAGTGGTCACCCCTACCGCCGGCCCTTCAGACTCGGGCTCCCAGGGTTCTGGCCTTCCAGCGGTATCAGGCCACTCTACTAGGGTCACCCCTGTCTCGGGTCCCTCAGATACCTTTATTGCCGGCCACAGCGCTCGGAAAACCGGGAAGTCCCTCCCAAGTATTAGTTCGTGTGGGAGTTTAGTAGCGACAGCCACCTCGTGGGTCCACCTACCAGCCGCTGTGGACAAAGTCACTAGTGCAGTGGGATAGTCTTTCAGGTCTCCGTGGATGCACAGGACCCCGACTTTACGGCCAGTATACTCCGCAGGCCGCACAAGTGCAGCCCTTACCAGGGAGACTAAACTCCCGGAGTCCAGCAGAG
The DNA here is from genome assembly GCA_033119425.1 of Bufotes viridis. Lineage (NCBI taxonomy): Eukaryota > Metazoa > Chordata > Amphibia > Anura > Bufonidae > Bufotes > Bufotes viridis. Next base: position 502,875,770 of record CM065590.1, read on the forward strand.
CCACCGCCAGAGAGTCTCCCACCTCTACCTGACACAGGTGGTTATGGTCCTGCACCTCACGGGTGCCAGTTGCGCACAGCTTCCGTGCATACAGGGAGTGACGACCCCCGTAGTTCATATCCATCGGCTCATCCCGATGCGGACAGTCGGCCCTGATGTGGCCTGGCTCCTGACACCTCCAGCATACCACGGGAGGCGGACTCGCAGGGGGTATATTCCGGGCAGGCCGCTCTGTCGCCGGACGTCGGAACTGGGGCAGAGGCCTCCGGGTTTGACTGACCCCTTCCCCGCAAGAGTCCCCTGCAGGTTTCTGGTGGCCTCGTAGCGCTCCACCAGGTCGACTCATCTCCAGGGCATTGGTGGGCGATACCTGGCCGATCCAGTGCTGGAGGGGATAAGGCAGGGCCCTCCAAAAGATGTCCGCCAACAGTCGATCCAGCATGGCAGTGGGACTTAGTAGATCGGGCTGCAGCCACTTTTGCAGCCTGTGCAGCAGATCGTAGAACTGCGGCCTAGCGGGTTCAGTCGCTTTAAAGTCCCACTGGTGGACTCTTTGGGCGCGGACCAGCACGCTTCACGCCCAGTCTGGCTAGGACCTCTCCTTTCACAGTGTCATAATCTGCCGCTTGGTCATCCGACAAGTCGAAAAACACCTGCTGGGGTCCGGAAGCCAGGAACGGAGCGACCACCTCAGCCCACTGGTCACGGGGTAACTTTTTCCTCACGGCGACCTTCTCAAAAACCGCCAGGTACGCCTCAACGCCGTCTGCGGGGGTCATTTTTGGGATCGCCGCACGGACCGCTTCCGGGCATCTTGGACGTGGTGGGACGCTCCTGCCGCCTGTAACGCCATCACATGTTGTAGCAGTAGTTGGTTGGTCTCCCGCTGCTGCACGTTAGCCTCTATGAGAGCCTTCACAGCAGCCTCCATGTTGCCAGAAACTCCTGCTTGCAGCTTTGCTGGCTTAATATATTCCATACACTTTAGAAAAACAAAACTTCGGGCGCTCACGCCAGCCTCACTGCGCATGCCCGCATCCGACACCAAATGTGGGGAGTCGCTCTGGTAGACAGCGGTGCGGGTGCAGTTTAGAGGCAAAACAAGGAGTCCAGATTGTGCAACAAACAGTGTTTTATTCACACTTGCACACAAAATGAAAAACAGTCTCTTGGTGACAGTTCACACACAACGGAAATAACGTAGCCAAACAAAAACAGTCCAACACAGGTTCAGTCACCTGGGAGGTGTAGGTGCAGGTTCGCACCACGCTGTCGGCCCAGCCGCAGGAGAATCCAGCTTCAGGTAGCCAGGAACAAAATACCTCCTTGCTGAGCTCTTTCCTCCTGGACAGAGAACTCCCAGCCCTGTTAGCAGCTCCAGGATAATCACACTCCCCAGACACAGCTGCTGGCTGCGTTTTATATCCAGCCCAAAACATGGACTGGACCGTGGGGAGCAGCCACCCACCCTACTCTTTAGCTGCTCCCAGTAAGAGCCGGCTCGGATCGGCTTTGCAGCCATGCTATTTAACAAAGCCAAACAGCACTAGCTGCTGCAGACAAAAACCCGGTTTCACCTCACCGAGGCCAGCAACCTCGGTGACACGTACCTGCCATCACATATGACACCTTGCACCTACCACACATCATACTGAATCACAGTATTTTTTCACTACCCCAGCAAACTCCTTACGTGTTACTGCAAGGCACAGTGTTCTACACCCATATAAAGGCTCTAGATTCAGGGTATTGCTATTTTTGGCAATTGAATTTCACCCCAGAACAAAATATATGTTTTATGGACACTATGAATCTTGGCCTGCAAACAGCTGGGACACCAGATTCAGGGTACTGCTACTTTGGCAATTGAATTTCACCCAGAACAAAATAAGCTATGCCTTGACGGGACACTATAACACTTGTCTGCCAGCCACAGCTGAAACCACCGATTTTAGAGATACTGCTATTTTGGCAATCTGAATTTTCAAATTCCCAGAAAACGAAAATATATGTCTTGGCAGACAGTAGTGACATCTTGGCTAGGCAACAGCTGGGACACCAGATTCTGGGGATTGCTATTTTTGGCAATTGACTTTCACCCCCAATAGTTTCTAGGGTACAATGAGCATAGCCAACCCTGACAGACAGCAAAAACAAAACAAAACCCTACTATTGATGGATTAATGGACTTGGTGGCAGCTCAGCTGGCGCACCACAAGACACAAAAATGGCCGCCAATCACCCCAGTAAAAGTGACAGAAAAACGCTCTGACCAGCCTGAAAAACAGTGAGCAATTAATCAGCAGAGGTTGAGATGATTCTCAGTTGTAGATCGATCACTCTCATTAAGCGTTAATCCTCCATCCTCTCCTACACTAATCAGAGTAGAGTGACGTCATGGCGCCACGTGACTCCAGCTAAAATAGAGGCTGGGTCACATGCTGCACTTGGCCAATCACAGCCATGCCACATAGTAGGCATGGCTGTGACGGCCTCTTGGGAAGTAGTATGATGCATGCTGATTGGCTGCTTTGCAGGCTTTCAAAATGCGCCATAAAATCGATGAACAACGAACCCGAACTTTTACGTAAATAAGTTCGGGTTCGGGTCCGTGTCACTGAACACCCCCAAAAAAATTAGTAATCGGACCCGAACTATCCAGTTCGGGCCCGCTTCATCCCTATTAAGTGACGCACATTCCGATTTAGACTAATATTCAACAGGAATATCCCGCCCTCTAAATATCGAATATGGCACCTCCCGCTCATCACTAGTCACCAGCAGGCCATCTAGGATAATTCTTTCAAGGGTGTGTAAAGGATGCCCTCCTTATGTGTAAGGGGTGTATTGGAGTGCCGTCCTTGTAATATTTGGCAGGCCTTTCACTTAGTGCATAGGTATAGGAGTCACACTTCCTGAACTATTGTACCACAATGTGTGAAATACAGGCTGTATCAGGGTGCCTCTTCTCTTGTAATTCCTTGGCAGCACTTGCATTGTATATACAATTGAATATACTGAAAGAATGTTTCCTAACAATTTTTCTAGTAAAATTGATTTTTTTGTACGGGTTTTGTGCTTATTTTGTCAGTCTGTAAAAGGGGTGTCCAACTCGTACAATATGGTTCCCAGCAGTGACATTGAGTCCAAGATGCATCCAGACATGGTCCCCTGCTGCTCCTGATCGATTTCAGAAGTGTTTCCATCACTTTCAGATGTTTTCCTATGAACCAGTGGCACCTCCCTCTCATCCGAGCAGAGGGTGCCTGGCTGTCATATTTGACTTCCATTATACCTTCCAGGTGCTCGGCCGAGTGAACGTAACATCGCTATGTGTTCTAGACCGAGCACCTGAACACCTGAACACTTTGGTGCTCACTCATCACTTGGGCGGCATTGGCTGCTGATCGACCAAGATACTTCTGGGGGCAACCTGCCTAGGCATGAACAGGCTTCCAGTAGCTACAGACAATGAGAAGACAAAGGTTCAAGTGATAGCTTCTGGAGCCCGGAAGAGTTCGCAGTTAGTCAAGATTCAAAACCACCAACCAGGCCTCTGGTCTCACTGTCAGGGTGAAACATCACGGGTTCCCAGTCATCATGGAAATTAAAAGGAGGGCATCCTTACTAAATTTCATTAATTTAATAATAAAATATTTTATACATTTACTAATAAAATTAAAATTTTGTCTACAACAGGAGAGAATCGGCATCTGTGTATTCCAAGGACATGGTGTTGCGCTGGAGAAAGCACATGCAAAGAATACAATTCCTCTCCACCCGTAGACGAATCCTGTCAAGATTGCGGCAAGTGCTGTTGGCTGCTCATCGACCAAGATACTACTGCAGGCAACCTGCCTGGCACTGAACAGGCCTCCAGTAGCTGCAGACAATGAGAAGACAAAGGTTCAAGATTCACCAGAAGTGTTGAGCGTGAATATTCGAACAGCTTAATGAGCATCTGTGGGGAGTCGCCTGGTAGACAGCGGTGCGGGTGCAGTTTAGAGGCAAAACAAGGAGTCCAGATTGTGCAACAAACAGTGTTTTATTCACACTTGCACACAAAATGAAAAACAGTCTCTTGGTGACAGTTCACACACAACGGAAATAACGTAGCCAAACAAAAACAGTCCAACACAGGTTCAGTCACCTGGGAGGTGTAGGTGCAGGTTCGCACCACGCTGTCGGCCCAGCCGCAGGAGAATCCAGCTTCAGGTAGCCAGGAACAAAATACCTCCTTGCTGAGCTCTTTCCTCCTGGACAGAGAACTCCCAGCCCTGTTAGCAGCTCCAGGATAATCACACTCCCAGACACAGCTGCTGGCTGCGTTTTATATCCAGCCCAAAACATGGACTGGACCGTGGGGAGCAGCCACCCACCCTACTCTTTAGCTGCTCCCAGTAAGAGCCGGCTCGGATCGGCTTTGCAGCCATGCTATTTAACAAAGCCAAACAGCACTAGCTGCTGCAGACAAAAACCCGGTTCTCACCTCACCGAGGCCAGCAACCTCGGTGACACGTACCTGCCATCACATATGACACCTTGCACCTACCACATACCCCCCTTTGTTCAACCCTGAGGGGGTGAACACACGTGAGGCAGTGGACGCGGACAGGGCATCTGCGTTGCCCTGCAAGCGGCCTGCCCTGTGTTCCACGGAAAACTTGAAATTTTGAAGAGATAGGAACCACCTGGTGACCCGAGCATTCCTCTCCTTGGCCTGACTCATCCATTTGAGGGGGAATGGTCGGTCACCAGACGGAACCTCCTCCCTAACAGGTAGTAGCGGAGAGATTCGAGTGCCCACTTGATAGCCAGGCACTCCCTCTCCACTATACTATACCTGGACTCGGGCGGACTGAGCTTACGGCTCAGGAAGACAACGGGATGTTCTTCCCCGTTGACCTCCTGCGACAGTACCGCACCGAGGCCTACCTCCGAGGCGTCGGTCTGTACGACAAACTCCTTGTTGAAGTCGGGTGTCACCAAAACCGGGACCCACACAGGGCCGACTTCAACGCGGAGAAAGCCTCCTCCGCCTTCTCACTCCAGCTAACCCTCCCAGACTTTCGCCCTTCAACAGGTCTGTCAATGGCGCTGCTATTGTGGCAAAGTGGGGCACAAACCTCATGTAGTAACCTACAATCCCCAGGAACGACTTTACCTGCCTGGTGGTGACCGGTCGGGGCCAGTTACGAATGGCCTCTACCTTAGTTACCTGAGGTTTGATGACTCCCCGCCCAATTACATATCCCAGATATTTTGTCTCCTCTAACCCTATGGAGCACTTCTTTGGGTTAGCGGTCAGTCCGGCTTTCCTCAGGGCATCCACTACCGCCTGCACCTTGGGTAAATGGCTTTCCCAGTCGGTGCTGTGGATGACTACATCATCCAAGTAGGCCGAGGCGCACCGACGATGTGGTCGCAGCACTATGTCCATTAACCTCTGGAAAGTGGCGGGGGCGCCATGCAGGCCAAAGGGTAACACCTTGTAGTGATACAGGCCCCTAGCGGGGTAACAAATGCGGTTTTTTCCTTAGCCGACTCCGTTAAGGGTACCTGCCAGTACCCTTTAGTGAGGTCCAGCACAGAAAATAACGGGCTTGTCCTAAACTTTCAACCAGCTCGCTCTACTCGGGGCATGGGATACGCGCACAAACTTGGATACTTCATTTAACTTATGCAAAGTCGTTGCAGAACCGCAACGTCCCATCCGGCTTGGGTATTAGGACTATGGGACTGGCCCACTCACTTTTCGACTCCTCAATGACCTCGAAGCTTCAACATTAACTGTACTTCCTCCGCGATGGTCCGGCCGCCGAGCCTCGGGTACCCGGTATGGTTTTAACCGGATCTTGGCCTGAGGCTCAGTGACGATGTCATGTTGGATGAGAGACGTGCGGCCAGGGAGGTCCGAGAACACATCCGTGTTCCGACTGATGAACTCCCTGACTTCCTGAACTTGTTTGGAAGACAGGCTGTCTGCAATTTTTACCGTGGTTACTGCTTCACAGGCCTCGAACTGTGGGGCTGGACCCTTTTCACCTAGAAGCCCTGGCCGGGGCTGTGGTCGTCGGCTGTGTCCCTATCTTTCCACGGCTTAAGTAAATTCACGTGGTACACCTGCTCGGCTTGCGCCGCCCTGGCTGGTGTACTTTGTAATTTACTTCCCTACCTTCTCGATCACCTCATAGGGGCCCTGCCACCTAGCTAGGAATTTGCTGTCAAGGGTGGGTACCAGAACCAAAACCCGATCTCCTGGATTGAAGTCCCGCACCCGAGCCTGACGATTGTACACCCTACTCTGGGCTTGTTGCGCTGCCTCCATATGCTCCCGGACCAAGGGCAACACCCTTTCCATCCGGTCCTGCATTTGGGCGACATACTCAATGACACTTTTGTGGGGGACAGGCTGTTGTTCCCACGCTTCCTTGGCGATATCCAACAGGCCCCGAGGGTGTCTGCTATAAAGCAGTTCGAAGGGCGAGAACCCAGTAGAGGCCTGGGGCACCTCTCGCACTGCGAACATGAGATAGGGCAGAAGCAGATCCCAGTCCTTCCCATCTCTAGACACCACCCTCTTTAACATATTTTTTAGAGTTTGGTTAAACCTTCCACAAGACCGTCTGTTTGGCGGATGGTAAACGGACGTCCGTAACTGCTTTATACGCAACAATTTACACAGTTCCCTCATTACTTTGGACATAAAAGGGGTCCCTTGGTCTGTCAGAACCTCTTTTGGCAGGCCCACACGGGAAAACATCTCCATTAACTCTTTGGCAATGAGCTTAGCTGAGGTATGTCGCAGAGGCACCGCCTCCGGATACCGAGTGGCATAGTCGAGAACTACCAGAATGTGTTGGTGGCCCCTGGCAGACTTTGGTACAGGCCCAATTAAATCCATCGCGATTCGCTCAAACGGTACTTCAATAATTGGCAGAGGTACCAGGGGACTACGGAAATGTGGCTGGGGGCTAGTTATCTGACAGGTCGGACAGGACTTACAATAATTCTCTACCTCCTTGAACACACTGGGCCAATAAAATCGCTGCAGTATGCGGTCCTGGGTTTTCTGCCACCCCAGGTGTCCCCCAAGAACATGCTGGTGGGCAAGCTCCATGACAAGCTTGCGATATCGCTGTGGGCACCACCAACTGTTCAACAGGTTCGCCTCGGATTTGGTTCACCCGATACAACATATCCTGCAGAACAATAAACCGTGGGAACATTAATTCAGCCCCTGGTTTCTGGGGTTTCCCATCAATTTCCAGCACATTCTCCCAGGCCCTGGTTAGGGTTTGGTCCCGGTGTTGTGCGGTCCCAAAATTTTCCCCGGAGACATTGAGGTCTGCCAACTCAGGTCCCGGTGGCAAGTCCTCCGTGTCTCCCACCATTACACTCAGTGGGGTTGTCTCCCTCTACCGCTGGAGCAGTGGTCACCCCTACCGCCGGCCCTTCAGACTCGGGCTCCCAGGGTTCTGGCCTTCCAGCGGTATCAGGCCACTCTACTAGGGTCACCCCTGTCTCGGGTCCCTCAGATACCTTTATTGCCGGCCACAGCGCCGGAAAACCGGGAAGTCCCTCCCAAGTATTAGTTCGTGTGGGAGTTTAGTAGCGACAGCCACCTCGTGGGTCCACCTACCAGCCGCTGTGGACAAAGTCACTAGTGCAGTGGGATAGTCTTTCAGGTCTCCGTGGATGCACAGGACCCCGACTTTACGGCCAGTATACTCCGCAGGCCGTACAAGTGCAGCCCTTACCAGGGAGACTAAACTCCCGGAGTCCAGCAGAGCCACCGCCAGAGAGTCTCCCACCTCTACCTGACACAGGTGGTTATGGTCCTGCACCTCACGGGTGCCAGTTGCGCACAGCTTCCGTGCATACAGGGAGTGACGACCCCGTAGTTCATATCCATCGGCTCATCCCGATGCGGACAGTCGGCCCTGATGTGGCCTGGCTCCTGACACCTCCAGCATACCACGGGAGGCGGACTCGCAGGGGGTATATTCCGGGCAGGCCGCTCTGTCGCCGGACGTCGGAACTGGGGCAGAGGCCTCCGGGGTTTGACTGACCCCTTCCCCGCAAGAGTCCCCTGCAGGTTTCTGGTGGCCTCGTAGCGCTCCACCAGGTCGACCATCTCCAGGGCATTGGTGGGCGATACCTGGCCGATCCAGTGCTGGAGGGGATAAGGCAGGGCCCTCCAAAAGATGTCCGCCAACAGTCGATCCAGCATGGCAGTGGGACTTAGTAGATCGGGCTGCAGCCACTTTTGCAGCCTGTGCAGCAGATCGTAGAACTGCGGCCTAGCGGGTTCAGTCGCTTTAAAGTCCCACTGGTGGACTCTTTGGGCGCGGACCAGCACGCTCACGCCCAGTCTGGCTAGGACCTCTCCTTTCACAGTGTCATAATCTGCCGCTTGGTCATCCGACAAGTCGAAAAACACCTGCTGGGGTCCGGAAGCCAGGAACGGAGCGACCACCTCAGCCCACTGGTCACGGGGTAACTTTTCCCTCACGGCGACCTTCTCAAAACCGCCAGGTACGCCTCAACGCCGCCTGCGGGGGTCATTTTTGGGATCGCCGCACGGACCGCTTCCGGGCATCTTGGACGTGGTGGGACGCTCCTGCCGCCTGTAATGCCATCACATGTTGTAGCAGTAGTTGGTTGGTCTCCCGCTGCTGCACGTTAGCCTCTATGAGAGCCTTCACAGCAGCCTCCATGTTGCCAGAAACTCCTGCTTGCAGCTTTGCTGGCTTAATATATTCCATACACTTTAGAAAAACAAAACTTCGGCGCTCACGCCAGCCTCACTGCGCATGCCCGCATCCGACACCAAATGTGGGGAGTCGCTCTGGTAGACAGCGGTGCGGGTGCAGTTTAGAGGCAAAACAAGGAGTCCAGATTGTGCAACAAACAGTGTTTTATTCACACTTGCACACAAAATGAAAAACAGTCTCTTGGTGACAGTTCACACACAACGGAAATAACGTAGCCAAACAAAAACAGTCCAACACAGGTTCAGTCACCTGGGAGGTGTAGGTGCAGGTTCGCACCACGCTGTCGGCCCAGCCGCAGGAGAATCCAGCTTCAGGTAGCCAGGAACAAAATACCTCCTTGCTGAGCTCTTTCCTCCTGGACAGAGAACTCCCAGCCCTGTTAGCAGCTCCAGGATAATCACACTCCCCAGACACAGCTGCTGGCTGCGTTTTATATCCAGCCCAAAACATGGACTGGACCGTGGGGAGCAGCCACCCACCCTACTCTTTAGCTGCTCCCAGTAAGAGCCGGCCCGGATCGGCTTTGCAGCCATGCTATTTAACAAAGCCAAACAGCACTAGCTGCTGCAGACAAAAACCCGGCTCTCACCTCACCGAGGCCAGCAACCTCGGTGACACGTACCTGCCATCACATATGACACCTTGCACCTTACCACACATCATACTGAATCACAGTATTTTTTCACTACCCCAGCAAACTCCCTATGCGTGTTACTGCAAGGCACAGTGTTCTACACCCATATAAAGGCTCTATGCAGCCCGGAAATAGACATTTTTTAATGTGATTCCTTGCGAATTAATTTGGATCGAAGCAAATTTTTTGGGAAAATTTGGCGAACCGGCTGAATTGAATTTTTGAGAAATTCGTTCATCTCTAATAGTGGCCCTGTCACAGAATAGGGAGGGTGGCAACAGCATGAGGAGTCATTATGGCGGCCCAGTCACAGAGTGGGGAGGGTGGCAACAGAATGAAGAGTCAACATAGTGGCCCTGTCACAGAGTAGTGAGAGTGGAAACAGCATGAGGAGTCAACATAGTGACCCCGTCACAGAGTTGGGAGGGTAGCAACAGCATGAGGAGTCACCACAGAGTGGGGAGTTGGGGTGCAAAAGCAGTGGCAATAACAGCACAAGATAGTGACAGTAGGAGAATATGGCAGCAGAGGCAGCAGGTGTGTGGCATCAGGCGGGTGGCAGTATCAGAATAGTGGCTGAAGCACATGGCCAGAAGTAACGGGCCATTTTTCGCAATGTTTTGATATGACTGCCAGAATGATCTAGTCTGATGCATCAGGCACTGGCATTTGGAAATCCTGGCTGACCATGCCTTATTCATCTTTACAAAGGTTAGTCTCTCAACATTTTGTCCTGAAAGGTGAGTTCTCTTTGGGGTAACTATGCCCCCGCTGCATAAACACCCTCTCTGATACCACACTACTGACAAGGCAGGAAAGCTTGACCAGTAATTGAGTTTATCCTTCCTCTCAGCGGGTGGAAAAAGGCCCCCATTTTGGAGCAGTAGCAAGACGTTAACATGGTGGAGAGCCAGTGGTAATCCCTTTGCCGAATGCTGATAATACGACTGTCACTACAGGGAGTGCAGAATTATTAGGCAAGTTGTATTTTTGAGGATTAATTTTATTATTGAACAACAACCATGTTCTCAATGAACCCAAAAAACTCATTAATATCAAAGCTGAATATTTTTGGAAGTAGTTTTTAGTTTGTTTTTAGTTTTAGCTATTTTAGGGGGATATCTGTGTGTGCAGGTGACTATTACGGTGCATAATTATTAGGCAACTTAACAAAAAACAAATATATACCCATTTCAATTATTTATTTTTACCAGTGAAACCAATATAACATCTGAACATTTACAAATATACATTTCTGACATTCAAAAACAAAACAAAAACAAATCAGTAACCAATATAGCCACCTTTCTTTGCAAGGACACTCAAAAGCCTGCCATCCATGGATTCTGTCAGTGTTTTGATCTGTTCACCATCAACATTCATGCAGCGGCAACCATAGCCTCCCAGACACTGTTCAGAGAGGTGTACTGTTTTCCCTCCTTGTAAATCTCACATTTAATGATGGACCATAGGTTCTCAATGGGGTTCAGATCAGGTGAACAAGGAGGCCATGTCATTAGATTTTCTTCTTTTATACCCTTTCTTGCCAGCCACGCTGTGGAGCACTTGGACGCCTGTGATGGAGCATTGTCCTGCATGAAAATCATGTTTTTCTTGAAGGATGCAGACTTCTTCCTGTATCACTGCTTGAAGAAGGTGTCTTCCAGAAACTGGCAGTAGGACTGGGAGTTGAGCTTGACTCCATCCTCAACCCGAAAAGGCCCCACTAGCTCATCTTTGATGATACCAGTACTCCACCTCCACCTTGCTGGCGTCTGAGTCGGATTGGAGCTCTCTGCCCTTTACCAATCCAGCCACGGGCCCATCCATCTGGCCCATCAAGACTCACTCTCATTTCATCAGTCCATAAAACCTTAGAAAAATCAGTCTTGAGATATTTCTTGGCCCAGTCTTGACGTTTCAGCTTGTGTGTCTTGTTCAGTGGTGGTCGTCTTTCAGCCTTTCTTACCTTGGCCATGTCTCTGAGTATTGCACACCTTGTGCTTTTGGGCACTCAGTGATGTTGCAGCTCTGAAATATGGCCAAACTGGTGGCAAGTGGCATCTTAGCAGCTGCACGCTGACTTTTCTCAGTTCATGAGCAGTTATTTTGCGCCTTGATTTTTCCACACGCTTCTTGCGACCCTGTTGACTATTTTGAATGAAACAGCTTGATTGTTCGATGATCACGCTTCAGAAGCTTTGCAATTTTAAGAGTGCTGCATCCCTCTGCAAAATATCTCACTATTTTTGACTTTTCTGAGCCTGTCAAGTCCTTCTTTTGACCCATTTTGCCAAAGGAAAGGAAGTTGCCTAATAATTATGCACACTTGATATAGGGTGTTGATGTCATTAGACCACACCCCTTCTCATTACAGAGATGCACATCACCTAATATGCTTAATTGGTAGTAGGCTTTGAGCCTATACAGCTTGGAGTAAGACAACATGCATAAAGAGGATGATGTGGTCAAAATACTCATTTGCCTAATAATTCTGCACTCCCTGTAGACAAGCAACTCAGCATGCATCTGGCCATTTTCAAGATGGACTCTGAGGGACTCCTGAATTCATCTCTACTGCATACTGCCACACTAGCGTCGGGGTCATGCTCCTGGTCTGCCGTCTTCACCCTCCAGCACCTCATGCTCCTTCTGCTCCTCTCCTTTAACTTGTGCAGTCAAACCACCTATTTCTCTATATATTGCGTGTGATTGAATGTCCTCCTCCTTCACCAATTTAGCCCCCACAGGGCTCAGGTAGCCATGAAATTTAGGCACTAGATCTCCTGTCCTTTGGCCAGCCAGATTTATCATCATCCGCTCCAGGACATGAAAGAATGGAATGACATAATTCATCCCATAGTCCTGGTGACTGACAAATAAAGTGGCCTCCTCAAAGGGTCTTCGCAAACGCATGAGCTTCCACTGGCTAATGTCAAAGTTACTCAGGGAAGTACCCCTGTATGTCTGCATCATCAAGAAATTATTCAAGAGCTTCCTCTGCTCATATAGTCAGTCCAACATGTGGAAGGTGGAGTTCCAATAGGTGGAAGCATCGAATATGGGGCGATGCTTAGGAACACTGTTCTGCCCTTGCATCTCAAGGAGGGTGTGTTTCAAGACATCTTGCAGTTGGGTGGAAGACTTCAGGAGCAGGGTTACAATCAGATAAATGAAGTGCGCCATGCAGGACGCATGGGTGAGCCCTCCTTGACGCAGAGCCGACACAATGTTCTTCCCAATATTGGTGACTATGGTTCCGAACTTTAGGTGGCAAGGATATGGCCAGGATTCGAGTTCCTCTTGAAGGACATGGAGCAGTTCCTCCCCGGTGTGACTACATTTGCCCAGGCAGGCCACGTGTAGTACAGTGTGACACTGCCGTGCTCTGCATAGCTGGTATGCTGTAGGACCACTCTGAATTGTGCCTATAGTGGAGGCTGAGGACAAGGATCAGGAGGTAGAGGAGGACACTGAAGCAGTATTCAAAGCTTGAGAATGCGAAGGGGGAGGCCATCACCTGGCCAAGTGTCTGGGCAGAAACCGCATTTACCCAGAGGGCCGTAAAGTACAATTATTGTCCTTGATCATAGCTACAGCTCCACATGTTAGCACTGCCGTGAACTGTACCAGACACCAACCTTCTGCTCAACATATGTGTGCAGGGCTGGTACAGCCTTTTTGGAGAAGTAATGATGGCTTTGGACTCTCCACCTTGGCTCGGCACAAGCCATCAGTTCTCTGAAAGGTGCAGACTCAACCACATAGAAAGAAAGGGACTGTAGTACCAGCAAGTTGGCCAAGAGCACGTTCAACTTTTGGGCCTTTGGATGAGTGCGCAAATACAGTTCGGATGCTGGTGAAATGAGTGACCAGGAGTAGAAAGAGGAGGAGAAGCATCAGGACCAGTGGATGATGGGAAGTAAACATAGCTACCTTCTGCTGAGGTGGTGGATCCTTGACTGCTGCCTAAGGGTTGTGGGCGACTAGGAGATGCCTCAGGCTGTACCACAACATTAGCACGATGGTTTTCCCAGGCTACTTGATGGTGACACTCCTTGTGTTGATGCAGGGCCATGGTGCCAACTTTACCTCTCTGGCTGTGCTTCACCTTCTGCCCACAGGTGGAACCCTCACCACTCTGTTACTGGACCACTGTGTTGACTCCTCACGTTGTTGCCAACTCACCACTCTGTCACTGGGCCACTTTGTTAACTCCTCATGCTGTTGCCACTTCACTACTCTGTGACTGGGCCACTGTGTTGACTCTTCATGTGGTTGCCACCCTCCCACTCTATGACGGGCCGCTATTGTCACTGTTTGGCCTTGTTCACATGACCATGTATTTTACCCTTCTTCTGATCTGTTAGAAGGATAGAAAAATTAGAAACACAACGAAACCTGTCTTTGGAGCAGCCAGTAAGGCCTATATGACATGGTCTCAATTTTGCATCAGGATTGGCTCATGATTTGGAAGCCAAAACCAGGAGTGTGTACAAAACACAGAAGACATGGAAATATTCTATTCATAAGTCATCTATGTTTTTGGATCGACTCCGTTTTTTTTTGGCCTTAGCAATACTGATGGATTACTGACCAAATGCTGACCATGTGAAGGAGGATGCTCAAAAGACAGGATCAGTATTTGGGGGTTGTTCTTATGGCAGATAAGAAAAAGGGCAAAATAAACTAGAGTTGAGCAAACACCTGGATGTTCGGGTTCGAGTAGTTCGGTCGAACTTCACAAAATGTTCGGCTCCTATCCGAACTCGACCTGATCTTGACCTCGAACCCGAACCCCATTGAAGTCAATGGGGACCCAAACTTTGGGCACTTAAAAGGCTGTAAAATAGCTATTGAAAGGGCTAGAGGGCTAAAAAAAGGCATCAAAATGTAGGTAAATCCTGCAAACAAATGTGGATAGGAAAATGACTTAAAATAAAAATAAATAAAAATTAACCAATATCAATTGGCAACTAGGAGGAGGAGGTGGAATAGGAGGGTTGAGGTGGCACCAGGTGGCAATGCTATGGAAGTTGAAGTTCTCATCATAGCCAAAAGGATTCATGTCTGCCTGCAGTGCCACAGGCCTCATTCTGCTGGCGCAGGGCCATGGCAACCATACATGGGAGTTGAAGTTCACATCACAGCCAAGAAGGATTCATGTCTGCAGCAGTGCCACAGAGCCTCATTCACAGACTCAGGGCCATGGCAAACCATACATGGGAGTTTAAGTTCACATCACAGCCAAGAAGGATCTGTGTCTGCCAGCAGTGCCACAGGCCTCATTCACAGACTCAGGGCCATGGCAACCATACATGGGAGTTGAAGTTCTCATCAAAGCCAAAAGGATTCATGTCTGCCTGCAGTGTCACAGGCCTCATTCACAGACTCAGGGCCATGGCAACCATACATGGGAGTTGAAGTTCACATCACAGCCAAGTAGGATTCATGTCTGCCAGCAGTGTCACAAGCCTCACTCACAGACTCAGGCCAATGTCAACCATACATGGGGGTTGAGTTCATATCACAGCCAAGAAGGATTCATGTCTGCCTGCAGGCCACAGGCCTCATTCAAACATTCAGACCCACAGGACCCACAAAGCTAAAATCACGAGAAGACAGTATTGATTTCACCTGGTGGTGCAACAGGCCTGATTCACTAATTCAGGGCCATGGCACCCGCAAAGAGGAGAGTGGTCCGGTAACCGCAACACAGGCCTCAGGTCAACCTGCAATGGAACAGGCCATTATCATTTATGTAGGCCCCTGACACGCAGACAATGTAGAGGTAATTTGACAGTATAAAAGAGTTTAATGTCTCCCACCAATGCAGCAAGCGATTAAACGAAATATAGGCCCCTGACAATCCAGAAAATTGGGCAGGCATTTGACAGTAAAAGAGGTTAATGTCTCCCACCAATACAGTAGGCGATGAAACAAAATATAGGCCCCTGACAACCAGACAATGTAGAGGTCATTTGACAGTAAAAAAGGTTAATGTCACCCACAAAAGCAGGTTGAGGGCGAGAAGTCCTGTGGGATCAATGCCTGGTTCATTTTAAAGAAGGTGAGCTTGTCCACGTTGGCTGTGGACAGGCGGCTGCGCTTGACTGTAATGACGCCCTGCCGTGCTAAATGCACGCTCAGACAATACACTGGCTGCAGGGCAGGCCAGCACCTCCAAGGCATAGAAGGAAAGCTCTGGCCCTGTGGACAATTTGGAGACCCAGAAGTTGAATGGGGCAGAACCATCAGTCGGTGTGCACACGTACTATTCCAACATGTTGTTGAAATGCTGCCTCCTGTTAACATCGCTCCCAATCAGCTGGTGGTGCAGTTTGCTGTAGCGCGGTGACAAAACTCTTCCACAGCTCGGCCATGCTAACCCTGCTGTCTGAGGAGCTTGCTGTGACACAGCTGCGTTGGCCACCTCTTCCTCCTCCTCCTCCACCTCTGCCTTCGCCTTGTGCTTCCACTTGTCCCCCGTGTCAGCTGGGAATGCCCTCTGGAGTGCGTCTACCAGGAGTGCTTGTAGTGCGCATCTTCCTATCGCGCTCCAGTGTGGGAATTAAGGTGGGCCCGTTGTCCTTGTACCGTGATCCAGCAGGGTGGCAACCCAGTAGTCAGCACTTGGTTGTTCGATGATCACGCTTCAGAAGCTTTGCAATTTTAAGAGTGCTGCATCCCTCTGCAAAATATCTCACTATTTTTGACTTTTCTGAGCCTGTCAAGTCCTTCTTTTGACCCATTTTGCCAAAGGAAAGGAAGTTGCCTAATAATTATGCACACTTGATATAGGGTGTTGATGTCATTAGACCACACCCCTTCTCATTACAGAGATGCACATCACCTAATATGCTTAATTGGTAGTAGGCTTTGAGCCTATACAGCTTGGAGTAAGACAACATGCATAAAGAGGATGATGTGGTCAAAATACTCATTTGCCTAATAATTCTGCACTCCCTGTAGACAAGCAACTCAGCATGCATCTGGCCATTTTCAAGATGGACTCTGAGGGACTCCTGAATTCATCTCTACTGCATACTGCCACACTGCGTCGGGGTCATGCTCCTGGTATGCCGTCTTCACCCTCCAGCACCTCATGCTCCTTCTGCTCCTCTCCTTTAACTTGTGCAGTCAAACCACCTATTTCTCTATATATTGCGTGTGATTGAATGTCCTCCTCCTTCACCAATTTAGCCCCCACAGGGCTCAGGTAGCCATGAAATTTAGGCACTAGATCTCCTGTCCTTTGGCCAGCCAGATTTATCATCATCCGCTCCAGGACATGAAAGAATGGAATGACATAATTCATCCCATAGTCCTGGTGACTGACAAATAAAGTGGCCTCCTCAAAGGGTCTTCGCAACGCATGAGCTTCCACTGGCTAATGTCAAAGTTACTCAGGGAAGTACCCCTGCTATGTCTGCATCATCAAGAAATTATTCAAGAGCTTCCTCTGCTCATATAGTCAGTCCAACATGTGGAAGGTGGAGTTCCAATAGGTGGAAGCATCGAATATGGGGCGATGCTTAGGAACACTGTTCTGCCCTTGCATCTCAAGGAGGGTGTGTTTCAAGACATCTTGCAGTTGGGTGGAAGACTTCAGGAGCAGGGTTACAATCAGATAAATGAAGTGCGCCATGCAGGACGCATGGGTGAGCCCTCCTTGACGCAGAGCCGACACAATGTTCTTCCCAATATTGGTGACTATGGTTCCGAACTTTAGGTGGCAAGGATATGGCCAGGATTCGAGTTCCTCTTGAAGGACATGGAGCAGTTCCTCCCCGGTGTGACTACATTTGCCCAGGCAGGCCACGTGTAGTACAGTGTGACACTGCCGTGCTCTGCATAGCTGGTATGCTGTAGGACCACTCTGAATTGTGCCTATAGTGGAGGCTGAGGACAAGGATCAGGAGGTAGAGGAGGACACTGAAGCAGTATTCAAAGCTTGAGAATGCGAAGGGGAGGCCATCACCTGGCCAAGTGTCTGGGCAGAAACCGCATTTACCCAGAGGGCCGTAAGTACAATTATTGTCCTGATCATAGCTACAGCTCCACATGTTAGCACTGCCGTGAACTGTACCAGACACCAACCTTCTGCTCAACATATGTGTGCAGGGCTGGTACAGCCTTTCTGGAGAAGTAATGATGGCTTTGGACTCTCCACCTGGCTCGGCACAAGCCATCAGTTCTCTGAAAGGTGCAGACTCAACCACATAGAAAGAAAGGGACTGTAGTACCAGCAAGTTGGCCAAGAGCACGTTCAACTTTTGGGCCTTTGGATGAGTGCGCAAATACAGTTCGGATGCTGGTGAAATGAGTGACCAGGAGTAGAAAGAGGAGGAGAAGCATCAGGACCAGTGGATGATGGGAAGTAAACATAGCTACCTTCTGCTGAGGTGGTGGATCCTTGACTGCTGCCTAAGGGTTGTGGGCGACTAGGAGATGCCTCAGGCTGTACCACAACATTAGCACGATGGTTTTCCCAGGCTACTTGATGGTGACACTCCTTGTGTTGATGCAGGGCCATGGTGCCAACTTTACCTCTCTGGCTGTGCTTCACCTTCTGCCCACAGGTGGAACCCTCACCACTCTGTTACTGGACCACTGTGTTGACTCCTCACGTTGTTGCCAACTCACCACTCTGTCACTGGGCCACTTTGTTAACTCCTCATGCTGTTGCCACTTCACTACTCTGTGACTGGGCCACTGTGTTGACTCTTCATGTGGTTTGCCACCCTCCCACTCTATGACGGGCCGCTATTGTCACTGTTTGGCCTTGTTCACATGACCATGTATTTTACCCTTCTTCTGATCTGTTAGAAGGATAGAAAAATTAGAAACACAACGAAACCTGTCTTTGGAGCAGCCGTAAGGCCTATATGACATGGTCTCAATTTTGCATCAGGATTGGCTCATGATTTGGAAGCCAAAACCAGGAGTGTGTACAAAACACAGAAGACATGGAAATATTCTATTCATAAGTCATCTATGTTTTGGATCGACTCCGTTTTTTTTTTTTTGGCCTTAGCAATACTGATGGATTACTGACCAAATGCTGACCATGTGAAGGAGGATGCTCAAAAGACAGGATCAGTATTTGGGGGGGTTGTTCTTATGGCAGATAAGAAAAAGGGCAAAATAAACTAGAGTTGAGCAAACACCTGGATGTTCGGGTTCGAGAAGTTCGGTCGAACTTCACGAAAATGTTCGGTTCCCTATCCGAACTCGACCTGATCTTGACCCCGAACCCGAACCCCATTGAAGTCAATGGGGACCCAAACTTTTGGGCACTTAAAAGGCTGTAAAATAGCTATTGAAAGGGCTAGAGGGCTAAAAAAAAGGCATCAAAATGTAGGTAAATCCCCTGCAAACAAATGTGGATAGGAAAATGACTTAAAATAAAATAAATAAAAATTAACCAATATCAATTGGCAACTAGGAGGAGGAGGTGGAATAGGAGGTTGAGGTGGCATCAGGTGGCAATGCTATGGAAGTTGAAGTTCTCATCATAGCCAAAAAGGATTCATGTCTGCCTGCAGTGCCACAGGCCTCATTCGCTGGCGCAGGGCCATGGCAGCCATACATGGGAGTTGAAGTTCACATCACAGCCAAGAAGGATTCATGTCTGCCAGCAGTACCACAGGCCTCATTCACAGACTCAGGGCCATGGCAGACCATACATGGGAGTTTAAGTTCACATCACAGCCAAGAAGAGATCTGTGTCTGCCAGCAGTGCCACAGGCCCTCATTCACAGACTCAGGGCCATGGCAACCATACATGGGAGTTGAAGTTCTCATCAAAGCCAAAAAGGATTCATGTCTGCCTGCAGTGTCACAGGCCTCATTCACAGACTCAGGGCCATGGCAACCATACATGGGAGTTGAAGTTCACATCACAGCCAAGTAGGATTCATGTCTGCCAGCAGTGTCACAAGCCTCACTCACAGACTCAGGCCAATGTCAACCATACATGGGGGTTGAAGTTCATATCACAGCCAAGAAGGATTCATGTCTGCCTGCAGGGCCACAGGCCTCATTCAAACATTCAGACCCACAGGACCCACAAAGCTAAAATCACGAGAAGACAGTATTGATTTCACCCGGTAGTGCAACAGGCCTGATTCACTAATTCAGGGCCATGGCACCCGCAAAGAGGAGAGTGGTCCGGTAACCGCAACTACAGGCCTCAGGTCAGCCTGCAATGGAACAGGCCATTATCATTTATGTAGGCCCCTGACACGCAGACAATGTAGAGGTAATTTGACAGTATAAAGAGTTTAATGTCTCCCACCAATGCAGCAAGCGATTAAACGAAATATAGGCCCCTGACAACCAGAAAATTGGGCAGGCATTTGACAGTAAAAAGAGGTTAATGTCTCCCACCAATACAGTAGGCGATGAAACAAAATATAGGCCCCTGACAACCAGACAATGTAGAGGTCATTTGACAGTAAAAAAAGGTTAATGTCACCCACAAAAAGCAGGTTGAGGGCGAGAAGTCCTGTTGGATCCATGCCTGGTTCATTTTAAAGAAGGTGAGCTTGTCCACATTGGCTGTGGACAGGCGGCTGCGTTTGACTGTAATAACGCCCCCTGCCGTGCTAAATACACGTTCAGACAATACACTGGCTGCAGGGCAGGCCAGCACCTCCAAGGCATAAAGGAAAAGCTCTGGCCCTGTGGACAATTTAGAGACCCAGAAGTTGAATGGGGCAGAACCATCAGTCAGTACGTGTGCACACGTACTGTTCCAACATATTGTTGAAATGCTGCCTCCTGATAACACGTTCCCTATCAGCTGGTGGTGCAGTTTGCTGTGGCGCGGTGACAAAACTTTTCCACAGCTCGGCCATGCTAACCCTGCTGTCTGAGGAGCTTGCTGTGACACAGCTGCGTTGGCCACCTCTTCCTCCTCCGCCTCTGCCTTCGCCTTGTGCTTCCACTTGTTTCCCCCGTGTCAGTTGGGAATGCCCTCAGGAGCGCGTCTACCAGAGTGCGCTTATAGTAACGCATCTTCCTATCACGCTCCAGTGCCAGAATTAAGGTGGGCACGTTGTCCTTGTACCGGGGATCCAGCAGGGTGGCAACCCAGTAGTCAGCACAAGTTAAAATGTGTGCAAATATGCGGTCCTTGCGCAGGCACTGCAGCATGTAGTCGCTCATGTGTGCCAGGCTGCCCAGAGGTAACGACAAGCTGTTCTCTGTAGGTGGTGTATCGTATTTGTCCTCCGTATCCCTCCAGCCACGCTCCAGTGATGGCCTTGAGCTGCGTAGGGTGCCACCCTGCAGTGAAACCGGTTCCTCCTCCTCCTCTACCTCATCCTCCTTGTCCTCCAGAAGTGTGCCCTGGCTGTCCACATGTGCACCTGCCCTCTGCTGGTGCAGGAACCTTCCCTCTGAGCCACTTCTGAATGACCTGCCTGAAAGCCTGTGAAATCCCCCTCTTCCTCCTCCTCCTGTGCTGTATCCTCTTCCATCATCGCCGTAATATTTTTTTTTAAGGAGACATAGAAGGGGTATTGTAATGCTAACAACAGCGTCATCAGCACTGGCCATGTTGGTTGAGTACTCCAAAGACTGCAACAAGGTACACAGGTCTCGCATGCAGGCCCAGTCACTGGTGGTGAAGTGGTGCTGATCCGCAGAGCGACTGACCCGTGCATACTGTATCTGAAACTCCACTATCACCCGCTGCTGCTCGCACATTCTCTCCAGCATATGTTAGGTGGAGTTCCACCTGGTGGGCACGTCGAATATGAGGCGGTGAGCAGGAAGGCCGAAGTTACGCTGCAGCGCAGACAGGCGAGCAGCAGAAGGTTGAAAATGCCGAAAGCGCGCACATACGGACCGCACATTCAGCAGCAGCTCTGACATGTCTGGATATATTTTAAGAAACTTCTGCACCACCAGATTCAGCACATGCGCCAGACAAGGGATGTGCGTCAAACCGGCTAGTCCCAGAACTGCAACGAGATTTCACCCATTATCGCACACCACCAGGCTGGGCTTGAGGCTTCCCGGCAGCAACCACTCATCAGTCTGCTGTTCTGTGCCCCTCCAAAGCTCCTGTGCGGCGTTGGGTTTGTCACCCAAACACATGAGTTTTAAAATCGCCTGCTGACGTTTACCCCGGGCTGTGCTGAAGTTGGGGATGAGGTTCTTTCGATGACTGGATGTGAGGGTGGTAGAAAAGGAGTAGGAGGAGGAGGAGGAGGATGCGGAGTAGGAGGAGGAAGCAACAGGAGGCAACGAATAATGCCCTGCGATCCTCGGTGGTGGAAGGACATGCGCCAAACCACTATCCACCTCGGGCCCAGCCGCCACTACGTTTACCCAGTGTGCAGTTAGGGAGATATAGCAACCCTGGCCGTGCTTACTGGTCCATGTATCTGTGGCTATGTGGACCTTGCCACTGATGGCGTTGCGCAACGCACACTTGATTTTATCCTCCACTTGTTGTGCAGGAAAGGGACGGCTCGTCTGGAAAAGTAGTGGCGGCTGGGAACAACGTACTGGGGGACAGCCACCGCCATCAAACAGTCTTTAAAACAGTTTAAAACAGTCTGTCTCCACCAGATGGAATGACAGCATTTCAAAGGCCAGTAATTTTGAAATGCTGGCATTCAGGGCCAGGGCTCGAGGGTGGGTAGGTGGGTATTTCCTCCTTTTCTCCAATGTTTGGGAGATGGACAGCTGAATGCTGCCGTGTGACATCGTGGAGATGCTTGGCCATGGTGTCGTATGTGGTGGAGTTGGTGGAACATCCTCTGTTTGCTGGTTGCCAGGTGCCACGGTGGCGCCAGAGGTGGAGGGAGAGGCCGAGCCAGCAGCAGAAGAGGGAGCAGGAGGAGCATGAGATAGTTCCTTGTCTTGTACTTCATCATCCTCCACATCATCTTCCACCCATTCATGACCCCTGCCCTCCTCGTTTGTCTGCACATTGAAGAAAGCCACAGTAGTTGGCACCTGTGTTTCATCATCATCAGAGACGTTTTGTGGCGTATTCCCATGTCTTCATTCTGCAACAAAAGTGGTTGAGCATCAGTGCATTCAAGGTCTTCTTCTTCTGGGGCAGGGCTAGGTGAATGGGCCGGGGAAACCCTGCCAACAGAGTCATCAAAAAGCATGAGACTTTCCTGCATGATTTGGGGCTCTGACTGCTTGGCTGATTTGCAAGGGGGTGAGGTGGAAGACTGATGGGCATGGGCTGCAGGTGCCAACTCTGAGCTTTCTCCAGAGGACTGGGTGTTAGATACTGTGAAGGAACTGGAGCCACGATCAGCCTCCCAATCTACTATCGCCTGTATATGTTCTCGCGTCACCATCCGTAGCGCGGCATTTGGGCCTATCAAATAACGCTGCAGATTCTGTCGCCTACTCGCACAGGTGTTTGACTTGGAGCCTTAGTTGGCGCTGAATGGCCATGTCCTCTCCCAGCAACAGGAGCTCCACCAACACATCCACGACCATGCCCACGTCCTTTATTTGATGTTCTCCTCATTATTTGCGTTCACCCACCAAGCTGAAAGATTGGTCTCTCTCCATTGTCAATTTACCTGCCACTAGTCGAAAATTATGTTCGCTAAGGCAGTGACCGTGTCATAAAAATACTCTGTGGACCCAGAATAATGTTTTTTGTGCCCAAAATACACCGATTTTCAATTTCTATGCATAAATGTAAAAAAAAAATTTGGTACGCTGTATGCACAAGTGGTTTGTGGAACAAGAAAGAGTATTTTTGTAATAAAATACAGAAAATTAGCATTTCTCTGCTGTAAATTGAAATTAATTATTTATATGCCAGAAGCACATGTCACTCAAGAGAAAAATTGTATATGTGTACGTCTCACTACGTTATTTGTATCTCACAGCCTGAAAGACATATTAAAATAAACAATACTTTATTGATACTATAATTAAAATTTGGGGATTAGTCAATTGACAGTATGTATATCTGTCCAGGCTACTAAGCTAGTGGTGCATGAAGCGGGGATAATGTATAGCCTTACACATACACTATTAGCGTAAAGAATCAACATGTGTGTCATCACATATGTGCAACGATGAGGCCACACAATTTTTGGCCTCAGCTCTGATGAATACCGCTAAGCAAGGTGTATGTCACCATTTACATGATCTCTCAGTTGAGAGTGTAATATATCTAGGAGGCATGTGCCTAATTAGGTGTGTATGGGTCAATGTGCTGTATGGGTCGGTGGCTACTGTTGTCTAATTAAGGGTGATAGCCTGTTGGTTACAGCATTACAGCAACAGTAATCACAGACCTCAGATGGCAACATACGCATGTGCCCTGCACCAGACCCAATTTTGTAGCACCAAACACCCAGCCTACCTAGTAATTTAGTAGTCACCTTGCTCGCTACACTAAATGGCAGAGTTACCCTCTGTGACATGCAGTAACTCAGTTGCCTAAAGAGCTGTGCTTCGCTGAAAACAGAAACCAGAAGCACAACAGTTTTTTCTTCCTAAAACACGGCTTTTTTCAATAAAACACCAAAATGCAATTTTTTAACTGCTGTACATTAACAGTAGATATTTATAATATGTATGGACACCAGATTTGGGGACCCAGAACACAGATTTGGTTACCAAAATACAGAAATGCAGTATTTAACTGCTATAAATGGTAAATAATTATTTAAACGACAGATGCACAACTGTTTGTTCGGCCTAAAACACAGCTTTTTTCAATAAAACCCCAAAATGCAGTTTTTTACTGCTGTAAATTTAAATTAGATATTTATTCCATGTATGTACAACTGCTTTGTGAAGCAAGAATATTGCTTTTTTCACACAAAAAAGAATAATGCACTATTTCTCAGCTGTAATGTGAAATCGGTATTTGAGCGGGGTATTTCAAGATGCTCTGTGGATCAGGATTACCACTCTTTTGTCAAAAACATACACTTATGCTGTATTTCACAGCAGCAATGTAAAATAGGTGGTTGTAATGGGTATTTCAGACTGTTTGGTGGACCTTGAATAAAGTTTTTTTTCTAGAAAAAACAAAGAAGCACTATTTCCATGCAGAAATATAAAATATGTCGTTGGATGATGTATGCAGAACTGTTCTGTGGACAAGGAATACTTTTTTCCCCCAAAATTACACGGATTCTCTATTTCATCGCAGAAATGTCGAATATATATTTTGACGGTGTAAAATAGGCTTGGTACACAGGAAAAATAGGGGGTCAGTCAGCACATCCCTGTATGCATGTGCACGTAGCCATGGCAAAATATACATACAAACACAGGAATGCAACAGCACTCTGCCCTGCCTCTATGCTAGAGTTTATCAGAGGCGTCAGTGTACATTTTGATCAAAAAGTAATAAGTCAATCGCTGCGCCAAGGCCGCCTCTATGAGTGGTCCTAACGCTAAATCTTACCTGTTATGGGCCATGACAGCCACATAAAATCCAGGGAGTGCAGGCCCAGCATGCAGGGCAGAGTGCTGGTTGCAGAGTGCTGTTGCATTTCTGTGTTTGTGAAATAGGCTTGGTGGATCAGGATGACCACTTTTTTTTTAAGTAAAATACACTGATTCACTATTTGATAGCTGAAATGGAATATACGGTTTAGTGCATAGTACACAAAAGTGCTCTGTGGCACCACAGATCCCAGGCTAGACAAATGGACTATGTCACCCCTTAAACATACAAAAGGCAATATAGGCGACTTGAGCATCCAGAAAAAAAATTGTTTTTTTTCCTTCACTGAGCTACAAAATAGGATTAGGCTGATGTCCCTGGCAGGCTGGCAGACATGCAGTACACTGCAGTGCCTAAAATGGCTGCCGACCCCCCCTCAGTAACAGATGGATTACAAAAAAAAAATTTGTCTGGCAGTGGCTGGGTACAGAAATATTGGATTGCTGAGGCTCCCTCCCTCTCTATGTGCTGTATCTTGTGGATTAAAGTTGCACAGGTTCTTCAGATTTCTGCCCTATTCTGTCCCTAATCACACCAGCAGCAAAACTGCTCTAATCTCAATTCAGCAGACTGACGTGCAGCACTACGTGACTCCAGTTTATAAAGAAGCTGGGTCGCATGCTGCCATTAGTAGGCATGGCTGTGATGGCTTCTTAGGGCAAGAAGTAAAATGCTTGCTGATTGGCTGCTGTGCAGCCCTTCAGAAAGCGGGAAGAAATCGCCGAACAACGGACCCCAACCCGAACTTTTTTGAAAATGTTCAGGTACGGGTCTGTTTCCTGAACACCCCAAAATTCGGTATGAACCAGAACTATACAGTTCAGGTTCGCTCAACTCTAGTCAACACAAACTTACTGCTGACACCTTCTCCAGTCTGTCAGGGGGACACTACTTGTCTCAGCGTGTAACTGTCACAGTGGGGAGTGGGGGAAACCCACCCCCCCATACAATGTCCAAGGCTACTGGACCAAAATACAGGGAACAGGGAACTGGTCACCTCCTATAGCGTCCCTATAGCTGCCCCTAGACTCCTGACTGTGGAGGCCCATACCCACGAACCTGGAGCCCTGGCATCCATGTATTTCCCTGAAGGATGATGACAGGGCACATTCCACCTATTCATCCTACACCACGGATGAAAAGTGTCTCCATAGGTCCAGCAGCTAACCAATTAATTGACGTAGTATACACCTGAACGGCAGGTAAGTATAACACAGCAACAAACAACAGAAGTTACCCACACTTACTTACCACCGCCGAGATGGAGTGGAGATGCCAACATCTACCCAGACCTCCATGCGGACACCATTTGCACAGAGGCTCCGGGCAAAAAACACACTGTCTAGTTTTGCGTAAACCCCTCCAGGAATTCAACCCCCTTCCGGAGGAGACAACCACACATGTGAACGTAAATGTTCTGTGCAAATGGTGTCCGCATGGAGGTCTGGGTAGATGTTGGCGTCTCCACTCCATCTCGGCAGCGATAAGTAAGTGTTGGCAAGAGCACAATTACATGGAACAACCATCATACATACCTCCACACAAACCCACACCAGAACCAACACACAAGGTGGGGGAAGGGAATAAGGAGGAAAACACCAACACACCATGCTGGACTTGCCTAAGGACATCGATGCCAACCAAGGGTGGCTCACACAGATAGGGGAACACACAGCCAAGAAGCAAAGCTCCTACACCTAGCAGAATAACATACAAACTGACCTCAGGCTCAAACACACCAGAATATAAAGAGCCCTGAGGCCACACCCAGCTCACCTAGCACACACACCGTTAACCCCGTGCAAACCAGAAAGGGGAAACCACCAAATAAAAGGGAAAGTGACTTGGATGCAAAACCATCATGTTGCCAGTGGCAACAGCACTTGAGGCTACCATGTCATCGTCCACACATGCGGCAACCGCTAAACCTTGCTGTTGGCAACAGCATGCGAGGCAACCGAGTAACGACCTCACCAAGGGTCGTGACAGTAACAGAACACATTCTTTAGAAATGTATCTGGAGTCAGCTGACAACGGTGTAAAAGGAGTGCTCTCTTTCACACTATCCCTCAGTTCACACTTGCGCGTTTTGCAGCGCGTTCGAACACGCTGTAAAACGCTCAACAGGAGAAAACTCATGTTTCCATATGGGCATGGCTCTCACCTGAGCGTTTTACAGCGCGTTTGAACGGGCTGTAAAACGCCCTATGCTCAAAGAAGTTCTTGAGCTTCTTTGGGGCGTTTTGTCGCGCATTTGCACCCATAGACTTCAATGGGAACGCGCGTAAAACGAGCATTTAACACGCGTTAAAGTGTAGATATGCCTCTCTTCAATTGGTCTCCAGAGTCACGAACGCGCGTATGACGCGCGTTTCCTATTTGCAAAAACGCGCTGTAATACGCGCGACAAAAACGGTGTGGTATATGTTGACTTCTCTACAGAATTTGATACGGTACCACATAAAAAGTTAGAATATAAAATGAGAATGATTGGACTGGGAGAAAATGTCTGTATTTGGGTAATAATAATAGAAAACAGAAGGTGGTTATTAACGGTACACACTCAGATTGGGTCATTGTCAGTAGTCGGGTGCCTCAGGGGTCAGTATTGGGCCCTATTCTCTTCAGTATATTTATTAATGATCTTGTAGAAGGCTTGCACAGTAAAATATACATTTTTGCAGATGACACTAAACTGTGTTAACACGGAAGGGGACAGTATTCTGCTACAAATGAACCTGGATAGATTGGAGACTTGGCAGAGAAGTGGCAGATGAGGTTTAACACTGAGACATGTAAGGTTATGCACATGGGAAGGAAAAATACATGTAACCAGTACATACTAAATGGTAAAACACTGGGTAAGGCCTCATGCACACAAATTTATTTCCTTTCCGTGTCCGTTCCGTTAATTTATTCCTAGAGAATTCTTGTACAAGTCACTCAGAATTGAGAAAGCTCGTTGGAAGAACGAGTGAAACGTTTTCAAGAAATCTACAGCAAGTCCAGTTGCCTTGATTTATTCTTTACAGATATACCATGACCTTGATAAATGAGAACCTTCACAGATGTATCTCTGCTGTTTTTTTTTCCTTTCAGGCGAATTGAGTCTTTCACTGTAGGAACAGAAGAGCCACAAAGAATGCAGTTCAGACAAGTGGAAATTCTAAAGAGGCTAAGCAAATTCAAAATGGCATCTAACAGAGTTCAGGTGCACAAAACTGTGCTTCCTCCTAGGGTTAGAACATACTATATGCACAATTTCCACTCATCAATGATCAGTAATTTAGTGTGAGATATAGAAGGTCGAAAAATTACAGTTGTGTCAACCCCTAATGCTAGAAGGTTTAGGAATTTAGTGTACATTTGTAATTGTTGTTCAGAATGAAATCTTACAAGGACCTTTAAAGAACCAAATGCACCAAATGAACATCTAATTGTTTTTTGTAATACAGTATTAAATGTTTTTTGTGATTTCTTCATTGACACAATTATTCAGACCTCTAAAGACTACCACTCTTAGAACAGAGGTTCATTCAAGTGTTTTCGATCAGGTATTGAAAACACCTGTGGATGTCAAGGAGCAGCAATCAAGCATAATAAGCACCAATTAGGCAGATTTAAATATGACTGTGATACTCAGCTCCTTCTAGACATTTACTGGTGATGTTTACAAACATGGTGAAGTCAAGAGAATGGTCCAGGAAGACCAAGAGAAGAGGTGATTTCTTCTTCACAGGAAGGGCAATGGCTATAAGAAGATTTGCAAAGATGTTAAACATACCAAGAGACACCATAGGAAGCATCATTCGCAAATTCAAGGCAAAGGGCACTGTTGAAACGCTACCTGGTCGTGGCAGAAAGAAGATGCTGACTTTGACTGCTGTGCGCTACCTGAAGCGCAAAGTGGAGAAAAGTCCCGATGTGACTGCTGAGGAACTGAAAAGATTTGTCAGATGCGGGTACTGAAGTTTCAGCTCAGACAACAAGGCGCACACTGCGTAATGAAGGCCTCATGCCAGAACTCCCAGGCGCACCCCTTGCTGTCTCCAAAGAATAAGAAGAGTCGACTGCAGTATGCCAAAAGTCATGTGGACAAACCACAAAAGTTTTGGGATAGTGTTCTGTGGACTGATGAAACAAAATTAGAACTGTTTGGGCCCATGGATCAACGCTATGTTTGGAGGAGGAAGAACAAGGCCTATGAAGAAAAGAACACCTTGCCTACTGTGAAGCATGGCAGGGGGTCAATCATGCTTTGGGGCTGTTTTGCTTCTACAGGCACAGGGAAGCTTCAGCGTGTGCAAGGTACCATGAATTCTCTTCAGTACCAGGAGATATTGGATGAAATGTGAGTGCAGAATTATTAGGCAAGTTGTATTTTTGAGGATTAATTTTATTATTGAACAACAACCATGTTCTCAATGAACCCAAAAACTCATTAATATCAAAGCTGAATATTTTTGGAAGTAGTTTTAGTTTGTTTTTAGTTTTAGCTATTTTAGGGGGATATCTGTGTGTGCAGGTGACTATTACTGTGCATAATTATTAGGCAACTTAACAAAAACAAATATATACCCATTTCAATTATTTATTTTACCAGTGAAACCAATATAACATCTGAACATTTACAAATATACATTTCTGACATTCAAAAACAAAACAAAAACAAATCAGTAACCAATATAGCCACCTTTCTTTGCAGGGACACTCAAAAGCCTGCCATCCATGGATTCTGTCAGTGTTTTGATCTGTTCACCATCAACATTGCGTGCAGCAGCAACCATAGCCTCCCAGACACTGTTCAGAGAGGTGTACTGTTTTCCCTCCTTGTAAATCTCACATTTAATGATGGACCATAGGTTCTCAATGGGGTTCAGATCAGGTGAACAAGGAGGCCATGTCATTAGATTTTCTTCTTTTATACCCTTTCTTGCCAGCCACGCTGTGGAGCACTTGGACGCCTGTGATGGAGCATTGTCCTGCATGAAAATCATGTTTTTCTTGAAGGATGCAGACTTCTTCCTGTATCACTGCTTGAAGAAGGTGTCTTCCAGAAACTGGCAGTAGGACTGGGAGTTGAGCTTGACTCCATCCTCAACCCGAAAAGGCCCCACTAGCTCATCTTTGATGATACCAGTACTCCACCTCCACCTTGCTGGCGTCTGAGTCGGATTGGAGCTCTCTGCCCTTTACCAATCCAGCCACGGGCCCATCCATCTGGCCCATCAAGACTCACTCTCATTTCATCAGTCCATAAAACCTTAGAAAAATCAGTCTTGAGATATTTCTTGGCCCAGTCTTGACGTTTCAGCTTGTGTGTCTTGTTCAGTGGTGGTCAGTCTTTCAGCCTTTCTTACCTTGGCCATGTCTCTGAGTATTGCACACCTTGTGCTTTTGGGCACTCCAGTGATGTTGCAGCTCTGAAATATGGCCAAACTGGTAGGCAAGTGGCATCTTAGCAGCTGCACGCTTGACTTTTCTCAGTTCATGGGCAGTTATTTTGCGCCTTGATTTTTCCACACGCTTCTTGCGACCCTGTTGACTATTTTGAATGAAACGCTTGATTGTTCGATGATCACGCTTCAGAAGCTTTGCAATTTTAAGAGTGCTGCATCCCTCTGCAAAATATCTCACTATTTTTGACTTTTCTGAGCCTGTCAAGTCCTTCTTTTGACCCATTTTGCCAAAGGAAAGGAAGTTGCCTAATAATTATGCACACTTGATATAGGGTGTTGATGTCATT
Organism: Bufotes viridis; assembly: GCA_033119425.1. NCBI lineage: Eukaryota > Metazoa > Chordata > Amphibia > Anura > Bufonidae > Bufotes > Bufotes viridis. The sequence continues at coordinate 502,906,387 of CM065590.1, forward strand.
AGACCACACCCCTTCTCATTACAGAGATGCACATCACCTAATATGCTTAATTGGTAGTAGGCTTTCGAGCCTATACAGCTTGGAGTAAGACAACATGCATAAAGAGGATGATGTGGTCAAAATACTCATTTGCCTAATAATTCTGCACTCCCTGTAGACAAGCAACTCAGCATGCATCTGGCCATTTTCAAGATGGACTCTGAGGGACTCCCTGAATTCATCTCTACTGCATACTGCCACACTGCGTCGGGGTCATGCTCCTGGTCTTCGTCTTCACCCTCCAGCACCTCATGCTCCTTCTGCTCCTCTCCTTTAACTTGTGCAGTCAAACCACCTATTTCTCTATATATTGCGTGTGATTGAATGTCCTCCTCCTTCACCAATTTAGCCCCCACAGGGCTCAGGTGGCCATGAAATTTAGGCACTAGATCTCCTGTCCTTTGGCCAGCCAGATTTATCATCATCCGCTCCAGGACATGAAAGAATGGAATGACATAATTCATCCCATAGTCCTGGTGACTGACAAATAAAGTGGCCTCCTCAAAGGGTCTTCGCAAACGCATGAGCTTCCACTGGCTAATGTCAAAGTTACTCAGGGAAGTACCCCTGTATGTCTGCATCATCAAGAAATTATTCAAGAGCTTCCTCTGCTCATATAGTCAGTCCAACATGTGGAAGGTGGAGTTCCAATAGGTGGAAGCATCGAATATGGGGCGATGCTTAGGAACACTGTTCTGCCCTTGCATCTCAAGGAGGGTGTGTTTCAAGACATCTTGCAGTTGGGTGGAAGACTTCAGGAGCAGGGTTACAATCAGATAAATGAAGTGCGCCATGCAGGACGCATGGGTGAGCCCTCCTTGACGCAGAGCCGACACAATGTTCTTCCCAATATTGGTGACTATGGTTCCGAACTTTAGGTGGCAAGGATATGGCCAGGATTCGAGTTCCTCTTGAAGGACATGGAGCAGTTCCTCCCCGGTGTGACTACATTTGCCCAGGCAGGCCACGTGTAGTACAGTGTGACACTGCCGTGCTCTGCATAGCTGGTATGCTGTAGGACCACTCTGAATTGTGCCTATAGTGGAGGCTGAGGACAAGGATCAGGAGGTAGAGGAGGACACTGAAGCAGTATTCAAAGCTTGAGAATGCGAAGGGGAGGCCATCACCTGGCCAAGTGTCTGGGCAGAAACCGCATTTACCCAGAGGGCCGTAAAGTACAATTATTGTCCTGATCATAGCTACAGCTCCACATGTTAGCACTGCCGTGAACTGTACCAGACACCAACCTTCTGCTCAACATATGTGTGCAGGGCTGGTACAGCCTTTTGGAGAAGTAATGATGGCTTTGGACTCTCCACCTTGGCTCGGCACAAGCCATCAGTTCTCTGAAAGGTGCAGACTCAACCACATAGAAAGAAAGGGACTGTAGTACCAGCAAGTTGGCCAAGAGCACGTTCAACTTTTGGGCCTTTGGATGAGTGCGCAAATACAGTTCGGATGCTGGTGAAATGAGTGACCAGGAGTAGAAAGAGGAGGAGAAGCATCAGGACCAGTGGATGATGGGAAGTAAACATAGCTACCTTCTGCTGAGGTGGTGGATCCTTGACTGCTGCCTAAGGGTTGTGGGCGACTAGGAGATGCCTCAGGCTGTACCACAACATTAGCACGATGGTTTTCCCAGGCTACTTGATGGTGACACTCCTTGTGTTGATGCAGGGCCATGGTGCCAACTTTACCTCTCTGGCTGTGCTTCACCTTCTGCCCACAGGTGGAACCCTCACCACTCTGTTACTGGACCACTGTGTTGACTCCTCACGTTGTTGCCAACTCACCACTCTGTCACTGGGCCACTTTGTTAACTCCTCATGCTGTTGCCACTTCACTACTCTGTGACTGGGCCACTGTGTTGACTCTTCATGTGGTTGCCACCCTCCCACTCTATGACGGGCCGCTATTGTCACTGTTTGGCCTTGTTCACATGACCATGTATTTTACCCTTCTTCTGATCTGTTAGAAGGATAGAAAAATTAGAAACACAACGAAACCTGTCTTTGGAGCAGCCAGTAAGGCCTATATGACATGGTCTCAATTTTGCATCAGGATTGGCTCATGATTTGGAAGCCAAAACCAGGAGTGTGTACAAAACACAGAAGACATGGAAATATTCTATTCATAAGTCATCTATGTTTTTGGATCGACTCCGTTTTTTTTTGGCCTTAGCAATACTGATGGATTACTGACCAAATGCTGACCATGTGAAGGAGGATGCTCAAAAGACAGGATCAGTATTTGGGGGTTGTTCTTATGGCAGATAAGAAAAAGGGCAAAATAAACTAGAGTTGAGCAAACACCTGGATGTTCGGGTTCGGAAGTTCGGTCGAACTTCACAAAATGTTCGGCTCCTATCCGAACTCGACCTGATCTTGACTCCGAACCCGAACCCCATTGAAGTCAATGGGGACCCAAACTTTGGGCACTTAAAAGGCTGTAAAATAGCTATTGAAAGGGCTAGAGGGCTAAAAAAAGGCATCAAAATGTAGGTAAATCCTGCAAACAAATGTGGATAGGAAAATGACTTAAAATAAAATAAATAAAAATTAACCAATATCAATTGGCAACTAGGAGGAGGAGGTGGAATAGGAGGTTGAGGTGGCATCAGGTGGCAATGCTATGGAAGTTGAAGTTCTCATCATAGCCAAAAAGGATTCATGTCTGCCTGCAGTGCCACAGGCCTCATTCGCTGGCGCAGGGCCATGGCAACCATACATGGGAGTTGAAGTTCACATCACAGCCAAGAAGGATTCATGTCTGCCAGCAGTGCCACAGGCCTCATTCACAGACTCAGGGCCATGGCAACCATACATGGGAGTTTAAGTTCACATCACAGCCAAGAAGGATTCGTGTCTGCCAGCAGTGCCACAGGCCTCATTCACAGACTCAGGGCCATGGCAACCATACATGGGAGTTGAAGTTCTCATCAAAGCCAAAAAGGATTCATGTCTGCCTGCAGTGTCACAGGCCTCATTCACAGACTCAGGGCCATGGCAACCATACATGGGAGTTGAAGTTCACATCACAGCCAAGTAGGATTCATGTCTGCCAGCAGTGTCACAAGCCTCACTCACAGACTCAGGCCAATGTCAACCATACATGGGGGTTGAGTTCATATCACAGCCAAGAAGGATTCATGTCTGCCTGCAGGCCACAGGCCTCATTCAAACATTCAGACCCACAGGACCCACAAAGCTAAAATCACGAGAAGACAGTATTGATTTCACCCGGTAGTGCAACAGGCCTGATTCACTAATTCAGGGCCATGGCACCCGCAAAGAGGAGAGTGGTCCGGTAACCGCAACACAGGCCTCAGGTCAACCTGCAATGGAACAGGCCATTATCATTTATGTAGGCCCCTGACACGCAGACAATGTAGAGGTAATTTGACAGTATAAAGAGTTTAATGTCTCCCACCAATGCAGCAAGCGATTAAACGAAATATAGGCCCCTGACAACCAGAAAATTGGGCAGGCATTTGACAGTAAAAAGAGGTTAATGTCTCCCACCAATACAGTAGGCGATGAAACAAAATATAGGCCCCTGACAACCAGACAATGTAGAGGTCATTTGACAGTAAAAAAAAGGTTAATGTCACCCACAAAAGCAGGTTGAGGGCGAGAAGTCCTGTGGGATCAATGCCTGGTTCATTTTAAAGAAGGTGAGCTTGTCCACGTTGGCTGTGGACAGGCGGCTGCGTTTGACTGTAATGACGCCCCCTGCCGTGCTAAATGCACGTTCAGACAATACACTGGCTGCAGGGCAGGCCAGCACCTCCAAGGCATAAAGGGAAAGCTCTGGCCCTGTGGACAATTTGGAGACCCAGAAGTTGAATGGGGCAGAACCATCAGTCGTGTGTGCACACGTACTATTCCAACATGTTGTTGAAATGCTGCCTCCTGTTAACACGTTCCCAATCAGCTGGTGGTGCAGTTTGCTGTAGCGCGGTGACAAAACTTTTCCACAGCTCGGCCATGCTAACCCTGCTGTCTGAGGAGCTTGCTGTGACACAGCTGCGTTGGCCACCTCTTCCTCCTCCTCCTCCACCTCTGCCTTCGCCTTGTGCTTCCACTTGTCCCCCCGTGTCAGTTGGGAATGCCCTCTGGAGTGCGTCTACCAGAGTGCGCTTGTAGTAGCGCATCTTCCTATCGCGCTCCAGTGTGGGAATTAAGGTGGGCCCGTTGTCCTTGTACCGGTGATCCAGCAGGGTGGCAACCCAGTAGTCAGCACTAGTTAAAATGTGGGCAACTCTGCTGTCGTTGCGCAGGCACTGCAGCATGTAGTCGCTCATTTTTTTCAAGGAGACATAGAAGGGGTATTGTAATGCTAACAACAGCGTCATCAGCACTGGCCATGTTGGTTGAGTACACCACAGACCGCAACAAGGTACACAGGTCTCGCATGCAGGCCCAGTCACTGGTGGTGAAGTGGTGCTGATCCGCAGAGCGACTGACCCGTGCATACTGCATCTGAAACTCCACTATCACCCGCTGCTGCTCGCACAGTCTCTCCAGCATATAGAAGGTGGAGTTCCACCTGGTGGGCACGTCGTTTATAAGGCGGTGAGCAGGAAGGCCGAAGTTACGCTGCAGCGCAGACAGGAGAGCAGCAGCAGGATGAGAATGCCGAAAGCGCGCACATACGGACCGCAAATTCAGCAGCAGCTCTGACATGTCTGGGTATATTTTAAGAAACTTCTGCACCACCAGATTCAGCACATGCGCCAGGCAAGGGATGTGCGTCAAACTGGCTAGACCCAGAGCTGCAACGAGATTTCGCCCATTATCGCACACCACCAGGCCGGGCTTGAGGCTCCCCGGCAGCAACCACTCATCAGTCTGCTGTTCTGTGCCCCTCCAAAGCTCCTGTGCGGCGTGGGGTTTGTCACCCAAACACATGAGTTTTAAAATCGCCTGCTGACGTTTACCCCGGGCTGTGCTGAAGTTGGGGGTGAGGTTCTTTCGATGACTGGATGTGAGGGTGGTAGAAGAGGAGTAGGAGGAGGAAGCAACAGGAGGCAACGAATAATGCCCTGCGATTCTCGGTGGTGGAAGGACATGCGACAAACCACTATCCGCCTCGGGCCCAGCTGCCACTACGTTTACCCAGTGTGCAGTTAGGGAGATACAGCAACCCTGGCCGTGCTAACTGGTCCATGTATCTGTCGTTATATGGACCTTGCCACTGATGGCGTTGCGCAATGCACACTTGATTTTATCCTTCACTTGTTGTGCATGGAAGGGACGGCTCGCCTGGAAAAGTAGTGGCGGCTGGGAACAACGTACTGGGGGACAGCCACCGCCATCAAACAGTCTTTAAAACAGTTTAAAACAGTCTGTCTCCACCAGACGGAATGACAGCATTTCAAAGGCCAGTAATTTTGAAATGCTGGCATTCAGGGCCAGGTCTCGAGGGTGGGTAGGTGGGTATTTCCTCCTTTTCTCCAATGTTTGGGAGATGGACAGCTGAATGCTGCCGTGTGACATGGTGGAGATGCTTGGTGATGGTGTTGTATGTGGTGGTGTTGGTGGAACATCCTCTGTTTACTGGTCGCCAGGTGCCACGGTGACGCCAGAGGTGGAGGGACAACGAGCCAGCAGCAGAAGAGGGAGCAGGAGGAGCATGAGAGAGTCCCTTGTTTTCCATTACTTTGCATGTAGATGCCTGGTCATGCAGGTTGTGCTCAGGTTAAGAACGTTTATGCCTCGCTTCAGGCTCTGATGGCACAACATGCAAACACCTCGTTTCTTGTCGTCAGGACATTGTGTGAAGAACTGCCACGCCAATGAACTCCTTGGATCAGGCCTTGGTGTGCTGGGTGCCTAAGTGCAGTGGACAGTAGAAGGCGTACTGTCTCTGGAACGGCCGCTGCGCTTTTGCACTCTGCTCCCTCTTTTGCTGTCCTGTTGCCTCTGTGCGACCACCGCCTCTTCCTCAGATCTGCATGCCTCACTAGCACGACCTTCAGTCCAGTCTGGGTCTAGGACTTCATCATCCTCCACATCATCTTCCACCCTGTCATGACCCCTGCCCTCCTCGTCGATCTGCAAATTAAAGAAAGCCACAGTAGTTGCCACCTGTGTTTCGTCATCATCAGAGACGTTTTGTGGCGTATTCCCATGTCTTCATCCTGCAACAAAAGTGGTTGAGCATCAGTGCTTTCAAGGTCTTCCTCTTCTAGGGCAGAGCTAAATTGATTGGGCCAGGGAAACCCTGCCAACAGAGTCATCAAAAAGCATGAGACTTTCCTGCATGATTTGGGGCTCTGACTGCTTGGCTGATTTGCAAGGGGGTGAGGTGGAAGACTGATGGGCATGGGCTGCAGGTGCCAACTCTGAGCTTTCTGCAGAGGACTGGGTGTTAGATACTGTGAAGGAACTGGAGGCACGATCAGCCTCCCAATCTACTATCGCCTGTATATGTTCTCGCGTCACCATCCGTAGAGCGGCATTTGGGCCTATCAAATAACGCTGCAGATTCTGTCGCCTACTAGCACCAGAGGAAGGTGTTTGACTTGGAGAGTTAGTTGGCGCTAAATGGCCATGTCCTCTCCCAGCAACAGGAGCTCCACCAACACATCCACGACCATGCCCACATATTTGATGTTCTCCTCATTATTTGCGTTCACCCACCAAGCTGAAAGATTGGTCTCTCTCCGTTGTCAATTTACCTGCCACTAGTCGAAAATTACGTTCGCTAAGGCAGTCCCGTGTCATAAAAATGCTCTGTGGAATAATTTTTTTTGTTCCCAGAATACACCGATTTTCAATTTCTATGCAGAAATGCAAAAAAACAATTTTGGTACGCTGTATGCACAAGTGGTTTGTGGAACAAGAAAGAATATTTTTGTAATAAAATACTGAAAATTAGCATTTCTCTGCTGTAAATTGAAATTAATTATTTATACGCCAGAGGCACATGTCACTCAAGAGAAAAATTGTATATGTGTACGTCTCACTACGTTATTTGTATCTCACAGCCTGAAAGACGTATTAAAATAAACAATACTTTATTGATACTATAATTTAAAATTGGGGATTAGTCAATTGACAGTATGTATATCTGTCCAGGCTACTAATCTAGTGGTGCATGGAGCGGGGATAATGTATAGCCTTACACATACACCATTAGCTTAAAGAATCAACATGTGCGCCATCACATATGTGCAACGATGAGGGCACACAATTGTTGGCCTCAGCTCTGATGAATACTAAGCAAGGTTTATGTCACCGTTTACATGATCTCTCAGTTGAGAGTGTAATAAATCTAGGAGGCATGTGCCTAATTAGGTGTGTATGGGTCAATGTGCTGTATGGGTCGTGGCTACTGTTGTCTAATTAAGGGTGATAGCCTGTTGCTTACAGCATTACAGCAACAGAAATCACAGACCTCACATAGCAACATACGCATGTGCCCTGCACCAGACCCAATTTTGTACCACAAAACACCCAGCCTACCTAGTAATTTAGTAGTCCACCTTGCTCGCTACACTAAATTGCAGAGTTACCCTCTGTGACATGCAGTAACTCAGTGTTGCCTAAAGAGCTGTGCTTCACTGAAACCAGAAACCAGAAGCACAACTGTTTTTCTGGCCTAAAACACGGCTTTTTTCAATAAAACACCAAAATGCAGTTTTTAACTGCTGTACATGAACCGTAGATATTTATACTATGTATGGACACCAGATTTTGGGACCCAGAACACAGATTTGGTCACCAAAATTCACAAAGGCAGTATTTAACTGCTATTTATTGGAAATAATTATTTAAGCGACAGATGCACAACTGTTTGTTCGGCCTAAAACACAGCTTTTTCAATTAAACCCCAAAATGCAGTTTTTACTGCTGTAAATTTAAATTAGATATTTATTCCATGTATGTACAACTGCTTTGTGAAGCAAGAATATTGCTTTTCACACAAAAAGAATAATGCACTATTTCTCAGCTGTAATGTGAAATCGGTATTTGAGCGGGGTATTTCAAGATGCTCTGTGGATGAGGATTACCACTCTTTTGTCAAAAAACATACACTTATGCTGTATTTCACAGCAGCAATGTAAAATAGGTGGTTGTAATGGGTATTTCAAACCGTTTGGTGGACCTTGAATAAAGTTTTTTTTCTAGAAAAAACAAAGAAGCACTATTTCCATGCAGAGATATAAAATATGTCGTTGGATGATGTATGCAGAACTGTTCTGTGGACAAGGAATACTTTTTTCCCCCAAAATTACACGGATTCTCTATTTCACCGCAGAAATGTTGAATATCTATTTTGATGATGTAAAATAGGCTTGGTACACAGGAAAAAAAAAGGGGTCAGTCAGCACATCCCTGTATGCAGGTGCACGTAGCCATGGTAAAATTACATACAAACACAGGAATGCAACAGCACTCTGCAACCAGCACTCTGCCCTGCCTCTATGCTAGAGTTTATCAGAGGCTTCAGTGTACATTTTGATCAAAAAGTAATGTCACTCGCTGCGCCAAGGCCACCTCTATGAGTGGTCCTAACGCTAAATCCTACCTGTTATGGGCCATGACAGCCACATAAAATCCAGGGAGTGTGGGCCAAGCATGCAGGGCAGAGTGCTGGTTGCAGAGTTCTGTTGCATTTCAGTGTTTGTGAAATAGGCTTGGTGGATCAGGATGACCACTTTTATTTAAGTAAAATACACTGATGCACTATTTGATAGCTGAATTGGAATATACGGTTTAGTGCATAGTACACAAAAGTGCTCTGTGGCACCACAGATCCCAGGCTAGACAAATGGACTATGTCACCCCTTAAACATACAAAAGGCAATATAGGCGACTTGAGCAGCCAGAAATTTTTTTTTTTTTTTCCTTCACTGAGCTACAAAATAGGATTAGGCTGATGTCCATGGCAGGCTGGCAGACATGCAGTACACTGCAGTGCCTAAAATGGCCGCCGACCCCCACCTCAGTAACAGATGGATTGCAAAAAAAATCTCCCTGCCAGTGGCTGGGTACAGAAATGTTGGATTGCTGAGGCTCCCTTCTTCTCTATGTGCTGTATCTTGTGGATTAAAGTTGCACAGGTTCTTCAGATTTCTGCCCTATTCTGTCCCTGATCGCATCAGCAGCAAAACTGCTCTAATCTCAATTCAGCAGACTGACGTGTGGCACTACGTGACTCCAGTTTATAAAGAAGCTGGGTCACATGCTGCCATTAGTAGGCATGGCTGTGATGGCTTCTTAGGGCAAGAAGTAAAATTCTTGCTGATTGGCTGCTGTGCAGCCCTTCAGAAAGCGGAAAGAAATCGCCGAACAACGTACCCCAACACAAACTTTTTTTAATATGTTCGGGTTCGGGTCCGTGTCCCGAACACCTCAAAATTCGGTAAGAACCAGAACTATACAGTTCAGGTTCGCTCAACTCTAGTCAACACAAACCTACTGCTGACACCTTCTCCAGTCTGTCAGGGGGACACTACTTGTCTCAGCGTGTAACTGTCACTGTGGGGAGTGGGGGAAACCCCCCACCGTACAATGTCCAAGGCTGCTGGACCAAAATGCAGGGAACAGGTAACTGGTCACCTCCTATAGCGTCCCTATAGCTGCCCCTAGACTCCTGACTGTGGAGGCCCATACCCACGAACCTGGAGCCCTGGCATCCATGTATTGCCCTGAAGGATGGTGACAGGGCACAGACCACCTATCCATCCTACACCACGGATGAAAAGTGTCTCCAGAGGTCCAGCAGCTAACCAATTAATTGACGTAGAATACACCTGAACGGCAGGTAAGTATAACACAGCAACAAACACCAGAAGTTACCCACACTCACCACCGCCGAGATGGAGTGGAGACGCCAACAACTACCCAGACCTCCCTGCGGACACCATTTGCACAGAGGCTCCGGGCAGGAAACACACTGTCTAGTTTTGCGTAAACCCCTCTGGGAAATCAACCCCCTTCTGGAGGAGACAACCACATATGTGAACGTAAATGTTCTGTGCAAATGGTGTCCGCATGGAGGTCTGGGTAGATGTTGGCGTCTCCACTCCATCTCGGCGGCGATAAGTAAGTGTTGGCAAGAGCACAATTACATGGAACAACCATCATACATACCTCCACACAAACCCACACCAGAACCAACACACAAGGTGGGGGAAAGGAATACGGAGGAAAACACCAACACACCATGCAGGGCTTGCCTAAGGACCTCAATGCCAACCAAGGATGGCTCTGACAGATAGGGGAAAACACAGCCAAGGAGCAGAGCTCCTACACCTAGCTGAATAACATACAAACTGACCTCACGCTCAAGCACACCAGAATATAAAGAGCCCTGAGGCCACAACCAGCTCACCTAGCACACACACCGTTAACCCCGTGCAAACCAGAAAGGGGAAACCACCAAATAAAAGGGTGACTTGGATGCAAAACCATCATTTTGCCAGTGGCAACTGCATGTGAGGCTACCATGTCACCGTCCACACATGCGGCACCGGCGAAACCTTGTTGTTGGCAACAGCATGCGAGGCAACCGAGTAACGATCTCACCAAGGGTCGTGACAGTAACAGAAATGTATCTGGAATCAGCTGACGACGGTGTAAAAGGAGTGCTCTCTTTCACACTATAGGAGAATTTTGGGTCACTGCACAGTTCTTTATACCTGCCGTTAAGATTGACCTGTGAAGACTGATGTTTCACACTTGAGTTATTTGGCTCTAATTCTGAGCGCTTGTAACTGACTGCAATTAAGTGAGGCTGGGAAGCTGATTCTCAAAGTGATGCCTGTCACCTGAGTTTCACCCTGACTCAGTACTGTTTCACTAGCACAGCGGACTACCTAGGCCTGTTTCTGCAATGCACAGTGTTCTACACTACATATACATAGCAGCCAGGAAGTAGCTGTTTTTAACGCGGTTCGTCACAAAATAAATTGGATCGAATTGAATATTTTTGGGAAATTCGGCAAGCCGTCCGAATCAAATTTTTGATGTGGTATATGTTGACTTCTCTACAGCATTTGATACGGTACCCCATAAAAAGTTAGAATATAACTGTATAAGTTAGAAATGAGAATGATTGGACTGGGAGAAAATGTCTGTCTGTGGGTAATAATAGAAAACAGAAGGTGTTTATTAACGGTACACACTCAGATTGGATCATTGTCACTAGTGGGGTGCCTCAGGGGTCAGTATTGGGCCCTATTCTCTTCAGTATATTTATTAATGATCTTGTAGAAGGCTTGCACAGTAAAATATAAATTTTTGCAGATGACACTAAACTGTGTTAACATGGAAGGGGACAGTATTCTGCTACAGATGAACCTGGATAGATTGAAGGCTTGGCAGAGAAATGGCAGATGAGGTTTAACACGGAGAAATGTAAGGTTATGCACATGGGAAGGAAAAATACATGTAACCAGTACATACTAAATGGTAAAACACTGGGTAAGGCCTCATGCACACAAATGTATTTCCTTTCCGTGTCCGTTCCGTTAATTTATTCCCAGAGAATTCTTGTACAAGTCACTCAGAATTGATAAAGCTCATTGGAAGAATAAGTGAAACGTTTTCAATAAATCTACAGCAAGTCCAGTTGCCTTGATTTATTCTTTACAGATATACCATGACTTTGATAAATGAGAGCCTTCACAGATGTATCTCTGCGTTTTTTTTTTCCTTTCAGGTGATTTGAGTCTTTCACTGTAGGGACAGAAGAGCCACAAAGAATGCAGTTCAAACAAGTGGAAATTCAAAAGAGGCTAAGCAAATTCAAAATGGCATCTAAAAGAGTTTAGCTGCACAAAACTGTGCTTCCTCCTAGGGTTAGAACATACTATATACACTCATCAAAGATCAGTTATTTAGTGTGAGATATGGTAGCTGTCGAAAATTACAGTTGTGTCAACCCCCAATGCTGTAAAGGTTTTTAGGGAATTTAGTGTACATTTGAAATTTTGTTCAGAATGAAATCTTACAAGGACTTTTTAAAGAACCAAATGCAACTAAAATGACATCAATTGTTTTTGTAATACAGTATTAAATGTTTTTTTTGTGATTTCTTCATTGACACAATTATTCAGACCCTTAAAGACTACCCCTCTTAAGAACAGAGGTTCATTCAAGTGTTTTCGATCAGGTATTGAAAACACCTGTGGATGTCAAGGAGCAGCAATCAAGCATAATAAGCACCAATTAGGCAGATTTAAAATGACTGTGATACTCAGCTCCTTCTAGATATTTACTGGTGTGTTTACAAACATGGTGAAGTCAAGAGAATAGTCCAGGAAGACAAGAGGTGATTTCTCTTCACAGGAAGGGCAATGGCTATAAGAAGATTGCAAAGATGTTAAACATACCAAGAGACACCATAGGAAGCATCATTCGCAAATTCAAGGAAAAGGGCACTGTTGAAACGCTACCTGGTTGTGGCAGAAAGAAGATGCTGACTTCGACTGCTGTGCGCTACCTGAAGTGCAAAGTGGAGAAAAGTCCCCGTGTGACTGCTGAGGAACTAAAAAAAGATTTGTCAGATGCGGGTACTGAAGTTTCAGCTCAGACAATAAGGCACGCACTGTGTGATGAAGGCCTCCATGCCAGAACTCCCAGGCGCACCCCCTTGCTGTCTCCAAAGAATAAGAAGAGTCGACTGCAGTATGCCAAAAGTCATGTGGACAAACCACAAAAGTTTTCGGATAGTGTTCTGTGGACTGATGAAACAAAATTTGAACTGTTCGGGCCCATGGATCAACGCTATGTTTGGAGGAGGAAGAACAAGGCTTATGAAGAAAAGAACACCTTGCCTACTGTGAAGCATGGCAGGGGGTCAATCTTGCTTTGGGGCTGTTCTGCTTCTACACGTACAGGGAAGCTTCAGCGTGTGCAAGGTACCATGAATTCTCTTCAGTACCAGGAGATATTGGATGAAAATGTGATGCAGTCCGTCACAAACCTGAGGCTTGGGAGACTTTGGACCTTTCAACAGGACAATTATCCCAAGCATACCTCTAAGTCCACTAGAGCATGGTTGCAGATTAAAGGCTGGAACATTTTGAAGTGGCCATCGCAGTCACCAGACGTAAATCTGATTGAGAACCTCTGCTGGGACTTAAAGAAAGCAGTTGCAGCACGCAAGCCTAAGAATGTGACTCAACTGGAGGCTTTTGCCCATGAAGAATGGGCGAAGATACCCGTAGATCGCTGCAAGACACTTGTGTAAAGCTATGCTTCACGTTTAAAAGCTGTTATAACTGGAAAAGGATGTTGTACTAAGTACTAAGATTGAATGTCACTTGGGGGTTGAATAAAACTGATAATGATGTGTGCACAGAAAAGACATTTGTGGTTATTTCATTATAAATGTTATGTTATATTTGTCTGACTTACAAGTGCCTCTTTGATTTAATTGTAAACAAGGTGAGTGAAATGATCAAAATCAATGTCAAACTGACCAAAACACTCAATTTCAGTGGTGGTTGAATAATTTTGAACACAACTGTAGTAGTTCGTCTTTATTTGCTTAGTTTTTATTTGCTTTTTAAGATATAGACCTTTGTAAGTTTTGATTGTGAAACATTGTTACTTCTATATACATTACACTCAAAGTTAGGAGGTTAGAAGTGATTAACCACAGAACTGTTTCCCATCTCTAATGTACTTTATTTTTTCATAAAACATACCCTGTACTGGTATATATATATATATATATATATATATATATATATACAAAGAAAAAAAATGGCGGCACCGCATTAACAATGATATAAAGTTGTGGGTGCAATGTCCAAGGACCGAGCCAGAATCCACATATAAAAATAGAAAAAGGACAGCACTCCACTGAGATGAAGTGAATTATTTATTTACCCATATGGTGCAAAAAAACCGCGACGTTTCGGCTCTACACTAGAGCCTTTCTCAAGCATAAAACACTGGTCAAATACTAAAGATATATATAGGCAAATTCAACCAATCACAGAAGAGCAATTAATCACAAGTGAGAGTTAATTAATGTGTCAACAAACTTCATACTATCCATACTCTTACAAATAAACTGCATAGTGCATAATCATATGAAAAACAGCAGTGAATCAATACATAAGTACATGATACATTAGAATGTGAATCGTAGCATACATGATCGTGAAAAAATAAAATTCATATCGTAGCCATCATGTGCAAAGTGCTAACTTGTGAATGAAGTTCATACTCATTATAATTAAAAACATCTGTGGGAGCGGGTCATGGAAAAAGAATACACACATACCCCATGTAGTTCGGCATGAGAACACGAGCAAACACATGACATCATCAGTATAAGCCGCGGTCCGCGGTCAATAACACTATACCAAGACGTGCGCAATGGCCCAACAGAACCAAGCGCAACCATCTTGGAAAATGGAAGTGTTACCGGATCGTCAACGCATGCGTGCAGAACCTTATGTATGTCATGCGGCCATCGGAAGTGTGGGCAACGATAGGTAAAGAGCAGTGCATATGAGGAAAAGGTGCCAGAAGCGGTGTAAAGGGACATGAACCGTCAGGCACATGAAACCCCGCACAGGGCCACATATGTACATAACAACAACAGGCATATCAATGTCAATTGTTGTCCATGTATGTGGTCAAAATCCGCCGGCACTACAATTACCCTCAATAAGGGATCTCCTAAGTAAATACTTCCAGCCACAGACACAATTCATCATAACTTATAATGCATGCAACAGACGCCGGAAAAAAACACTTCCTAAAAAAATTATTATTTCTGTTGTCAAGGTTGCTGACATTCATATTAATCTTCACATTAGGGTATGTGTAATATCTTCTCCAGATTCCGTATATTCATCCCACAGTAACTGCAATAGAGAATAGAGAACAAAGATTAATCACTATAACAAATAGCCATATTTATATAACCAGTCAATTGTTTTACACAAAACAGGGGATACTGAACGGCTGACCGTTCCATCAACGGGGACACATTCAAGAGTACCAACCAGGGTTATATTCCACATTTAGTCCAAAAGGTCTGACACTATTCAGGGTATAAATCCAATATTGTTCCCTCTTTTTTAATAGAAGGGACCTGTTACCTCCTCTTCGTGGATTAGGGATATGATCTATGATCCAACACCTAAGATCCCTCTCCGTATGATCTAATCTAGAAACATGTTTTGGGACCGGTAAATCTTGTCGTTCCTGTCTGATTGAAAACCGGTGGTTATTCAATCTAGTCTTAAGATCAGTGGATGTCTCACCCACGTACAATAGATTGCATGGACACACCAATACATAAACCAAAAAGTTAGAGTTACAAGTTAAATGAAACTTAATGGGAAATGATGTGCCAGTCTGTGGGTGTATAAAGGACCTGCCTTTACCTATATATTTACAATTGGTACATCCCAGGCATGGGAAAGATCCAATGCTCCTTTGACCAAAAAAGGTTTGCTTAATTTTGGTACCAGATCCCATGTCTGCATGTACCAGCTGGTCACGTAGAGACCTTGATCTGCGATATGCGAACATAGGTGGAGAACAGAAGGCCTCGGTTTTAAGTATCGAGGAAAGTATGCTCCAATGCCGTCTAACGATAGATTAGATTTTTCCACTGTATTCATTGTAGGTGGATACAAATGGAATTCTTGTTCGTGTTTTAGTACCTGTTGCCTTATTCACCAACAATTGCTTCCTCTCAAGTTTAAGTACCTAATTTTTTTGATTTGACAGCAATTGTTTGGGATAGCCCCTATCAAGGAACTTCCCAACCATGCTGTCTAAAGTTTTTTCTAATTCATCAGGACTGGTTGTGATGCGTTTAGCCCTTAAGAATTGTGAGTATGGAAGATGTTTTACCATATGCTGCGGATGGCTACTTTCAAACCTTAATAAAGTATTACGGTCTGTGGGTTTAACATGAAGTGAAGTGTATATTTTGCCCTCATGAAGTCTCACCGTAGTATCCAAAAATTGAATGCTTTCCAATGAATATACCAAGGAGAATTGTAAATCCTTATTTACAGCATTTATAGACATTTGGAAGTCAATCAGTTCAGAGATAGTACCAGTCCAAATGAGGAAGATGTCGTCTATGTAACGCCACCACCGCAGAACATGTCCGAAGTGGTGGGAAACATAGACGACATCCTCCTCAAAGGCTCTCATAAAGATATTAGCGCAAGTGGGCACGGCATTAGAGCGCATCGCCACGCCACGGACTTGTTTATAAAAGGTGTCTCGAAAAAGAAAGTAATTTTCTTTTAAGATGATTTCCAATAGAGAAATAACAAACAGGCAGGCAGGAGTAGACAAAGAAGATAGCTCAAGGATTTGTTTAACTGCCCTAACACCTAAATCATGATTAATCGAAGTGTATAATGAAACAACGTCGAAAGACGCTAATATATTCTGGTGTTCATCATGTACATTAATACTGTCAAGTTTGTTCAAAAAATCCGAAGTGTCACGTAGTTAAGAGGAGGCACCTACAGCAAAAGAACGCAATATCTTATCCAAGAAAATTGCTATCCTGCAAAAAATTGAGTCTGAACCTGCAACAATCGGATGTCCGGGAGGGTCCGTTAAGGACTTGTGCACCTTCGGTAGCACATAGATGACCGGGGTCACCGGATGTGCGACCGTAAGGTACTGGCACAGATCCTCATCGATCACTCCAGCCGTCTTTGCATCAGTTAAGCATTGTTGGATAATACGAGCTATATGAAACTTAAGGTCAAAATTCAAGATTTTGTATACTTCATTGTCAGCAAGCTGTCTCATTATCTCTGCTACATATTTATGAGTATCAAGGATCACCACCGCTCCCCCTTTATCAGCAGGTTTAATCGTTATGGAAGAGTTCTCCCGTAGTTGTTTCAACGCTGTAATCTCCTCTGTAGTACAATTGGGATGTTTAAAATTATATTCAGCTATTTCCTTATATTTAGATATATCAGATTTGACTGCAGCAATGAAAGTCTCCACAGCAGGTTCATTAATTACAGGTGAAAAATAACTGGGATTAGACAAATCATGGGAACGCAGTGTAATTTCACTATCCTGCGGGCCCTTGGTTTGTGTCTTTCCCTGAAACAATACTTTCAATTTAATGGACCGAAAGAAGGCAGCTAAATCACAATCAAACTGGAACCAGTCCATATGTGCAGTAGGGCAAAAGGACAAACCCTCAGAGAGTACACTCACTTGTGCAGTTGTTAGCGTGGTGGAAGATAAATTAATCACAGTCATTTTTTCTTCGATGGTTGGGCTTTGTTCTGTGACCGGGTCTTGTTGATACGTGGACGGCCTGTTCCTTCTGTATCGCCTGCCACCCCGTCTGGTTCGATGTCGTTTTTTGATGGAGTCGGTCTCTCTCCTAAAAAAGGTGAGGAAACAGAAGATGGTTGTGGTGTTCTTTTCCTTCTTCTCCCATCATTTTGTGGGGCGCTGAAATAATTAGATTGCCAGACATAAATACGGCCCTTTTTGTAATTGTCCATGTCTCTATTCCACTTTGAACGTTTGACCTCCTCAGATTCACTTTTAAATTTAGAGAGATAAAGTGTTTTTTTCCGGCGTCTGTTGCATGCATTATAAGTTATGATGAATTGTGTCTGTGGCTGGAAGTATTTACTTAGGAGATCCCTTATTGAGGGTAATTGTAGTGCCGGCGGATTTTGACCACATACATGGACAACAATTGACATTGATATGCCTGTTGTTGTTATGTACATATGTGGCCCTGTGCGGGGTTTCATGTGCCTGACGGTTCATGTCCCTTTACACAGCTTTTGGCACCTTTTCCTCATATGCACTGCTCTTTACCTGTAATGCCGCTATGGGTTCTCTCCTGCTCCGGCGGCGGCTTCCTTGCGTTCCACTGTGGAACGCGGAAGTCGTTGCTCTTGTCGCGGCACCTGCGTTCCACGCTGGAACGCGGAAGTCGTTTCTGAGGAGCCGCGGCTCCTCCCCACAACCCGGCGCTATTTAAGCGTGTCGGGGAGGCAACATGGCGTACCAATATCGTGGGTTGAATGCCTGAACCTCCCCGACTCGTACCCCCCTGGATGCCACATTACCTCCGCAGATCTGTGACTGCCGCACGCTGCACAGGAGAGCCTCTGTTGATCAAGCCCTCTTGGACCACCTACCGCAAGTACTGCTCCGGTTGAAGCTTGCTCCTTAAGCTGCAGCTCCCTGTTGGAGCTTGGACTGTTCAGTATAACACTGCTAACCAGATCTGAGATTCAGTAGGAACTAACCACTTCTAATCATTTTAGTTCACCTGTATGCGGGTTTTGAGGGAATAACCAATGCGTACTCGTCCATGTTACTCTGGCTGTGATGTATGGGGTCTCAAACTCGCCGTTCAGATTGTGAGTGACGCCTGAGCCCCAAACTGAGAAGCCTATCTCCAAATACATCTCTGCAGTTGCGATCCAGATACCATAGGTCCACATAGGCGTCACAGTATATTGGTACCTAGAAGATTATGGATCCAGCGGAGCTTGCCAGACATCTTGTCACCCTGTCCCAGAGGGTGGAGACACTTACCACCTCCATGCAGGATCTACAGGGTGAGAACCAGAGATTGCGCACTCTGATAAACCAAAACCCAGCTGCTGTGCAGCCCCGTGATGCCCCTGAACCCAAGGTCTGCGTTCTTGATCCTTTTTCTGGCGACAGGAGGACTTTCAAACAATTTGTAAGTTCTTGCCGTTTGATGTTTGACCTGCGGCCACGTACGTACCCCACCGACCGTGTTAAAGTGCTCACTCTTATATCATACCTTAAAGGGGAACCCAGAGCCTGGGCTGAGACATATCTAGAAGAAGAGGATGAGGTGTTAGATTCCTTCCCCAGGTTCATGGAGGCCATGGCACTTCTCTATGAGGATGCAGGCAAACAATTGACAGCAGAGACCGCCATACGTGGACTCAAACAAGGCCGCAGACCCGTGGAGGACTATATTGCAGAATTCAAATGTTGGGCACGTGAGACTGAATGGAATGACATCAGTCTCCGTAACCAGTTCCGCCTCGGTCTCTCGGAAGCTCAAAAAGATGAGATCGCCCGAGATGAGCTACCCCGCACTCTGGACCAGCTCATCCATCGGGCAGTGACCATTGACCGCAGACTCCGGGAAAGGAGAGCGGAACGCCTATACACCCCTCTCTTGGTCCCCAACAGAGCCAGATCCCCACCAAGGGACGAGCCAATGGAAGTGGGAACCATGAGGGGACCACTCTCTCAAGCAGAGAAAGCCCATAGACGTACTCAGCATTTGTGCCTATACTTTGCTGCTTCAAATCATGTGGTTGAAACATGCCCAGCAGTCAAGAAGAAGACTGAAGGTAGTGTTCTCCACATTTGTAAATTATCACCCACTCCAGGCAAGTGCAGTTCATACATACAGTCATGTGAAAAAATTAGGACACCCTTTGAAAGCATGTGGTTTTTTGTAACATTTTTAATAAATGGTTATTTCATCTCCGTTTCAACAATACAGAGAGATTAAAGTAATCCGACTAAACAAAGAAAACTGAAGAAAAGTCTTTTCAAGATCTTCTGTAAATGTCATTCTACAAAAATGCCTATTCTAACTGAGGAAAAAGATAGGACACCCTTGCCCCTAAT
Source organism: Bufotes viridis (assembly GCA_033119425.1). NCBI lineage: Eukaryota > Metazoa > Chordata > Amphibia > Anura > Bufonidae > Bufotes > Bufotes viridis. The sequence continues at coordinate 502,926,045 of CM065590.1, forward strand.
AGCGAGTGTTACCTCCTTTGGCTGAAATAACTGCAGTGAGACGGTTCTTGTAGCCATCTACCAGTCTTCGACATCGGTCTGAGGAAATTTTACCCCACTCCTCAATGCAGAACTTTTTCAGCTGTGAGATGTTTGAGGGGTTTCTTGCACGTACAGCCCTTTTCAAGTCACCCCACAGCATCTCAATGGGATTCAAATCTGACTTTGACTTGGCCATTCCAGGACTCTCCATTTCTTCTTTTTCAGCCAATCTTTGGTTGATTTACTAGTATGTTTTGGGTCATTGTCATGTTGCATGGTCCAGTTCCGCTTCAGCTTTAATTTTCTAACTGATGGTCTCACATGTTCTTCAAGCACCTTCTGATACACAGTAGAATTCATCGTGGATTCTATGATGGTGAGCTGACCAGGTCCTGCTGCAGCAAAGCAGCCCCAAACCATGACACTTCCACCTCCATGCTTCACAGTTGGTATGAGGTTCTTTTCTTGGAATGCTGTGTTTGGTTTACGCCAAACATGTCCTCTGCTGTTGTGTCCAAATAATTCAATTTTGGACTCATCTGTCCAAAGAACATTATTCCAGAAGTCCTGGTCTTTGTCAACTTTATCTCTGGCAAATGTCAGTCTGGCCTCGATGTTTCTCTTGGAAAGCAAAGGTTTCCTCCTTGCACACCTCCCATGCAAGTTAAACTTGTACAGTCTCTTTCTGATTGTAGAGGCATGTACTTCTACATCAACAGTAGCCAGAGCCTGCTGTAGTTCTCGAGATGACACTTTAGGGTTTTTGGAGACCTCTTTTAGCATCTTGCGGTCTGCTCTTGGGGTGAACTTGCTGGGGCGACCAGTCCTGGGCATGTTGGCAGTTGTTTTGAAAGCCCTCCACTTGTAGACTATCTTCCGGACAGTGGAATGGCTGATTTCAAAATCTTTGGAGATCTTTTTAAATCCCTTCCCAGACTCATAGGCTGCTACAATCTTTTTCTGAAGTCCTCTGACAGCTCTTTTGCTCTCACCATGGTGCTCACTCTCACTTCAACAGTCAGGAGCACACCAAACTAAATGTCTGAGGTTTAAATAGGGCAAGCCTCATTCAACATGCAGAGTAACGATCTACTAATTATGTGCACCTGGTGTGATATACCTGTGTGAGATCTGAGCCAATTTAAGAGGGAATACATGTGAGGGTGTCCTATCTTTTTCCTCAGTTAGAATAGGCATTTTTGTAGAATGACATTTACAGAAGATCTTGAAAAGACTTTTCTTCAGTTTTCTTTGTTTAGTTGGATTACTTTAATCTCTCTGTATTGTTGAAACGGAGATGAAATAACCATTTATTAAAAATGTTACAAAAAACCACATGCTTTCAAAGGGTGTCCTAATTTTTTCACATGACTGTATACGTTTCTCTCGTTTTACAGTGGGATCTCGAGAGGATCACCGTTAAGGCCATGGTGGACACAGGAGCCTGTGGCAACTTCACTGACCTACACCTTGTAAAACTCAATAAAATACCCCATATAGTGAAGCATAACCCTATGTCTGTGAGTTTTCTAGATGGATCCACATCTTCTTCAGGGCCTATTACTCACCAGACCCAGCCTCTCCTGGTGACTTGTGGAGAGGGGCACACTGAATACATTTCTTTTGATGTCCTTCCCTCCCCCTTATTTCCGGTGGTATTGGGTCTTCCCTGGATTACCCTTCATCAACCAACAATCCTTTGGTCAAGGGGGGAGATACAGTTGCAATCAACCTACTGCGGCGAGACTTGTTATCCAGTCATACCGGTTATGCAAGTCTCTCCGCAGGGGTTACCTCCGCATCTCCACGAATTCTCAGATGTTTTTAGCAAGCGTGGGGCGGACACCCTCCCTCCACACAGGTCGTATGACTGCCCGATAGACCTTGTCCATGGAAGTCCCATCCCCACCGGACGGATTTACCCTCTTTCCCAAGCTGAATTAAACCATCTAAAGGAGTATCTAGATGAAAACCTAACCAAGGGGTTCATTAGACCCTCCACATCCCCCGCTAGTGCAGGGATGTTCTTTGTGAGGAATAAGGATGGGGGCCTACGACCCATAATTGATTACCGTGCACTTAATAAAATTACCATAAAAAACCGTTACCCACTCCCACTCATACCTGAATTGATCGAGAGATTACAAACCTCTCGGATCTACACTAAACTAGACCTTAGAGGTGCTTACAACCTCATTAGAATGCGAGAAGGTGATGAGTGGAAGACAGCCTTCAAGACCAGATATGGGTTGTTTGAGTACACTGTGATGCCCTTCGGGTTATGCAACGCCCCCGCAACTTTTCAGCATTTCATCAATGACATCTTTAGAGATCTGTTGGATGTCTGTGTTGTCATATACCTCGATGACATCCTTGTGTACTCGGACAACTCCATGGATCATAAAAAACATCTCCTGTGGGTGTTAACCCGCCTCCGGGCTCACTCCTTATATGCTAAAATGGAAAAATGCGTCTTTGAACAGTCGTCCATCTCCTTTCTGGGATACACCATCTCCCCTGAAGGGATCCAGATGGATCCATCCAAGGTCGACTGTATCCTAGAGTGGTCTGTTCCACGCACCCACAAAGCTTTACAAAGATTCTTAGGGTTCTCAAATTACTATAGAAAGTTCATAAAGAACTTCTCTGCAATCGTAAAACCCCTAACACAACTAACAAGTTCCAAAGTCCCCTACATCTGGACTAAAGAGGCCCAAGAAGCCTTTGTCTCCCTGAAACAAAGATATACGTCAGCTCCTATTATCCAATTGCCTAACCCAGAATTTCATTTTGTGCTAGAGGTGGATGCCTCCACTCTCGCCATTGGGGCTGTACTGTCGCAACAGCAGTCTCATCTAGACCCACTACACCCAATAGCTTACTTTTCCCGAACTCTGAGTACTGCGGAAAAGAATTACCCTATTGGAGAGAAGGAATTACTCGCCATTAAAGATGCCCTGGGGAACTGGAGGCATCTCTTAGAAGGTGCCAAACACCCCATTATGATCTTTACGGATCATCGCAATTTACAATTCCTCAGAACATGTAAGACTCTCTCAGCACGTCAAGTACGTTGGAGTCTCTTCTTTGATCGTTTTAATTTCCACATCTCATATAGGCCTGGAGCCAGAAATGCTAAGGCGGATGCACTCTCCCGTATGAATGAAGAAAATTCCAATCCAGTTCAATCTGCACTTTTACTCCCTCCAACTCGGTTCCTTGGTCTAACAACCAGTCTCACAGAGCTATTGAAACAGGATGGTACTATGGGTAATTCCCCTATTCCTCCTGGGTTAGTTCAGAACAACGAGGGTTTTTTTTAAGGAAGGCAAACTGTATGTGCCACCACGAGCACAAACCTCAGTCATCCGTCTGCTACATGATGCCCCTTTAGCGGGTCACCCGGAATCAAAAACCCTTGAGCTGATACAAAGAACTTTCTGGTGGCCAGGTATGTCAAACTCTGTTCACGAGTACATAACAACATGTGACACATGTGCAACCACCAAGACCAATCGGAGGTGTCCGTATGGGTTACTTACGTCCTTGGAGATACCCAACAGACCTTGGGAGGTGGTGTCACTCGATTTTATAGTTGACCTACCTCGCTCAGATGGTCATAATACCATCATGGTCACTGTCGATCTACTAACCAAGATGGCCCATTTTACTCCGTTAAGAAAGTTACCCACAGCTAAAGAAACGGCTCACGCATTTTTAGGGCAAATCCTCCGACTACACGGCTTACCTTCCAGAATTATCTCTGATAGAGGCAGCCAATTTGTCTCCAAATTTTGGAAGGATTTATGTAAGTCACTTCAGATCGACCATAGACTATCAACGGCTTACCATCCCCAGACTAATGGCCAAACAGAGCGGGTAAACCAATGTTTGGAACAATATATTAGATGCTACTGTACTCATCTCCAAGACGATTGGTTCAAGTTACTACCCTTTGCTGAGTTTGCACACAACAATGCTACTAATGCATCTACTCAACATTCTCCGTTTTATGCTAACTACGGGTTTCATCCTACTGCGTTGCCTTCGTTCGCCACAACTGGTGAAGTGCCTGCAGTAGAAAACTATCTTGTTCGCCTAAAGGAAATCTTCCAAAGTCTACGAGCTAACATCAAAGATGCCCAGGAACGGCAGAAAAACATTACGATATCCACCGCTCTGTTCCCCTACGTACCAAATAGGTGATGAAGTTTGGTTATCTACAAAAACCTCCGCCTTAATATACCCGCTAAGAAACTAGGGCGACGGTATGTTGGTCCGTTCCCCATTGAGAAGATCCTAAACCAAAACTCAGTACGACTCACTCTTCCTCCTGAATGGAAAATCCATCCTTCTTTCCATGTGTCGCTACTCAAACCTTTCAAACCCAACCAGCTTCCTTTCAGAACACCTCTCCCTGCTCCTTCGGTCGAGGTTCAGGAGAGATGGAATACTGAGTTGATAAGATACTAGATTCCCGGAGGAGAGGAACATCTCTACAGTATCTTATTCGTTGGACATCTGAGGATTCCTGGGAGGATTCGCTGGATGTGCATGCCCCCCGATTAACCCGTCTCTTTCATCGTAGGCACCCCGAGCGTCCTGCTCCAGGTAGGAACCCCTGAGGTGTTCCTTTTTGAGGGTGGATACTGTAATGCCACTATGGGTTCTCTCCTGCCCCGGCGGCGGCTTCCTTGCGTTCCACTGTGGAACGCGGAAGTCGTTGCTCTTGTCGCAGCACCTGCGTTCCACTCTGGAACGCGGAAGTCGTTTCTGAGGAGCCGCGGCTCCTCCCCACAGCCAGGCGCTATTTAAGCGTGTCGGGGAGGCAACATGGCGTACCAATATCGTGGGTTGAATGCCTGAACCTCCCCGACTCGTACCCCGCTGGATGCCACATTACCTCCGCAGATCTGTGACTGCCGCACGCTGCACAGGAGAGCCTCCGATGATCCGTTTAGATTGTGAGTGACGCCTGAGCCCCAAACTGAGAAGCCTATCTCCAAATACATCTCCGCAGTTGCGATCCAGATACCATAGGTCCACATAGGCGTCACATTACCTATCGTTGCCCACACTTCCGATGGCCGCATGACATACATAAGGTTCTGCACGCATGCGTTGACGATTCGGTAACACTTCCATTTTCCAAGATGGTTGCGCTTGGTTCTGTCGGGCCATTGCGCATGTGTTGGTATAGTGTCATTGACCGCGGACCGCGGCTTAGGCCTCATGCACACGACCGTTGTTTGATTCCGTGTCCGTTGCTCCGTTTTTCGTGATTTTCTGCGGACCCATTGGTTTTCAATGGGTCCGTTAAAACCTCGGCAAATGCACCGTTTGTCCTCCGCGTCCGTGGTCCGTGATTCCAGTCCGTCAAAAAAATATAACCTGTCCTATTCTTGTCCGTGAAAAACGGTTCACGGACCCATTCAAGTCAATGGGTCCGTGAAAAATGCGGATGGCCATCCGTGTGTCATCCGCGTTCCGTGTCCGTTTTTTTTGCGGATCCCTTGGCAGGCACTTGGGAAACATTGTCAGCCTGTCTTTTGGTAAAATCTTTTGGGTCATGTCCGCTAAAAAAAACGGAAGACACACGGAAACACAACGGAAGGCAAAAACGGACACGGATCACTGAACAACGGAATCCCTTTTTGCGGACAGCATAAAAAAACGGTCGTGTGCATGAGGCCTTATACTGATGATGTCATGTGTTTGCTCGTGTTCTCATGCCGATCTACATGGGGTATGTGTGTATTCTTTTTCCATGACCCGCTCCCACAGATGTTTTTAATTATAATGAGTATGAACTTCATTCACAAGTTAGCACTTTGCACATGATGGCTACGATATGAATTTTATTTTTTCACAATCATGTATGCTACAATTCACATTCTAATGTATCATGTACTTATGTATTGATTCACTGCTGTTTTTCATATGATTATGCACTATGCACTTTATTTGTAAGAGTATGGATAGTATGAAGTTTGTTGACACATTAATTAACTCTCACTTGTGATTAATTGCTCTTCTGTGATTGGTTGAATTTGCCTATATATATCTTTAGTATTTGACCAGTGTTTTATGCTTGAGAAAGGCTCTAGTGTAGAGCCGAAACGTCGCGTTTTTTTTGCACCATATGGGTAAATAAATAATTAACTTCATCTCAGTGGAGTGCTGTCCTTTTTCTATTTCTATTTTTATATATATATATATATATATATATATATATATATATAATCATACTAGGTTCGCGATGAAAAAACATAAAATAGCAAAATGTTGGGGGTCCTGCTATGGAAAGAAAGGCCACTTTCACATGGTCGGTATTAGAACAAGATTTTTCCTCCATATTCGTAACCCAAACTCAGTAGTGGGCTCAAACCAAAGAAGAGTCAATCATATTTTCATTATACATTTCTTTGTAGGTTTCATTGCTGTTAGTGAGAAACATCCCGACAAGTACAATCTCTTTCTTTTCCTACTATCTTCTGTCAATAGAAAATAAAAAATACAAGAAACAGATTATTAGCCGATACACCTAACGTTACGGGATTAGGAACAGGTGCTCTCCTCTCGGCTCACTCAATGCGGAAAAAACATATACAATAAAGGAAAATACTTTTGAGGGATACTCAACAGCCAGGAGAACTTAAACCAATATGCAGTGAAAGTTCAATTTATTAAAACAAAACAAAAAACCCCATTAAAATATATCCTACTAAAAAAAATAATGATACACTGATATATAGATAAGGTGCAGATAATGGTGGTCAGTGGACCATTGAAGAATTGGTGTAATAAGGGGTGCAAGATGGGGGTCAGTGGCCCATTGAAGAAGGGATGAAGAAGGGGTGCAAGACCCCGAAACGCGTCTGATGGTGGGTCAGTGAGCAAATGACGAGTATATTTTTTACCAATATAATAAGAAGGCTATCGGTCTTCATTAGATGAATTACATCAACGCTGAGTCTGGAGTTTAGGACCTTTGAGACACGGGAGTAAACCCAGCAGCACAGCAAGCCACTGAGTGCATTGGAAGAGCGGGTCACGTGGGACGCTACGTTGAACCCGTAAACCACGTGGTGAAATAGTTATTCTGAACATTTAATAGTGCCTGGATATCATCATTTATTCAAGTGCCTGGATATTACCATTTCTCTTCTGTGGACCATTATATTGCAAAACTCCTCATATTGCACTTTGGACATTCGATGCATTTTAGTGGCATTTGCATTTATTTAATGGTTTCGTATATATGGATGTATAGGGGTATTATCCACATGTATTTACCATTATCTGCACCTTATCTATATATCAGTGTATCATTATTGTTTTTAGTAGGACATATTTTAATGGGGTTTTTTGTTTTGTTTTAATAAATTGAACTTTCACTGCATATTGGTCTCCTGGCTGTTGAGTGCCCCTCAAAAGTATTTTCCTCTATTGAAAATGAAAAATGTCTGGAGGAATATTGAGGAAAACAAAATATAGTCCATGTGAAAATGTTATACCTTCACGTTAGGTAATATCTACTAAAGGTAGTAAATAATTTTTATCTGTTACAAAAAAAAACAGTGATATCTTTGAAATCTATTTTTTCCTGCAAAAACAAGGTACCACATGTGTTTGCACTACAAAAGTTCTTGTTGTTGTGGAATACTTACATGAAAGATCCAAAAATTTTGGAAAGTGCTGAAGGCCAAAATGACCTAGTCTTTAAGGTGTTAATTAATTGTAGTAATGAGCGGGAGGTACAATATTCGATTTTGCAATATTTCGTGAATATTCAATTGCATATTAGTCATATAGTCGTCAACATTGAATATTCGTCATTATTCTATTTATCATGAATAATATGCGATTTAATTATTTGCTTATTGCGGATTGAACTTTGAGCGGGGTATAAAGGCAACTTTCCTATTGGTTGTCTATCTAGAATTAACGAAGATAACGAAAATAGCACTATATTTTCTATATTCGTTGATTCTACCAAGCTAACCAATAGGAAAGTTATACCCCGTTCAAAGTTTCACTCGCAGTAATAGAATATTACATTACGTAATATTCGCGTACTGCGAATAAAACTTTGAACAGGGTATAACTTTCCTATTGGTTGGCTTGCTAGAATTAACGAGGATAGAGAATATAGCGCTATATTCGTATTCGTTATATTTGTTAATTCTAGCAAGCCAAGTAAACTTGCCTATACACAGCTTTAAGTTGGATGCGCAATGCGAGAATATTAAGTAATATTACTTGCATTGGGCATCTAACTTAGAGCGGTGTATATGCAACTTACTAATTGTTTGACTGGGTAGAAAGAATTAACAAATATGACAAATATAAATATAGCGCTATATATATAATATTCTCTATATTCGCTAATTCTAGCAAGCCAATCAATAGGAAAGTTGCCTATAGACAGCTCTAAGTTAGATGCACAATGCGAGAATATTACTTTACCTATTTTTTGCAATAAATAGAATACTGACTGAATCATTATTCTATTTATTGCAAAAAAGGCAAAGTAATATTCTCTCATTGCACATCCAACTTAGAGCTGGGTACTTTCAACTTTCCTATTGGCTTGCTAGAATAAGCAAATATAGAGAATATAGTGCTATATTGGTATTCATCATATTCGTTAATTCTAGCAGCTCTAAGTTGAATGCGCAGTGCGAGTAATATTACTTAATATTCTCGCATTGCGCATCCAACTTAGAACTGCATATAGGCAAGTTTACTTGGCTTGCTAGAATCAACAAAGATAATGAATACAAATATAGCGCTATATTCTTTATCTTCGTTAATAGTGAAGATAGAGAATATTTTGCTATCTTCGTTCTTAACGAAGATAACGAATATAGCGCTATATTCTCTATCTTTGTTAATTCTAGCAAGCCAGCCAATAGGAATGTTATAGCCCGTCCAAAGTTTAATTCTCAGTACGCGAATATTACGTAATGTAATATTCGCGTACTCTAAGTGGAACTTTGAATGGGGTATAACTTTCCTATTGGATGGCTTGCTAAAATTAATGAAGATAGAGAACCTAGCGGTATATTCTCTATCATCGTTAACCGTATCCTGGGTTCAGATATAAAAAAAAAAAAAACGAATATTCATTTTTTACGAATATATAGCACTATATTCTAAATATTCGCGAATTTGGGAAGTGCCAATATTCGTAAAAAGATTTGCTATTCGAATATTCGCGCTCAACACTAATTAATTGTTGTTTCATTTTTACATTTTATTGGGTTCTTTTTTATGTGACTATAGGGATTATTGCTGTGTTTTATATGAACTTTTTGTCTGTTGAATTTGTATTATATGATCTCCAGCTCCTTCTGCTCCTCTCCTGTTGCCTGGACAGATAAACAGACCAAGTTGTGTATAAAATTTCTGGGCGTTTATGTCCTTCTCCTCCTCCACTGCCAGTTCATCCTCCTCGTGAATCAGATGGCCATGAAATGAAAGTGCCATGTCTTCTGTTCCTTCGCAAATCATATTTGTGCAATGACATAATTCATCCCATAGTTCTGCCGACTGACAAATGAAGTGGCCTCCTCAAAGGGCCTGAGCAAACGGCACATGTCCCTGGATAATGTATAAGTTACACTGGGGAGTAGACATGTCCATCTGCAGCATTAAGAGTAGGAGAAGGAGGAGCATCAGGAGCAATTGATGACAATGAAGTTGATGGGAAGGAACGACAGTTTCCTTCTGCTGACTTTGATGAGCCCTTACTGCTGGACAGCAGGCCGATAGGAGATGAAGCGGTTGCTGCATCAGGCTGTAACCCTAAATGAGTGGCATGATTTTCCCTCACCACTTTATAGTGACGCTCCATGTGATGATGCAAGGCCATGGTACCAACATTAGCATCCTGGCCATCCCCCAGCGACTTGGTAAAAATCCCCACACTGATGAGTATGGCATTTTGCCTCCACCACTGTGTGATGCCTGTGTGCTACTGCTTTTATGAACCGGTGCACTGCTAGTGTGCTCCTCACAGGTAGTCTCCTGAGTAGCAGACAATGTATCCATCCCACGTTTTGGCTGCATATCTCCCTTTGCTTCCACCCTGCTTTCTCCCAGGAACACTTCCAACACTTCACCTAGCTCCCATTTGCAATCTGCTTTATCATCATTTCCATTTGCTTGTTCATCCCTTGTGTCACCCTCACCTGTGTCTTGTGATTGCCAATGATCTCTCGCAGCATGTGCTCCCACCGTCTGTCATCATCAGCATTTGAAGGCCTAGAGGAGTCCGCAGCGGACCTCTCCTCCAAGTCTTTGCTGGCCTGTATCTTTTAACTTTCCTCACAAAGCTCTTCCTCACTGAAAAGCGGAGCAGGAGCTGGCAGCTCTCCTTACAGTGCCTAAAATCTCCCCTACGATCTCCCTACACTGTCCTTGTACGCTCCCTATCAAATATTTTACAATAAGTAGCTTTCTGAAACACTGTCACTAGCAAATAAGCCCCTATCACATCTTTTCCTAAGCTCAGCTCACAGTGAAATGGTAGAGACCATGCAGGATGATGCTTTTATATGGCTGTGACATCACAGGGGATTGCTATCTGCTAATTGGTTGACTGCACAGCCTTATCAGTCATATCACATTCCCGGGCTTCTTACTTTCATTTTGTTATACGTGCAACAGCCATTTCTTTAAAAAAAAGATCCATTACCACAAAGAGCAAGGACATCCGTATTGGTGGTGAATCAAAATTTTCCTAAACTTCGGATCAATTTGCACTTTGGATGCTTCAATTACCTCAATACTAGTGATAATATTTCAAGACAAGACAACAATTGCACCAAACTCTTACATACAGGCTCAAGGGGCTAGTCATGCCATATGTGTTTGTTAGTGTTGGCAGCAGATATGTCACATTGAATTGTTGACTTCTTTCCTGAGATCATAAGCAAACAAGTAGTCATTATGTCTATAGTTCCACAGGTCACAAGGAGTCAGATGATCAAGGAGTCAACAACAGTCTTTATTATACTAGCACTAATAATCTTCATTCTTTATTCTATCACATCAAAAACTTTCAGCTATAGTGTATGAATAGATTGATCCCATATAATAGCTGTTTGATGTGTCATTCTTGACATATCTAAGAATTATTGAAGCAGAAAATACAGAAGTGTAAGGGTATATATTTATAATGTATGTAATGTAACCATACATAACATAATACTTGGTGAATCGACAGACTTGGCTACAAAGGAAATAACATTATATCTTAAAACAAATTAATGGATGAAGAAGTAGAATACGTTTCCATGAGACTCAAACCTATCAGGACAGCACACTTATACATGCTTATGTGTTACAGACATTAAAACACATCTCTCTTGCAAACTTTCTTTTGGTCTACATGTGTAACCTTTTGTTTGCATTAAACCATTTTTTCTATGCTGAGAACTATTTTTCTATGCGATGCTCAGCGCATGGCGGTGCTCGGCCAAGTAACGCATGTGCTTAAGCGCAATGCTCGAGTCTCCTCCCTGCACATTTCTTGGCTGCTACACAGCCCAAAAACTTGCAGGGAGGTATTGGCACCCACTGTCATGCCGTAGCCATGTTAGGCTCAGTATTAGTCAGGGAGAGCTAAGCAAAGGAAGGGACAGACAGTGTAGGGAGTGTTATTGGAAGATTTTTATTAGAAGAACTTTTCAGAGACCCAAAAGTCCTTTTAACCCCTTAGTGACCAAGCCTGTTTGGGCCTTTATGACCAAGTGTTTTTCTAACCTTTTTCATCGTCGCGCTCCAAGAGCTATAACTTTTTTATTTTTCTGTCTATATAGCTTTATGAGGGCTTATCTTTTGCGGGACAAGTTGTAGTTTGTAATGGCGTAATTTTGGGGTACACATAACTTTCTGATGAACTTTTATTAACTCTTTCTGGGAGGGAGATAGGAAAAAAAGCAATACTGCCACTGCGTTTTTACGTTATTAATTTTATGGTTTTCATTTTTCGGTATAAATAACATAATATCTTTATTCTCTGGGTCAGTACGATTACAGTGACACCAAATACATATAGTTTTTTTTTTTAAGTTTCACTACTTTTTTTTGCAATAAAATCACTTTTTTTTAAAACAAAAAAATTATTTTGCATTGCAGCTTCACAAGATTTTTTTTAATGCAAAAAAAGCATATTTTTTATTTTACGGAATTTTTTTATTTAATAAATATGTTTTTTTTCATTCTTTTCTCTATCACTTAATAGTCCCAAAAGGGGACTATAACAAACAGTATTTTGATTGGTTTTAAAATGCAATGCAAATGCTCTGTAACAGCAATGCTATTCTAACAATGACCAGCAGGCTGCGCCAGAGAGGCACTGCCTGCTGGATCAACTACAGGAAGGAACGGGCCTAGGAATCGGAAGCTATGCAAGGCTTCACAACACATCAGCACCCCGCGATCGCATTTGCGGGGTGCTGATGCGTGACAGACGGAGTCATTGCCATTGCGCCCGGCATGTAAAGCGTAGGAGTGCCGATCCGGGGTGTTAAAACAGGGCTGCAGCTCTCATGTGAGAGCTGGGTCCGCATTCCCCGCTGCACGGGAGACCCGTGCAGTGCTTAGGCTGGGCTGCCATAAAAACATGGCGGCCCAGTCTATGGCCCCTTAGTGACCGCCATAAAAACACATATGGGTGGTCACTAAGGGGTTAAGAACTATTGTGTATGACAGCAGCAATATATATTTCTAGCGCATCCTGCACTAAATAGCGTCTAATAGGACACTGTGGACAGTCAAATTATCCGTGCCACATCTCCTGTGTAAAGTGTGCGCATCCCTAAAATATCAGTGACATCCAGTGTACATTTTCCGTAGACGGCGTCCCCTGTGGGCAGTTAAATTATCCGCGTCACATCTCCTCTGTAAAGAGTGTGCATCCCTAAAATATCAGTGACATGCAGTGTACTTTTTCGATAGATGGTGTCCGCTGCGGACAGTTAAATTATCCGTGCCACATCTCCTGTGTAAAGTGTAGGCATCCAAAAAATATCAGTCACATCCAGTGTACTTTTTCAATCGACGGTGTCCACTTCTGACAGTGACATTACCAGCGGAGTATCTCCAGTGTAACTCGTGAGGTTAAAAAAGGTATTTGTGATATACAGTGTACTTTGTCAGTAGACGGTGTCCGCTTCTGACAGTGGATTACCAGGGTACATTCCAGTGTACCGTGTGCTGCTTTTAAAATGTATCTGTGACATACAGTATATTTTTCAATAGACGTGTCCGCTTCTGAGAGACATTACCAGGGCCACATCTAAAGTGCAACGTAATGCTTAAAAATGTATCTGTGATCGACGGTGTCCACTTCTGACAGCGACATTACCAGCTGAGTATCTCCAGTGTAACTCGTGAGGTTAAAAAAGGTATTTGTGATATACAGTGTACTTTGTCAATAGACAGTGTCCGCTTCTGACAGTGACATTACCAGGGGTACATCTCCAGTGTACCGTGTGCGTTTTAAAAATGTATCTGTGACATACAGTATATTTTTTCAATAGACGGTGTCAGCTTCTGAGAGTGACATTACCAGGGCCACATCTAAAGTGTAACGTGTACGTTTAAAAAATGTATCTGTGACATACAGTGCACTTTTTCCGTAGATGCTGCGTATAGTGCATTACCTGGGGTAGCTCTCCAATATATCGTTTGCTCATTCCAAATATCTGTGACATTATGTTTAATTTTTTATTATCCAATGATGACAGTATTGACATTATCTGCAGGATATCTCCCTAAAATATCAATAAAAACCAGTGTACTTTTACCGTAGACGGTGTCCGCTGTGGACAGTTAAATTAGCCACGCCACATCGCCTGTGTAAAGTGTGCACATCCAAAAAATATGAGTCACATCCAGTGTACTTTTTCAATCGACGGTGACCACTTCTGACAGTGACATTACCAGCGGAGTATCTCCAGTGTAACTCGTGAGGTTAAAAAAGGTATTTGTGATATACATTGTACTTTGTCAATAGACGGTGTCCGCTTCTGACACTGACATTACCAGGGGGATATCTCCAGTGTAACGTGTGCGTTTAAAAAATGTATCTGTAACATACAGTGTACTTTTTCAATAGACAGTGCCCGCTTCTGAGAGTGACATTACCAGGACAACATCTAAAGTGTAACATGTGCATTTAAAAAATGTATCTGTGACATACAGTGTTCTTTAACCGTAGATGCAGCGAACAGTGCAGTACCTGTGGTACCTTTCCAATATATCGTTTCCTCATCCTAAATATCTGTGACATTCCCTATTAATTTTTATTAGCCGCTGGTGACAGCATTGACATTTTCTGCGGGATATCTCCTGTGTGATGTTTCCACATCGAAATATCTTTTCATATTTTTTTGCGCTTACACTTCCAATTCCTAAGCTACTGTACGTGTGACATACTTTCAAGCATATATAACATTTAAAATGAAGAAGGCGAGCAGTAAGGGACAGGGAAGTGGCCGTGATGCTGATGATGCACGCAGATGCCATGGCCCTGGGCATGTTGAAACTGTGCCTGCTGCCAGAGCACAAGAAAAACAATCATCCATGATACCTAGCTTCATGTCCCAGTTTGCAGGATTGCGTAGGACACCACTTATGAAGTCAGACCAGTGCGATCAGGTGGTCAGTTGGATTGCAGCAGATAATACTTCCAGTCTCTTAAGCACCACCCTGTCTTCCACCAAGTCTAGTCTCAGTAGCCAGGATTCTGGTCAACAGAATCCTCACGCTGATCCTCCTTCCTTCCACCATGGAGAGTCTTTGTAAACAAGTGATCCCACACTCGGATATTCTGCGGAGCTGTTTTCATTGCCATTCCTTCATTTGGCCCTCTCAACAAGCACGCTTGAAGAGGGACAGATCTTGTTCCCTGACTCCAAACCTCTTGAGCATCCACAGTCACAAGAAGATGACGGTGGGTAATGGCAATTACTGTTTAATGAGGTGGATGATGATGAGACACAGTTGCCAATTAGTCAACGGCAATTACTGTTTCAATAGGTTGATGAAGAGGATGAGACACAGTTGTCAATCACTGAGGTTGTGGTTAGGTCAACAAGTCAGGAGGATGATGAGAGTGAGGAAGTGGAAGAGGAGGTGGTGGATGATGAAGTCACTGACCCAACCTGGGAAGGTGGAAAGCCGAACGACCATAGCAGTGCAGAGGGGGAAAGATCTGCAGCACCGCAACAGGCTGGATGAGGCAGCGGGGTGCCAAAAGGGAGAAGGCAGGCCACACCAAACAGGCCCGCAACTGTCCCACAGAGCACCCCCTTGCGGAAATCTCCCTTACTAAGGGGTAGGTATTCCACAGTATGGCGCTTTTTTGAGGAAAGTGCAGATGACAATAAGAATAGTAGTTTGCAACCTGTGCCGTACCAAAATGAGCCGGGGCATGAACAATTGCAACCTCACCACCACCAGCATAATCCGCCACATGGCATCTAAGCACCCTAATAAGTGGGACGAATACCTGGGTCCACAATCTGTGTCAACGGGTCACACCACTGCCTCCTCTTCCCCTATGTTATGTGCTGCTGGCGAATCCCTTGTCGAAGGCCCAGGCCCGGATGCCTCCTGCTCTGCACCTGGACCTTCGCAAGGACCATCAGCGACCACATCCACTTCCCTGTCCCAGCACAGCATCCAAATGTCCTTAGCCCAGACATTTGAACACAAGTGCAAATTCCCAGCCACCCACCCACGGGCCATAGCACTAAATGCGCAGCTTTCCAAATTACTGGCCCTGGAAATGTTGCCTGAAAATTCTTTTCACACGTGCCCTGACCAATGGCAGTTAAAGGATTTAATATGGTACTCATTCCAATAACAGGGCCTCTTAAGAGTCCTGTATTGTTATTTATCGTCAATACCTCCCCGAGTTTGGAGTGGGTAATTGGCGCGCCTGCTGCCTTACTAGAATGTGGTAGCTGTTTTTCAGCCTCCCTCTCCGGAATCAAACCCTGATTCCCCATTACCCGTGGTCACCATCGTAGGCACAGAAAGTATCATTGAAAGTTGATAGGGCAGACATCTAAATGGATCGTCTACATCACAGGGACATACGATCAGCAAGAAGTTATCTAGAGTCAACAAAGCGGCAACAGGTAGTGTTGATCGAGCATTCTTGGCCGAACACCAGTTCAGCTCCAGCATCTCGATGTTCAGCACATGGCGGTACATGCTCGAGTCTCCTGCCCACACGTTTCAGAGACCCAAAAGTCGCTAAAAACCGAGTAATAGGCCACTGTGGACAGTTAAATTATTTGCGCCACATCTCTTGTGTAAAGTGTGCTGATCCGTAAAATATCAGTGACATCAAGTGTACTTTTTCCATAGATGGTGTCCGCTGCGGACAGTGATATTAGCTGCTCAATATCTGCAGTGTAACGTGTGCGCTGAAAAAATGTATCTGTGACATACAGTGTACTTTTTCAATAGACGGTGTCGGCTTTGGACAGTGGCATTAGTTACGCCACGTCTGCAGTGTAACGTGTGCGCTGAAAAAATGTATCTGTGACATACAGTGTACTTTTTCAATAGACGGTGTCCGCTACAGACAGTGACATTAGATGCCTTTAAAATTTTTATCAGTGACACTGTAACGGTACAGAACCCCAAGCAACCAGACAGATGTTTAAACAATAGTGGATTTATTGAGTCGAAAATAATACAGTCAAAAGCCAGTGATCATACACAGGTAATCAAGCCAAATAAGAACCTCTGCAGGGAGAGACCAAGGAAGCGATACATGACCAAGCCAAAGTTCATACGAAGGTACATTGATGATGTGCTTTTCATTTGGAGAAACGATGAGGACACTTTACATACATTTCTGAGTGAAATTAATAATAACGAGTATAACTTACACTTCTCAGCTAGCGATAGCCAATCATCCGTGGTCTTCCTAGATTTGGAGCTTATAGTGAATAATGATAAGTTAATATGTAAAACACATCAAAAGGATGTATATAAAAATAGTTATATACTTTTTGACAGTTGTCATTTACCGCAATGGTTGATAAACATCCCACAGGGTAAATTCAAGCGTATTCGAAGAAACTGTACTGATCTAGAAACATTTGAAAAAGAGGCCATAAAAATGAAAGAAGACTTTGAAAAAAAAATATATCCTTTATCTTTGCTTACCAAAGCTATTGAAAAAACCCACCAACTGGACCGCCAGACTAATCCCTCTCTGGGAAGACCACGGATGATATCATTAGATTGATATTACCGCACAAGTCTAAATACAAAATGGTTAAACGTATTATACATAAACATTGGCATCATATTGGCATATTATTTCTGGGGTGAAATTTAATTGCCAAAATAGCAATACCATAAACCTGGTGTTCCAGCTGTGGCTGGACAAGTTTAATAGTATCCGGCAAAGGATATATTTTTTTCTGGGGTGAAATTCAATTGCCAAAATAGCAATACCGCAAATCTGGTGTCCCAGCAGTGGCTGGCCAAGTTTAATAGTGTGCGTCAAAGGATATATTATTTTCTGGATATATTACTGTCTGAGCCTCAAGTTATGCAGCAGTCTCTTATGCTGTTTGAAGACTCTGCTGGCAGGGTTTCCCAAGGGAATCCACCTAGCCCTATCCCAAATGGTGGAAGATATAGAATGCACTTATGCACAACCACTTATGTTTCCTGATGATGAGGACATGGGAGTACCACCTCATCGGAGTCCGCACGTCTCTGAAGATGACGAAACACGGATGCCAACTTCTGCATCTTTTTGCAGTGTGCAGACCGAACAGGAGGTCAGGGAGGAAGACTGTGTGGAAGACGATGCAGGGGACAATGAAGTCCTAGACCCCACATGGAATGAATGTCGTGCCACTGACTTTCATAGTTCAGAGGAAGAGGCAGTGGTGAGACCGAGCCAACAGCGTAGCAAAAGAGGGAGTAGGGGCAAAATCAGAACAGCCACCGCCAAGAGAGTTCGCCTGCTACTGGCCACCGCCACCAGAGACCAAGCATCCCAAAGGCAGCTTCAAGGAGTTCCCTGGCATGGCACTTATTTAAACAATGGGCTGTCGACAAGACCCGAGTGGTTTGCATGCTGTGCCATCAGAGCCTGAAGCGAGGCATTAACGTTCTGAACCTTAGCACAACCTGCATGACCAGGCATCTACATGCAAAGCATGAACTGCAGTGGAGTAAACACCCTAAAAACAAGGAACTCACTCAGGCTCCCCCTGCTCCCTCTTCTGCTGCTACCTCGGCCTCTTCCTCTGCTTCGGGAGGAAAGTTGGCACCTGCCGCCCACCAAACAGAGGATGTGCCACCAACACCACCACCTCCGTCACTAAGCATCTCCACCATGTCACACGGCAGCGTTCAGCTCTCCATCTCACAAACTTTGGAGAGAAACCGTAAATTCCCACTTAACCAAACAACCAACCACCCTCAAGCCCTGTGACTGAATGCCAGCATTTCTAAACTACTGGCCTTTGAAATGCTGTCATTATGGCTGGTGGACACAGACAGCTTCAAACAGCTGATGGCAATGGCTGTCCCACAGTATGTTGTTCCCTGCTGACACTACTTCTCCAAGAGAGCCGTGCCTTCCCTGCACAACCAAGTATCCGATAAAATCAAGTGTGCACTGCACAACGCCATCTGTGGCAAGGTCCACCTAACCACAGATACGTGGACCAGTAGGCATGGCCAGGGACGCTGGGTAAATATAGTGGCGGCTGGGCCCCAGGCGGAGAGTTCTTTGGCGCACGTCCTTCCGACACCAAGGATCGCAGGGCATCATTCTTTGCCTCCTGTAGCCTCCTCCTCCTACTCGGCTTCCTCCTCCTCTTCTTCCACCTGCTCATCCAGTCAGCCACACACCTTCACCACCAACGCCAGCAGGCCGTTCTGAAACTCATATGTTTGGGGGACAGGCCCCACACCGCGCAGGAGTTCTGGCGGGGTATTGAACAACAGACCGACGAGTGGTTGCTGCCGATGGGCCTCAAGCCCGGCCTGGTGGTGTGCGATAATGGGCAAAATCTCGTCGCAGCTCTGGGACTAGCCGGTTTGACGCACATCCTTTGCCTGGCGCATGTGCTGAATTTGGTGGTGCAGAAGTTCCTTCACAACTACCCCGACATGTCAGAGCTGCTGCATAAAGTGCGGGCCATCTGTGCGCGCTTCCGGCGTTCACATCCTGCCGCTGCTCGCCTGTCTGCGCTACAGCGGAACTTCGGCGTTCCCGCTCACCGCCTAATATGCGACGTGCCCACCAGGTGGAACTCCACCATGCACATCCTGGAGAGACCATGCGAGCAGCAGCAGGCCATAGTGGAGTTTCAGCTGCTACACGCACGGGTCAGTCGCACTGCGGAACAGCACCACTTCACCACCAATGATTGGGCCTCCATGCGAGACCTGTGTGCCCTGTTGCGCTGTTTCGAGTACTCCATTAACATGGCCAGTGGCGATGACGCCGTTATCAGCGTTACAATACCACTTCTATGTCTCCTTGAGAAAACACTTAGGGCGATGATGGAAGAGGAGGAGGAGGTAGAGGGGTCATTTTTAGCAAACTCAGATAACCACGGACTAAACCGAGGCAATGGGAAACAATAAAACGTAACTTTTACTCGATACTAGTAAAATAGCGCATCAACATAGACAAAACAAACAAATAAATAATTACAGTGAAGCTTCCATTAAGCCGTGCACAGTAATAAATGGAACGAGCTCACCATAACGTAGATCTCAACACAGGTTCCCCGGTACACACATAATTTGCAGGATGGCAGTTGCCGTCCTCTGGTACAGATGAGGGGTCATATGCGGATAGTAGGGAAGGCTGATGGCACGGGAGGGGTCAAAGTAGGGAGATGGTAAACCCTAGGAAGCCCTGCTAGAAAGGGAGAAGGGGCTGCTCGCTCCCTACCTATCTACACAGAGCACCCGCCCCGAAAGGGGCGACCCCGTCCGGATACCTGACCCTAAATAGGGGGCCTGTCCCTTTAATAGCCCTCAAGTAAAAAGATCTTGCTCCCGACGTGACACGTTTCTCCTGGGTAGTTCATCAGGGAACCAAGAAGTGTAAAAATAGATGGCCAATAATGCAATGGCTCAAAAAGTTTGTGTCAGATAGCCAAAAAGGCTGGGTCCTTTAGCGAGGGTAAAAGGAAAAATAGTCCATAATAGGTTGCAATACCCAATGAGACAGCAGTAAAAAACTGCGGTATCCAAGGGTTAGCATACATGCTCACCCCTATAACAACAATGCACAGGGTATCAAATAGAATAGATGCTGGCTGTAAGCTGCCACACCAGTGGGTGAGGAAAACCAAATCACTATGGCCAAAGTTGCTGTGTGTCAGTGCGCTTTAAATAGGCTACTTACTCGTCAAAGAACGGCTCCACTTCCTGGACGCTACACGTGGGGCCGGCTCCATGCTCCGGAACAAACAGGAGTCACGTGAGCCGCGCTCAAGTCACGTGTGCGGAAGTGCGGGGCCGGAGCCTCGTTGCTAGGTTACCGGGACGCCCACAGGTCGTGAGCGCCGAGGAAGCCAGCAAGCACAAAAGTCAGGCTCAATGTGGAGTCCTGAATAATAGCAAAAATAGTGACAATGCACCCAAACAATGGAGTATGTAAATGCAGGTTCTTTACAGTACTGGACCATAGAAATACATTATCCAATCAAAGAAATGAATATGGATATATACAATACGGTGACACATGGATGGTATAGGAAGTCAAAACGAATGTAAAAGGGGTGGGGGGTGGGGTGGGGGGGGGGGTTATGCAACGGTAAAATGCAATAATTGCACAACCCATAAATGTTGATGTAAATTCAAAGAAAACTACTAAAGCTGAGCTGTTCATTGAGTCCCCCAGGGGAGACCGTCCTCAGATAGTAGATCCAGCGGGTCTCCCTCTGGAGGATCAATTGATCCTAGTCACCGCCTCTGTGTGGGGGAGCAATTTTGTCAATGCCCATGAAGGTGAAACACAGTTCACAGCGATGATGGCTGTGGACATGTATCGCAATGGGCGTGTCTTTTTGGTTAATGATATCATTAACGTGCTCCCCCACTCTCCTTCATGGGCATTGACAAAATTGCTCCCCCACGCAGAGGCGGTGACTGGGATCAATTGATCCTCCAGAGGGAGACCCGCTGGATCTACTATCTGAGGACGGTCTCCCCTGGGGGACTCAATGAACAGCTCAGCTTTAGTAGTTTTCTTTGAATTTGAACTCCTGTTTGTTCCGGAGCATGGAGCCGGCCCCACGTGTAGCGTCCAGGAAGTGGAGCCGTTCTATGACGAGTAAGTAGCCTATTTAAAGCGCACTGACACACAGCAACTTTGGCCATAGTGATTTGGTATTCCTCACCCACTGGTGTGGCAGCCTACAGCCAGCATCTATTTTATTTGATACCCTGTGCATTGTTGTTATAGGGGTGAGCGTGTATGCTACCCCTTGGATACCGCAGTTTTTTACTGCTGTCTCATTGGGTATTGCAACCTATTATGGACTATTTTTCCTTTTACCCTCGCTAAAGGACCCAGCCTTTTTGGCTATCTGACACAAACTTTTTGAGCCATTGCATTATTGGCCATCTATTTTTATACTTCTTGGTCCCCTGATGAACTACTCAGGAGAAACGTGTCACGTCCCCCTATTTAGGGTCAGGTATCCGGACGGGGTCGCCCCTTTCGGGGCGGGTGCTCTGTGTAGATAGGTAGGGAGCGAGCAGCCCCTTCCCCTTTTCTACCAGGGCTTCCTAGGGTTTACCATCTCCCTACTTTGACCCCTCCCGTGCCATCAGCCTTCCCTACTATCCGCATAGGATCCCTCATCTGTACCAGAGGACGGCAACTGCCATCCTGCAAATTATGTGTGTACCGGGGAACCTGTGTTGAGATCTACGTTATGGTGAGCTCGTTCCATTTATTACTGTGCACGGCTTAATGGAAGCTTCACTGTAATTATTTATTTGTTTGTTTTGTCTATGTTGATGCGCTATTTTACTAGTATCGAGTAAAAGTTACGTTTTATTGTTTCCCATTGACTCGGTTTAGTCCGTGGTTATCTGAGTTAGTTTATACAACGTTTTTGGGACTATTGAGAGCAGCAATCATTGGCAGTTCTCTTTATTGTGCTGACGTCATTTTTAGCACTTTCAGGCCAGTCTCTTAGAAGTGGCTCAGAGGGAGTTTTCTTTGCAAAAGCAGAGGCCAGGTACAAATGTGGCCAGCCAGGGCCCACTACTGGAGGACTAGGAGGACGAGGATGAGGATGAAGCATGTTCACAGCGGGGTGGCTCCCAACACAGCTCGGGCCCATCACTGGTGCGTGGCTGGGGGGAAACGGAGGACGATGACGATATGCCTCCCAAAGAGGACAGCTTGTCCTTACCTCTGGGCAGCCTGGCACACATGAGTGACTACATGCTGCACGACAACGACAGCAGAGTTGCCCACATTTTATCGTGTGCGGACTACTGGGTTTCCACCCTGATGGATCCCCGGTACAAAGACAATGTGCCCACCTTACTTCCTGCACTGGAGCGTGATGCGCAAACTTGAGTCAATGTACTTCCCTTTAAAGGTACTGCATAGTGAGAGAACCGGCCAGCGTATTTTCATGTAAAAACACTTAAATAAAGGTTTACACTCACTTCACTGGGGGGTCACCACCAGGATAATCTCAAAACACCTGGGGTGGGTCCCCCCGGTCGGGATCGCTTGTAGAATGTTTGGTGCAACCTTACCACTGGGAAATTCAGTTTTTACATATACTTTGTCCTCATTTTGTGCTCAGTTGATATTATAACACCCTATAACGTTTTCTAGTGTCTGTATACCTACCTCTAATCTGAACGTTTTCCTCAGATTGTAAAGACAATTTTAATAAGATTTCCTCCAATTTATATTGGGATGTGGCGCCCACACTTTGTTTCTTTTTTCTCTTATACCTGTCTACAAGTGCTTTCAGCCTCTGCTAGCACTAGCTGGTGCCGCCTGCCCTCATCTATCCTCCAGGGTCACTAACCCACTCTATACTATTAATAACAAATACAGTTTAAAAACAGGCTCTATCACTAATGATATCACCTTCCCCTCCTTTGGCGCCTGATCCTACATCTCCAGGGGTTCTATCCAGAGTTCTTTGAAGATAGTGGATAAACTTTTCTTGCATTCTTTTGTTTTCTCTTCTTTATACCATTCATAAAAATCAACCAGGCATAGATCCCACAGGACCTGTCCATCCCTTGTGCAGAATAGACATTTATATCTACCTCCCCTTAACCATATATTCTTGTACTCCAGGGCACTTCTTTATTGAATCCCCTTTTTTTTCATTTTACCATTATTTTGCGGGGCAACCAAAAGTTGAATGAACCTCTCCTCCGTCTGGGTGCCATGGCCCTGAGTCTGTGAATGAGGCCTGTGGCACTGCAGTCAGACACTAATCCTTTTTGGCTGTGATGAGAACATCAACTCCCATAGCATTCCCGCCTGATGCCACCCCAACCTCCTATACCACCTCCTCCTCCTCCAAGTTGCCAATTGATATTGGTTAATTTTTATTTATTTTATTTTATTTTAAGTCATTTCCCTATCCACATTTGTTTTCAGGGGATTTACCTACATTTTGCTGCCTTTTGCAGCCCTCTAGCCCAGTGATGGGCAAAGTGCGGCTCTCCAGCTGTTGCAGAACTAAAACTCCCAGCATGCAAAGCCTGTCTATAGCTATCAGCCTACTGCAGGGCATGGTGGGAGTTGTAGTTTATCAACAGCTGGAGAGCCGCACTTTGCCCATCACTGCTCTAGCCCTTTTCTGGGCTATTTTACAGCCTTTTTAGTGCCCAAAAGTTCGGGTCCCCATTGACTTCAATGGGGTTTGGGTTCGGGGTGAAGTTCGGGTCGAGTTCGGATCCCGAACCCGAACATTTTCGAGAAGTTTGGCCGAACTTCTCGAACCCGAACATCCAGGTGTTCGCTCAACTCTACCAGCGACGGAATTCGGCAGCAAATTCCTCTGCTGCACGTCGTCTAGTTGGTTCTCATCCGTACGAGTACGATCCAGGTCATCATACAATATACTCATAGAATGAAAAAAATCTTCTACTGAGATGAGTGCTGGATCTCCCGCCGGGAGGTTAACCACTTCAGCCTCCCTAGCTTAAACACCCGTAATGACCAGGCCACTTTTTACAATTCTGCACTACGCTACTTTCACCGTTTATTGCTCCGTCATACAACTTACCACCCAAGTGAATTTTACCTCCTTTTCTTCTCACTAATAGAGCTTTCATTTGGTGGTATTTCATTTCTGCTAACATTTTTACTTTTTTTGCTATTAATCAAAAATGACTGAAATATTAGCAAAAAAATTACATTTTTCACTTTCTGTTGTAATTTTTTTTTTTAAAACTACATTTCTATATAAATTTTTCTCTAAATGTATTGTTCCACATGTCTTTGATAAAAAAAAATCCAATAAGTGTATATTGGTTTGGGTAAGAGTTATAGCGTTTACAAACTATGGTGCAAAAAAGTGAATTTCCGCATTTTGAAGCAGCTCTGACTTTCTAAGCACCTGTCATGTTTCTTCAGGTGCTAGAATGCCAGGATAGTATAAATACCCCCCAAATGACACCATTTTAGAAAGAAGACACCCCAAAGTATTCACGGAGGGGCATGATGTGTTCATGTATCATTTCATTTTTTTTCACAAGTTAGCAGAAAATGACACTTTCTGAGGAAAAAAAAATATAATAAAGTTTCCATTTCTGCTAACTTCTGGCAAAATAAAACAAAATCTCCCACGGACTCACTATGCCCCACAGTGAATACCTTGGGGTGTCTACTTTCCGAAATGGGGTCATTTGTGGGGTGTGTTTACTGTTCTGGCATTTTGGGCAATGCTAAATTGTGAGCATCCCTGTAAAACCTAAAGCTACTCGTTGGAATTTGGGCCTCATTGCACTCAGGCTGCAAGCAAGTGCACTCATGTGGTATCACCGTACTCAGGAGAAGTAGGGAAAATGTTTGGGGTGTATTTTTACATATACCCATGTTGGGTGAGAGAAATATCTCTGTAAACTGACAACTTTGTATAAAAATTTTTTAAAAGTTGTCATTTACAGAGATATTTCTCACACCCAGCATGGGTATATGTAAAAATACACACCAAATCACATTGCCCTACTTCTCCTGAGTACGGCGATACCACATGTGTGACACTTTTTTGCAGCCTGGGTGAGCAAAGGGGCCCAAATTCCAATGAGTACCTTTAGGATTTCACAGGGCATTTTTACGCATTTAGATTCCAGACTTATTATCACTCTTTAGGGGCCCCTAAAATGCCAGGACAGTATAAATACCCCACAAGTGACCCCATTTAGGAAAGAAGACACCCCAAGGTATTCCGTGAGGGGCATGGCGAGTTCACAGAAAAAAAAAAAATTTGGGCACAAGTTAGCGGAAATTGATATATATATATTTTTTTTTTTTACAAAGTCTCATATTCCACTAACTTGTGACAAAAAATAAAATTTTATATGAACTCACCATACCCCTCATGGAATACCTTGGGGTGTCTTCTTTCTAAAATGGGGTCACATGTGGGGTGTTTGTACTGCCCTGGAATTTGAGGGTCTCCGCAATCATTACACATATGGCCAGCATTAGGAGTTTCTGTTATTCTCCTTATATTGAGCATACGGGTAATTAGCCTTTGGGCTGAAAAAAAAATAATAAATAAACGGCACATATTTTTTCATTCGCATCGATCAATGTGGATGAAAAAATCTCTGCCAAAATCAGTGACTGCGGTGCGGTGGGCTACCTAACAAGTAGCTAACTAACTGGCGGTGATAAGGGACCCTTATGCCCCATTCACACATCCGCAATTCTGTTTGCGGAACGGAAATGTGGACCCATTCATTTCTATGGGGACAGACTTTGTCCCACTCGGATCCGGAATTGCGGATCCGCACTTCCAGGTCTGCACTTCCGTTCCGCAAAAATATAGAACATGTCCTATTCTTGTCCGCAATTGCGGACAAGAAGAGGCATTTTCTATATAGTTCTGGCAATGTGCGGATCTGCAAAATGCGGAAAGCACATTGCCGGTGTCCGTGTTTTGCGGATCCGTGGATCTGCAAAACACATATGGAGATGCTAATGGAGTCTTACAGGGGGGTGATCAGTGACAGGGGGGTGATCAGGGAGTCTAGATGGGGTGATCAGGGGTTAACAAGGGGTTAATAAGTGACGGGGGTGTAGTGTGGTGCTTAGTGCTACTTTACATAGCTACCTGGTCCTCTGGTGGTCGATGCCAGCAAATGGGACCACTAGAGGACCAGGTAGCAGGTATATCAGACGCTGTTAACAAAACAGCGTCTAATATACCTGCTTGATGCCTTTTATTTTAGATCTACAGCCCGCGCGCGTTCACAGCAAATCTCGCCTCTGGCAAGATGACGCGCCGCCGCGTCAAAGCTGAACAAGCCTGCCGCCGCCTGGACGCAGCTCTGCGTTAGGCGGTCGGCAGGCGGTTAAAGGACCAGTGTTGCGGGTCCTTCCTTAATAGAGTCATCACTATGCCGATCTTCTGCTTGGTATTACCCGAAGACGTAGGGCGCAGCTAAAAATATAAGCGGCAGGAATCTCGGAAAGGTGAGGAACTCCTGCCTATTTCCTGAACTCCCTGGAGGAGGAGTTTAAGCTTGTCCCCGACTGTTGGCAGTTGTGCATGGATCTTGTTGAAATTCAAAGCTGAAATGTTCATCCTCTGCTGGACCATGAAACTGGCCGCTCCAGTCAACTCCACTAGTTGCTGCTTGATGCGATCCATGATAACTGGAGATTGGGGCCCACTGTTCTGTAATGGTGCAGAACCCCAAGCAACCAGACAGATGCTTAAACGATAGTGAATTTAATGAGTCGACAATAATACAGTCAAAAGCCAGTGATCATACACAGGTGATCAATAAGAACCTCTGCAGGGAGAGACCAAGGAAGCAATCCATGACCAAGCCAAAGTTCATACACATTATATCCGTCCAAGAAGCGTGTTACTAAGAGATGAGACATCAGAGAATATCCAGGGTCCGATCCAAGGTCATACACGAGATAGACTGTTCAGCCAAGACAAGGTATGCAGAGAAAGGTCACTAGAGAATGGTCAAGGAAAGCAGAGGTCCAACACAGGTAAGCTTGAGAGAAAGCGATCACCAACATACACCCGGATTGTCAGAACAACAATGGGCACTGACCAACCAGGGAGAACACCTTTTAAGTACCTGCTAGCAAATCACAGAGTGCCATGTGTCGATTCCTCATAGGTCATATGATGATCCTAATCCCTAACACTTCGGCCTATCCCCTAATCTAATTTGAATTTGTGCACAGGTGCTTTTCCTGCCAGCGGCCGGCCTAGCGTATAAGATGCGCGTACGCTTGGCCGCGTATCCCTTTGCGAACCACTTCTCGATTGTGCGCGTGGATGCTTGATCGGCTTAACACAGATACGGACCGCGTCAGCACGGACGCCGGAACGGAACCAGCAGGTGATACCGGAGACAGGACCGGTCGCGGAGTGTTGAAACCAGCCCGACCAATCTTCCTCCAGGACCACAGCAGTCCTCCCTTCCGGCGCACATGCGGACGCACCACTGCATCCATCCTCCCATGCGTGACCTGACCTGCTGCTCCAATGGGGCCCCCCGAGACTGAGGCAGGGGACCCAGAGGCCCGTTGGGATGGAGTACCAGCAGACCCACTAAACACCCCCCTACCTCTCCCCACAGGCAGAACCCCACAACGACCCCTGGAGGCCCCAGTGGACTGCGGAACAGGAGAGTGTCTTACACATACAGTGTACTTTTTCAATAGACGGTGTCATCTTGTGAGAGTGACATTACCAGGGGTGCATCTCCAGTGTACCGTGTGCGATTAAAAAATTTATCAGTGACATACAGTGCCTTGTGATAGTATTGAACTTTTTGACCTTTTGCCACATTTCAGGCTTCAAACATAAAGATATAAAACTGTAATTTTTTGTGAAGAATCAACAACAAGTGGGACACATTTATTAAGTGGAATGAAATTTGTTGGATATTTCAAACTTTTTTAACAGATAAACAGAAAAATTGCGAGTGCAAAATTATTCAGCCCCCATATGTTAATACTTTGTAGCGCCACCTTTTGCTGCGATTACAGCTGTAAGTCGCTTGGGGTATGTCTCTATCAGTTTTGCACATCGAGAGACTGAAATTTTTGCCCATTCCTCCTTGCAAAACAGCTCGAGCTCAGTGAGATTGGATGGAGAGCGTTTATGAACAGCATTTTTCTGTTCTTTCCACAGATTCTCGATAGGATTCAGGTCTGGACTTTGACTTGGCCATTCTAACACCTGGATATGTTTATTTTTGAACCATTCCATTGTAGATTTTGCTTTATGTTTTGGATCATTGTCTTGTTGGAAGACAAATCTCCGTCCCAGTCTCAGGTCTTTTGCAGACTCCATGAGGTTTTCTTCCAGATTGGTCCTTTATTTTGCTCCATCCATCTTACCATCAATTATAACCATCTTCCCTGTCCCTGCTGAAGAAAAGCAGGCCCAAACCATGATGCTGCCACCACCATGTTTGACAGTGGGGATGGTGTGTTCAGGTTGATTAGCTGTGTTGCTTTTACGCCAAACATAACGTTTTGCATTGTTGCCAAAAAGTTCGATTTTGGTTTCATCTGACCAGAGCACCTTCTTCCACATGTTTGGTGTGTCTCCCAGGTGGCTTGTGGCAAACTTTAAACTACACTTTTTATGGATATCTTTAAGAAATGGCTTTCTTCTTGCCACTCTTCCATAAAGGCCAGATTTGTACAATATACGACTGATTGTTGTCCTATGGACAGAGTGTCCCACCTCAGCTGTAGATCTCTGCAGTTCATCCAGAGTGATCATGGGCCTCTTGACTGTATCTCTGATCAGTCTTCTCCTTGTATGAGCTGAACGTTTAGAGGGAAGGCCAGGTCTTGGTAGATTTGCAGTGGTCTGATACTCCTTCTATTTTAACATTATCGCTTGCACAGTGCTCCTTGGGATGTTTAAAGCTTGGGAAATCTTTTTGTATCCAAATCCGGCTTTAAAATTCTCCACAACAGTATCTCAGACCTGCCTGGTGTGTTCCTTAGTCTTAATGATGCTCTCTGTGCTTTAAACTGACCTCTGAGACTATCACAGTACAGGTGCATTTATACGGAGACTTGATTACACACAGGTGGATTCTATTTATCATCATTAGTCATTTAGGTCAACATTGGATCATTCAGAGATCCTTACTGAACTTCTGGAGAGAGTTTGCTGCACTGAAAGTAAAAGGGCTGAATAATTTTGCACGCCCAATTTTTCAGTTTTTTATTTGTTAACAAAGTTTGAAATATCCAATACATTTCGTTCCACTTCATAATTGCGTCCCACTTGTTGTTGATTCTTCACAAAAAATTGCAGTTTTATATCTTTATGTTTGAAGCCTGAAATGTGGCAAAAGGTCGAAAAGTTCAAGGGGGCCAAATACTTTCACAAGGCACTGTATATTTTACTTTTTCAATAGACTGTTTCATCTTCTGAGAGTGACATTACCAGACGCACATCTAAAGTGTAAGGTGTGCGTTTAAAACATTTATCAGTGACAAACAGTGTACTTAATAATAGACGGGGTCCGCTTCTGAGAGTGACATTACCAGGCCCATGGCTAAAGTGTAACGTGTGCATTTAAAAAATGAATCAGTGACATACAGTGTACTTTTTCAATACACTGTGTCATCTTGTGAGAGTAACAATAACAGGCCCACATCTAAAGTGTACGGTGTGCGTTTAAACAATTTATCAGCGACGTACAGTGTACTTTTTCGATAGACGGTGTCATCTTGTGAGAGTGACAATGCCAGGCCAACATCTAAAGTGTACAGTGTGCGTTTAAAAAATGTATCAGTGACAGTGTACTTTTTAAATAGACTGTGTCTGCTTCTGAGAGTGACATTACCAGGCCCACATGTAAATTTTAAGGTGTGCTTTTAAAAAATTTATCAGTGACGTACAGAGTACTTTTTCAATAGACGCTGAGAACAGTGACATTACCTGTGGTACCTGTCCTGTATCACGTTTCGTCACCCCAAATACCTTTTTTAATTTTTTTGCGCGTACACTTCCGAATCCTACGCTACTGTACATGTCACATATGCTTCCGGATGCCTCCCGTTCTGCACCTGGACATTCACAAGCACCATCAGCAACCACATACACTTCTCTGTCCCAGCGCAGCGTCCAAATGTCCTTACCCCAGGCATTTGAACGCAAGCGCAAATTCCCAGCCACCCACCCACATGCCATAGCACTAAATGTATAGCTTTCCAAATTGCTGGCCCTTGAAATAATGCCATTTAGGCTTGTCGAAACTGAGACCTTCCGCAGCCTGATGTCGGCGGCCATCCCACGTTACGCAGTCCCCAGCCGCCACTATTTTTAAGGTGTGCCATGCCCGGCCTACACCAACATGGGTCCCTGACCAACACACTTACTGGAAAGGTCCACTTAACCAGTGACAAGTGTTTTCGCCCAGGGACGCTACATTTCCCTGACGGCACACTGGGTGAACATTGTGGAGGCCGGGAGCAAGCTGTACCCTGGCATGGCACAGGTGCTACCAACACTGAATATTGCAGGCCCTACGTCCATCAGGGTTTCCGCCAGCACCTACTTTAGTGGCTCCAACCCCCACTTCTCCTTCTCCGCCTCCTCCTCCACTTTTACCTCCGAATTATCCATGTGCAGCACCAGTCAGCCATCAGCCGGTAGCTGGAAGCAGGGTAGCACTACTGTGGGGAATAGTCAACAGGCCATGCTGAAGCTGATATGCTTAGGGAACAAACAGCACACTGCCACAGAGCTATGGCAGGGGATAAGAGACCAGACTGAGCTGTGGCTCTCGCCACTCAACCTACAACCAGGCACGCAACTTGGTGGCGGCTTTGGAGCTCGGCAAGCTCACACACTTCCCATGCCTAGCCCACGTCTTTAACTTAGTGGTTTAGCGGTTTCTCAAAAGCTACCCCAATTTGCCTGAGCTACTGGTGAATGTGCGCCACATGTGTGCAAATTTCCGCAAGTCATTGTCAGCTTCAGCCAGTCTATCAACGCTGAAGCAGCATTTGAAATTGCCAGATCACTAGCTGTTGTGCAACGTGAACACGCGCTGGAACTTCATGTTCCACATGTTGGCCAGGCTTTGTGAGCAGCAGAGGGCAGTAGTGGAATAAAAACTGTAACATGTTCGTAGTCTTTCCAGTCAGTTTCCGCTCTTCTCAAGCGAGGAGTGGGCATGGATGTCTGACTTCTCTGATGTTTTAAGAAACTTTGACAAATCCACAAAGATGGTGAGTGGTGATAACGCTATTATCAGCGTAACCATCCCACTTCTGTGTGTACTCAAATGCTCGCTGCTCACAATTAAGGCGGACGCTTTACATGTGGAAGAGGTGAAAATGGGGGAAGAAGACATTACACGGGGTGAAATCCAGACCACCCTCAGTTCATCTTCTCATCGCGAATTGGACGATGAAGAGGAGGAGGAGGTGCACGAGACGGTTGCCTCCGCTACAGAGGGCAGTACCCATGGAAGTTTAATTCCATCGGTTCAGCGTGGGTGGGCAGAAGAGAAGGAAGAGGTCGAGGAGATTGAGAGTCATCCTCCTAATGACGACAGCGAAGCCTTGCCTGTTGGTAGTCTGGCACACATGACTGACTTCATATTAAGCTGCATCTCCCGAGCCCGTGCGTTATACGCATTTTAGACAACATGGATTACTGGGTGTTCACCCTTCTGGACCCCGGCTACAAAGAGAACTTCTCATCTCTCATTTCTGTGGTGGAGAGGACGAACAAAACGGTGCAATATCAGAAGGTACTTGAGAAATTGCTCCAAAAATTTCCATCTGAAACCGCTGGCAGCAGAGTCAGTAGTAGTTCCGTGGGCAACCGAGGAGGGGAGACGAGAGGAACACACAGCAGTTCCAACAGAGGCAGGGTAACATTCTCCAAAGCCTGGTACAGTTTCATGACACCCCGCCAGTACCCTCACCCTGAAGCTTGGCCTACTGTCACAAGGAGGTAAAAATTTTGGAAGATGGTGAGTACATAGCAGACCGTATCAGCATCCTCAATGATCCCTCGGTGCCTTACAACTACTGGATGTTCAAGCTGGACACGTGGCATGAACTGGCGCTATACGCCTTGGAGGTGCTGGTGTGCCCTGCCGCCAGCGTTTTGTCTGAGCGGGTATTTAGTGCTGCTGGTGGCATTATAACAGATCACCAGAGGAAAGCTGAGCTGATAAACATAAAGGCACTTTAAATGTATTGTTTATAATGTACTCAATACACTGTATTCCCATGTCCCCTTCCACCACAAAAATGGGTATATGGTTGAATCTTCCTTTTCTTATCCTCCTTCTCCTCTTCCATCATATCAACATGCTTATTCGTCGAATATAATGCCCTTGCATATATGCCCTTGAATATAGTTTTATACAGAGTTAGCTCACCTGCAGGCCCTCACCTACAATCTTTTACAGGGTCAGCTCACCTGCAGGCCCTCGAATATGATGTTTTACAGGGTCAGCTCACCAGCAGTCCCTCACCTACAATCTTTTACAGGGTCAGCTGACCTACAGGGCCTCAAATATAATGTTTTACAGGCTCAGCTCACCTATAGGCCTTCACCTACAAACTTTTACAGTGTCAGCTCACCAGCAGGCCCTCAACTGCAACCTTTTACAGGGTCAGCTCACCTACAGGCTCTCACCTACTATATATTACAGGGTCAGCTCACCTCTTGATGACGACAGTGAAGTCTTGCCTGTTGGTACTCTGGCACACATGGATGACTTCAGCTTAGGCTGCCTTTCCCTCGACCCGCGCGTTATACGCATTTTAGACACTATGGATTATTGGTTGTTCACCCTTCTCGACCCCCGCTACAAAGAGAACTTCTTATCTCCAATTCCTCTGGTGGAGAGGACAAGCCAAACGGTGCTATACCAGAAGGTCCTTGTGGAAAAATTGCTCCAAAGTTGATAGGGCAGACATCCAAATGGATAGTCGATGTCGAGGGGGACGAGCGAATACCCAGAAGTTATCTAGTGTCAATAAAGTGGCAGCAGGCACTCGCCCATAATGTTTTCGATGGTCAGCTCACATGCAGGCCCATGCATATCTGTGAGATACAGTCTACTTTTGCCGTAGAAGCTGCGAACAGTGACATTACCTGTGGTACCTCTCCTGTATAACGTTTCCTCATCCTAAATACCTGTGATATTCCCTGTAATTTTTTATAACTCATTCCAATGACAGGGCCTAAAAAATCATTAATTGTTAATTTTGTCACTACCTCCCGAGTCGGGAGTGGGTAATTTGCGCAACCCCCGGATGCCTACGTTGAAATTGGTAGCCGTAGCCATTTCTTAGACTCCCTCTACAGAATCGAACCCTGATTCCCCGTTACCCATGGTCACCATGGAAGGCGCATAAAATAACATCGAAAGTTGATAGGGCAGACATCCAAATGGATCATCGACGTCACAATAACGTGCGATCACCCTGAAGTTATCTAGAGTCAACAAAGTGGCAGCAGGCCCTCGCCCACAATGTTTTCGATGGTCAGCTTAGCGGCAAGCCCTCCAACATTATTTTTTCGATGGTGAGCTCAGCAGAAGGCCCTCAACCATAATCTTTTAGAGGGTCAGCTCAGCAGCAGGCCCTCAACCATAATTTATTCGATGGTCAGCAAAGCAGCAGGCACTCTCCCATAATTTTTTTAATGGTCAGCTCAACAGCAGACCCTCACCCCTAATGTTTTAGAGGGTCAGCTCACCAGCAGAACCTTTACCTACAATCTTTTACAGGGTCAGCTCACCAGCAGGCCTCACCTACAAGTCCAGTCTCACTATCCAGTCTAGTCAAACACCAAAATTAAACTGAATGTCACTGATATTTATGATGCGCAAACGTTATACAGGAGAAGCAGAGCAGGTAATGTCGCTGTCACCAGCGGTCAAAAAATTAAACTGGATGTCACTGAAATTTATGATTCGCAAATGTTATACAGGACATGTAGAGCAGGTAATGTCACTGTCACCAGCGGCAAAAAAATTTAACTGAATGTCACTGGTATTTATGATGCGCAAACGTTATACAGGAGATGTAGCGCAGATAATGTCATTGTCACCAGCAGAAAAAAAAAATGAAACTGAATGTCACTGATATTTATGATGTGCACACGTTATACAGGAGATGTAGAGCAGGTAATGCCGCTGCCACCAGCGGCGAAAAAATTTAACTGAATGTCACTAATAATTATGTGTCAGTAGAAAAAGCAAGAAAAGAGGCGGCACTCACCACTGCGAATCTTCATTTATTGCAGATGCTGCACATGAAATATAGTGCTGGGCATGGACGGACGCCTACATCCAGAGGCACATAAGGTAGCGACGGCCGTTTCGAGCTGTCCTGCGCTTCTTCCGGCTACGTTCAATGACGTCTCCAACATGCGCGTCTTAAAACAAGCTTCATACATCAGTTGCTTGGCAACGAGGACGCCCGTTCATGCGCAGCACCGACATACATAAAACAATAATGTGCCATTCATCGCACCAGGCTGTAGGATACTACATACATACATACTATGACACAGAATTCTCATAGCTCAAAGGCTGTTGGTAATACATTGTAAAGCCCGGTGACCCACCGGGGACAAAAAGAGCTCAAATGAAAACACTAAGGTCATTGCGCTCGTTTAGGCCTCCCAGGCCTATCGCATCCGTGCGGATGATCCAGCTTGCTTCTCGCTGAAGGAGGAAACGATGTCTATCACCCCCGCGAGGTGGAGGGGGGATAGCCTCTAGTCCTCCGAAACTGAGGCATTTTGTATCACCACTGTGATCCCTACGCACGTGCTCGATAAGTCTGGGACATCCCTTCCCAGAGCGCACTGAGTTCAAATGCTCCCTAAATCGCTCAAAAGGGGCCTAATCGTTTTTCCAATGTAGAAAGCGCCACAGGTGCACAGAACCACGTACACCACAAATTGCGTCCTGCAATTAATGAACTGTGTCACTCTGTGGCGCACTCCACATATGGAGAAAATCCTTTTACGGCAATTATACTGGCAAAAAGAGCAATTTCCACATGGAAAGTTACCGATTGGTCTACGGCTAGTAAGCCAACTGCTGCCCATATCAACCTCCTTATAAACACTACTCACTAATTTATCCTTAATGGTGCATGTTCTCTTGAAAGTGATCAGAGGTCTGTTGTGAATGATAGCTCCCAAACCAGATTCTGTCCTGAGAAGGTCCCAATTACTTATGATCGTGTGTTTGATATGATTGGCTAGTGGGCTAAATTTGAAAACAAACACAAATCTATCGCTATTTTCCCCCTTCTGGTCTTTAGTGCCTGTTCCATACAGGAGGTCAGGCCGTGCTCTAGATCGAGCCCTGGTGTATGCCTTATTGACCACTTTATTGGGATATCCCCTCTGGAGAAATCTTGATTTCAACTCAGCTGACTGTCTATCATAGCCAGCATCAGTATTGTTAATGCGCCTAAGGCATATAAATTGGCCATAGGGGATGGCCTCTTTTACGCTATGTGGATGGAAACTATCATGATGCAGAAGGGAATTAGACGCGGTGGACTTACGAAAAGTTTCCGTGATAATGGCCCCATCTATAATAGAAATGCGTACATCAAGGAATTCGAGAGTAGTACCCCCAAAGTTCAAAGTGAACAGCATATTCATGTTGTTCACAGAATTTAAGTAGGCCACAAAATCAGAACATTCCGCCTGCGTTCCCTTCCACACCATGAAGACATCATCCACATAGCGGACAAATCTGTGTATCAGATGGATAAAAGGGTTGCTAATGTCAAACACATATCTGTCTTCCAATTTGCTGAGGTAGATATTTGCGAAGGTACAAGCCACGGGCGTACCCATGGCCGTACCATGCAATTGCCTATACCAGGTATGGCCAAACTTGAAAGTGTTATTAGTTAGCACAAAATTCAGTGCTTCTTCTATGAACTCTCGATAAACCTCGCTTTTGTCAGTGTTGCAAAGCGTCTCAAGAACCATAGCTACACCCGGACCATGTGGTATCTGGGTGTATAGGCTCTCTACATCCAAAGAAACGAGGCACCAACCTTCCTGCCACTGGATGTCCTCCAGGGCCACAAGGAAGTCCTTGGTGTCTCGTAAATAGGTGGGAGACTTGCGCAACACTGGCCGCAACAACCAATCCAGGTACTTGGACAAGGGCTCGGTCACCGACCCAATCCCCGCCA
This sequence comes from Bufotes viridis, assembly GCA_033119425.1. NCBI lineage: Eukaryota > Metazoa > Chordata > Amphibia > Anura > Bufonidae > Bufotes > Bufotes viridis. The sequence continues at coordinate 502,962,514 of CM065590.1, forward strand.
CAATGGGTCTACCAGGGGGTTGGGTCGGTGACTTGTGCACCTTAGGCAAGAAATACCAGGATGGCTTGCGCGGGCAAGTAGGAACCAATTTGTCTAGCACATTGTTGGCCCAAAAACCTATATTGATAAATCTCTCTAATAGACAAATGAGTGACTTTCGCAAAGTTTCAGTGGGATCGCCGGGTAATCTTTCATAGGTGCCAGCATCAGACAACTGTCTCATTGCTTCACCATAGTAGTAGTCTGCTGTCATCAACACTACATTACCCCCCTTGTCCGCCGGTTTGATCACGACATCTGTACGTCTCTGTAACCAGAGTAGTGCCTTCTGTTCATCTACAGTGATATTAGCAGGGGCCCTAGGATATAAAAGGGCCCGCATATCCCGTAGCACTCTCTTATAAAAGATGTCGATACCACCACCGGCGGGCATGGGGGGAGAAAATGCGGATTTTATCCCACCGGCGAATGCACCATGTTCTTCCTCAAGTTCATCCGATGCAGAAATGTCACTTAGAAGTCTCAGGCATTCCCGTTCTATGTCATTGAATTTCCCTTCTTCAAAGAAACCTAAGTGGTCATGGGATACTGGAATTTCACCTTCTCTGGTCGACTGAACTTTAGGTGGGGCATCAGCAAAGGATTTGCGTAAAAACAGTTTGCGCACTGCTTTATACAGATCTATCTCAAAAGACACTCTGTCGAACTGTTCAACAAGACTGTATCCCAGCCCTCGATTTAGGACTGAGATACAGGCTGGCGACAGCTCGACATTGGTCAAATTGAGAACTAAGTTGGGGGACTCTTCAGACTTAGTTAGTGTCTCCAAGAGACTTGTTTGCGGCTGCGAGTCGACCTTCTGACCCTGCCGTTTCCTCCGTCTCCCCCCTCGTCGGGTGCAGGGTTTAAAGGGGTCTTGTGTTGATTTTGATCGACTGTGGAGTTTGGGTCATCCGAGATGCTAGAATCTGAATCAGTGGTCCAGAAGTCAGATTTATTTTTCCGAACAGGGCGTCTTCTCCTTGGTCTCCTACGGTTCCAGTCAAAAACCCGTCCCGTGTCATAATCTCGTTTATCACGTAGGAACTTATCTTTCTTGCGTTCTTTTATTTCATTTTGTGTTAGCACTAGTTTTTTGTTGAGACGTTTCTCAAATGACTGGAATTGGGCCTCAGTTAGCCTTGTACGTAGGATCTCTTTAGCTTTAATAAGATCATCGTTCACCACTCCATATTCCTGCTCATTTCTTCGCAGAACTAACTGCTGGATCTGTAGTGAAAAGGTCATATGCAGCTCTTTCCATTCAGTATTAAAAGTAGGATCGTCTTCGAATTGTGCCAGTTCTTTAAAGATTCTGAGGCCCCGTGGAACTCTGTTGCTTTCTTTGTACGACCTCAAAGAATTGATGATCCAAAACAAACGAACTTCCCGATCAGCCAATTGAGAGACATGGATCTCTAAAGTCCTGGTGCTCATGGAGTGCAAAGTATCTTTCGAATTGCACTCAATAAAGAAGGCGTCCGCCCCTTCTCTGCCCGTGTTAATGCCCGGTGCCGTATCCTCAGACATGATGAATCAACCAGACCTCCTATGTCGGAGGTGTAATCTTCGCGCTTGCTAGGCAAATGGCGTGCAAGCCCCCAAATCAGTAAAAGATGCAAAATATATGTGCAAAAGAGAACAGCGGGGCAGCACCGCGCCAAAGCGCACCTGAATGGTGAAGTCCTGAGCGGCAATGGGTGAGTGGCAGTAACGGTGGTGCCAGCCAAAAACAGAGTCTGCAATGATGTGTCAGTAGAAAAAGCAAGAAAAGAGGCGGCACTCACCATTGCGAATCTTCATTTATTGCATCATAATTATACATCAATAATTATGATGCGCAAACCTTAAAAAGGAAATGTATAAGAGGTAATTTTGCTGTCTCCAGTGGTAAAACAATTCAACTGAATGTCACTGATATTTATGATGCGCAAACATTATACAGCAGATGTAGTGCAGGTCATGTTGCTGCTGTCACCAGCGGCTACCATTATAAAGCAATGAGTGTAATTAAGGGGTGGGGCCTTTGGTTCACTGTGGGCCCCTTTTCCCCATGGGCCCCATAGCAATGGTGTGGTCTGCCTCTATTGGAGGTATGCCACTGACTCATGTGGGAGACGTCAAAGGTTAATAAAGTATGTAACATAGCAACGTAGTATATAAGACTGAAAAAAGACATTTGTCCATCCAGTTCGGCCTGTTTCCTACAAGTTGATCCAGAGAAAGGCAAATAACCCCTGTGAGGCAGCAGCCAATTTTCCCCACTTAAGGGGAAAAGATTCCTTCCCGACTCCAATCAGGCAATCAGAATAACTCCCTGGATCAACGACCCATCTCTAGTAGCTATAGCCTGTAATATTATTACACTCCAGAAATACATCCAGGCCCCTCTTGAATTCCTTTATTGTACTCACCATCACCACCTCCTCAGGCAGAGAGTTCCATAGTCTCACTGCTCTTACCGTAAAGAATCCTTATCTATGTTTGCATACAAACCTTCTTTCCTCCAGACACAGAGGATGTCCCCCCGTCACAGTCACAGTCCTGGGGATAATAAATGATGGGAGAGATCTCTATACGGACCCCTGATATATTTATACATAGATATTAGATCTCCCCTCAGTCGCCTTTTTTCTAAGGTGAATAACCCTAATTTTGATAACCTTTCAGGGTACTGTAGTTGCCCCATTCCAGTTATTACTTTAGTTGCCCTCCTCTGAACCCTCTCCAGCTCTGCTATGTCTGCCTTGTTCACAGGAGCCCAGAATTGTACACAGTACTCCATGTGTGGTCTGACTAGAAATATGTAAAGTGGTAGGACTATGTTCTCATCACGGGCATCTATGCCCCTTTTGATGCAACCCAATATCTTATTGGCCTTGGCAGTAGCTGCCTGACACTGGTTTTTACACCTTAGTTTGCTGTTTATTAAAATTCCTAGATCCTTATACATGTCAGTGTTACTGAGTGTTTTACCATTTAGTATGTACGGGTGACTTGCATTATTCCTTCCCATGTGCATAACTTTACATTTGTCAGTGTTAAACCTCATCTGCAATTTCTCTGCCCAAGCCTCCAATCTATCCAGATCCCTCTGTAAAACTATCCTCTTCAGTGTTAATTACTTTACACAGTTTAGTGTCATCTGCAAAAATTGATATTTTACTGTGCAAGCCTTTTACAAGATCATTAATGAATATATTGAAGAGAATAGGGCCCAATACTGACCCCTGAGGTACCCCACTAGTGACAGTGACACAATCTGAGTGTGTACAATTAATAACCACCCTCTGTTTTCTGTCACTCAGCCAGTTACTTACCCACATACAGACATTTTCTCCCAGTCCGAGCATCCTCATTTTATATACCAACCTTTTATGAGGTACAGTGTCAAATGCTTTGGAGAAGTCCAGATATACGACATCCATTGATTCACCGCTGTCAAGTCTAGAACTTATCTCCTCATAGAAACTGATTAAATTTGTTTGCATGACCGATACCTCATAAAGCCATGCTGATATGGCGTTATTTGCTTATTTTCATTGAGATACTCCAAGATAGCATCTCTTAGAAACCCTTCAAACAGTTTACCAACAACAGATGTTAAACTTACCGGCCTATAATTTCTAGGCTCCCTTTTTGAATATTGGCACCACATTTGCTATGCGCCAATCCTGTGGAACATTTCCTGTCAGTATAGATATCAGAAATAAAGGTCTGGCTATGACATCACTTAATTCCCTCAGGATACAGGGGGGTATGTCATATGGTCCTGGCTATTTGTCTATTATGTAACATAAGTTTTGAATAATCTGAGGGGTGTAGTTTCTAAAATGGGTCATTTATGGGTGGTTTATATTATGTAAACCCCTAAAAATCTGTTTACAACTGAATTAGTGCTTAAAAAACATTTTTGGAAAATTTCTTGAAAAATTGCTTCTAAAATCCTAACCCTTCGAATGTCCTAAAAAAAAAAATTACATTTACAAAATAATGCCAACATAACGTAGACATATGGGGAATGTTGATAGATAACTATTTTATGAGCTATTAAAAATCTTAAAAGAGAAATTCAAAGTAAATAAAAAAAATATTGACCCCAAATTACCACTAACATGAAATACAATGTGTCACCAGAACACAGTCTCAGAATCGGTTAGATAAGTAAAAGCATTTCAAAGTTATTACCCCATAAAGTGACATACGTCAGATTTGCAAAAATAGGCCTGGTTAGGAAGATGAAAACTGTCCTAGGATAGAAGGGGTTTTGCGTGCCAACATTTATTTTATTTCACTTGGCAGCTCACATCAGTTCTTCATTTCTTACTGCATTGTTGTGCATATGGGGGTACATTTATTAATACCGGCATTTAGAAGCTGCTCTTAATAAAGCCCTACTCTACAGGTGGCTCCATTGAAGTTATGAAGAAGCGCCAGCCTCTTTATAACTTCAGAACATCCAGTGCCAGTTCTAAATGTTTATTTGAAGATCATTAGCAATTCATGTAAATTTATGGTTACACAGTCGCATGACTGTCTCATGGAGAAAACAACTCATGATCTGATAAGTAATTCTATTATATAAAGACTTTGTAATCACCAACTGTGACACACGAGTTGACAATGGATTCCAGTACCTACAAGCTCTATCACAAACACTGCTTTGATTCCAGAGAACATCTGGACCTTTACTTCTCAGATAAAGATGAAATGGTCTTTGGGGAGGATTCCTTGTTATTTCCCATTGAAAATCTTAGAAACACTTTTGCACTGGGTATGTATTTTTTGTGTTTATTTCGATTTGTTGCTATTAGTGATAAGCGAGCATGCTCGGCAGAACAACTGTTCGTGCCGAGCATCGCTATGCTCGGAACATGGCGGTACTTGACCGAGAACCGCATGTGCTCGAGCACAATGCTCGAGTCTTCGCCCTTCACGTTTCGTAGGATTTAAGCAGCCAATAAAGGTGCAGGTAAGAACTGCCTTCACTGTAATGCCAGTAGCCATGTTGGCTGCTGGCATTACAGTTATTGGCTGGCCGTAACGCGTCATCGGAGATATTCTGTGGTGTTCTGTAACCAGTAGTGTAGAACATCTGCAAACAGTGTCTGTATTACAAATTCCAATAGTCTGGGCCACATCTAGTGTTTATAGTGTGGCTTTGTGTAAAAAATACTGAACAACATCTGCAAACAGTGTCTGTATTACAAATTCCAATAATCTGGGCATAATATAGTGTCCATAATCTGTGGTGTTCTGTAACTATTAGTGTAGAATATCAGCAAACAGGGTCTGTATTACAAATTCCAATAATCTGGGCCTAATATAGTGTCTATAATCTGTGGTGTTCTGTAACCAATAGTGTAGAACATCTGAAAACAGAGTCTGTATTACAAATTCCAATAATCTGGGCCACATCTAGTGTCCATAATCTGTGGTGTTCTGTAGCCAATAGTGTAGAACATCTGAAAACAGTGTCTGATTTACAAAATCCAATAATCTGGGCTAATATAGTGTCCATACTCTGTGGTGTTCTGTAACCAATAGTGTAGAACATCTGCAAACAGTGTCTGTATTACAAATTCCAATAATCTGGGCCACATCTAGTGTCCATAATCTGTGGTGTTCCTTAACCAATAGTACAGAACATCTGCAGTGTCTGTATTACAAATTCCAATAATCTGGGCCTAATATAGTGTCCACAATCTGTGGTGTTCTGTAACCAATAGTGTAGAACATCTGAAAACAGTGTCTGATTTACAAAATCCAATAATCTGGGCTAATATAGTGTCCATAATCTGTGGTGTTCTGTAACCAATAGTGTAGAACATCTGCAAACAGTGTCTGTATTACAAATTCCAATAATCTGGGCCACATCTAGTGTCCATAATCTGTGGTGTTCCTTAACCAATAGTGCAGAACATCTGCAGTGTCTGTATTACAAATTCCAATAATATGGGCGTAATATAGTGTCCATATTCTGTGGGTTTCTGTGAGATATACTGTCCTGCACCCGAAAACTGTGTCTTTAGCGGACAGTAAAACAATCTGCGCCACATCTAGTGACAAAACCATTAATATGAAGAAGGCGAGCAGGGCGTGATGCTGATGGTGCACGCAGAGGCCGTGGCCTGGGCGCAATGAAAGTGTTACTGCTGCCTTTGCTCCAGAAACAAAAAAAACATCCACCGTACCCAGCTTCTTGCCCAACTTAGCTGGGCGACGCAGGACAACACTGTCCAAGTCGGACCAGTGCGATCAGTTGGTCGGTTGGATTGCTGAAGATAATGCTTCCAGTCGGTTAAGCACCACCCTCTCGTCCAGTCCCTGTAGCCATGACACGAGATCATCCTTCCTCACACACTCGGATATTCCTAGGAGCTCTTTACAGCGCCACTATTAGATTTGGCCCTCTCGCCCTGCATGCTTGAAGAGGGACCTGAGATATTGTGCCCTGATTCCCAAACTCTTGAGCCTTCACAGTCTCAAGAAGATAACGGTGGTGAACGGCAATCATTCGTTCACGAGATGGATGATAATGAGACATAGTTGTCAATCACTGAGGTTGTGGTTAGGTCAAGTCAGGAGGATGAGCAAAGAAAGGAAGTGGAAGAGGAGATGGTGGACGATGAGGTCACTGACCCAACATGGGAAGGCGAAAAGCCGAGCGAGAAGACTACAGAAGGGGAGGGATCTGCAGCACCGCAACAGTCTGGAAGAGACAGTGGGGTTGCAAAAGGGAGAAGTCGGCCCACATCAAACAGGCCCACAACAGTTACACGGAGCACCCCCATGCGTAAATCTACCCTGCCAAGGGGTAGGTGTTCCTCAGTATGGCGCTTATCTGATGAAAGTGCAGACAACAAAAGAGTGGTAATTTGCAACCTGTGACATACCAAAATGAGCCGGGGCGTGAACACTAGCAACCTCACCACCATCAGCATGATCCGCCACATGGCATCCAAGCACCCTAATAAGTGAGCCAAACGCCTGGGTCCACAATATGGGTCTGTGGGTCACAACACTGCCTCCTCTTCCCTTGTGTTACACACTGCTGGCCGATCCCATGTCGAAGGTGCAGGCCCAGATGCCCCTCACCCTGCACCTGGACTTTCGCATGAACCATCAGCAACAACATCCACTTCCCTGTTCCAGCGCAGGGTCAAAATGTCGGTAACACAGACATTTGAATGCAAGCGCAAAGACCCACCCACTCACAGGCTATAGCACTAAATGTGCAACTTTCGAAATGACTGGCCCTTGAAATGTTGCCATTTAGACTTGTGGAGACTGAGGCCTTCTTCAGCCTGATGTTGGCGGCCGTTCCTCAGTACGCAGTCCCCAGTCGTCACTATTTGTCACGGCGTGTCGTGTCTGCCTTATACCAGCATGTGTCCTGGAACATCATCTGTGCCCTGACCAACGCACTTTCTTGGAAGGTTCACTTCACCACGTACACATGGACAAATGATGGTTGCCAATGACACTACATTTCCCTGACCGCACACTGGGTGAATGTTGTGGAGACTGTGAGTGAGTCAAACGCTGGGATGGCATCGGAGCTACCCACGCCCAGGATTGCTGGCCCCACATCCATCAGGGTCTTCGCCAGCAGCTATGTTACTGGCTCCAACCACCACTTCTCCTCCTCTGCCGCCTCCTCCTCCACTTCCACCTCCAGCAGCAGTAAACCATCCATCAGTCGCTAGCTGGAAGCAGTGTAGCACTGCTGTGGGTAAGCGTCAACAGGCCATTCTGAAGCTGATCTGCTTGCAGGACAAACAGCACACCGCCGCAGAGCTGTGGCAGGGCATAAGGGACCAGACCGAGCTGTGGATCTCGTCACTCAACCTATAACCAGCCATGGATGTGTCTGACAATGGCCGTAACTTGGTGGCGGCTATGGAGCTCGGCAACCTGACACACATCCCATGCCTAGCCCACATTTTAAACTTAGTGGTTTAGCAGTCTATAAAAACCTACCCCAATTTGGCAGAGCTACTAGTAAAGGTGCATCGCATGTGTGCCCATTTCCACAAGTCATCCACAGCTTCAGCCGATCTGTCAGCGCTGCAGCAGCGCTTGCAGCTTCCACTTCATTGACTTTTGTGCGACGTGAGCATGCGCTAAAACTCTACCTTCTACATGTTGGCAAAGCTTTGTGAGCAGCAGAGGGCAGTTGTGGAATACCAGCTGCAAAACGGTCATCGCCTTTCCAGTCAACTGCGACTATTCACAAGCGAGGAGTGGGCATTGATGTCAGACCTCTGTGAGGTTTTAAAAAACTTTGATGAATCCACACAGATGGTTAGTGGTGATAATGCTGTTATCAGCGTAACCATCCCACTGCTGTGTCTACTCAAACGATCGCTGCTTACAATTAAGGACGACGCTCTGAATGTGAAAAAGGGGGAGAACATTACACAGGGTGATAGCCAGAACACAGTTCGTCTACTCAGCGCAAATCAAATTTGGCCATGAAGAGAAGAAGGAGGAGCTGGAGTCTGTTGCCTCTGCTACAGAGTTTAGTACCCATGGAACTTTAATTCCATCTGATCAGTGTGGATGGGCAGAAGAGGAGGAGGATGAGGGGATTGAGCGTCATCCTGATGTTGACATCAACGTCTTACCTGTTGGTACTCAGGCACACATGGCTGACTTCATCTTAGGCTGTCTTTCCCGTGACCCTCGAGTTATACGCATTTTAGATAACACAGATTACTGAGTGTTCACCCTTCTCGACCCCAGCTACAAAGAGAACTTCTCATCTCTCATTTCTGTGGTGGAGAGGATGTGTAAAACACTGCAATACCAGAAGGTACTTGAGAGATTGCTCCAAAATTTTCCATCTGACAACGCGGCCGGCAGAGTCCATACTTCTTTCGGCAACTTAGGAAGGGAGACAAGGGTGAACACACAGCAGTTCCAAAAAAGGCAGGGCAACACTCTCCAAGGCATGGGACACTTTCATGACAACCTGCCAGCAATCTCACCCTAAAGCACGGCCTAGTGGCACAAGTGGAAAAGTTTTGGAAGATGGTGAAGGAATACATCGCAGACCGTGTCAGCCTCCAAAATGATCCCTCAGTGCCTTACAGCTACTGGGTGTCCAAGCTGGACATGTGGCACAAACTTGCGCTCTAAGCCTTGGAGGTGCTGGCCTGCCCTGCTTCCAGCATTTTGTCCGAGCATGTATTTAGTGCTGCTGGTGGCATTATAACTGATAAGCGTATCCGCTTGTCAACTGACAATGCTGACAGGTTGACGCATAAAAATTACCAAGGCCTGGATTGCCCCTGACTTCTCAACTCCACCAGAGGAGAGCTGAGCTGATGATGAACATAAATGCAATTTCAATGTATTGTTTATAATGTACTCAGTCTACTGTAGTGTATTGCCATACACCTTTTCTAGCACAAAAAAGTGTATATGGTTGAATCTTGTTTTCTTCTCCTCCTCATCCAGATTGTATATATTCCCTCCACTACATTTTTTAAAGAGGGTCAGCTCACCAGCAGGCCCTCAGCCATAATTTTTTACAGGGTCAGCTCACCAGCAGGCACTAAACCATAATGTTTTAGAGGGTCAGCTCACCAGCAGGCCCTCAACCATAATATTTTACAGGGTCAGCTCACCAGCAGGCCCTCAACCATAATGTTTTAGAGCAGGCATCCTCAAACTGCGGCCCTCCAGCTGTTGTAAAACTATAACTCCCACAATGCCCTGCTGTAGGCTGATACCTGTAGGCTGTTTCGAGCATGCTGGGAGTTGTAGTTTTGCAACAGCTGGGGGGCCGCAGTTTGAGGATGCCTGTTTTAGAGGTCAGCTCACCAGCAGGTGAGCAGGGGGTGCCTGGTTGTCTCCTATTTACTTCCATTATACTCGGGTGCTCTGCCGAGCACACGAATATAGCGATGTGTTCGCCCCGAACACCTGAAAACGTTGGTGCTCGATCATCACTACTACAGAGACATCCTTTGTAGTCAGTTAGCCGCAGCCTTTCTGTGCCATCGTCTATCCTCTGGCAGGTCTGATCGGGGGGGCCCTCAACTCTCACGTTCCACTTCCAAGGCTGCTGGGGAGGGGTGGGTGGCAGGAGCAGTTCCAGCTCCATCAGCAGCAGCCTGAGTCTACAGTCGCTGATGAGCAGCTTTCTTCAACCGCATAGTGAAGAAACTACTCACCAGCAGAAGCAGGCAGACCTGGACCTGAACCAGCAGATGGTGGCATACTTGGACAGTACCCTGCCACCCCACATTGAAGATCTGCTGGACTACTGGGCAGCCAAACTGGATTTGTGGCCGCACCTGGCTAAGTTTGGACTGGAAAAGCTGTCCTGCCCGGCCAGTAGTGTGGCATCAGAGCGGGTGTTCAGTGTGGTGGGGGCCATAGTTACCCCAAAAAGAACTTGCCTGTCCACCCAAAATGTGGAGAGACTGACCTTTGTCAAGATGAATCAGGCCTTCCTTAACATCGATCTAAAACTAATGGCTAAAATGCTGGCTAACCATTTAGCCAAAATCCTACCCTCACTGATACATAGAGACCAAGTGGGCTTTGTTAAAAACAGAGAGGGGAAGGATAACACCTCCAGTGTACTCAACGTCCTACATTATGTCAATAAAAAAGGCTTGTCATTGGTCCTTCTCAGCACAGATGCTGAGAAGGCCTTTGACAGGGTAAGTTGGTCTTTTATGTACTCAGCCTGCATTGCCAGAACTTCCCAGACCCTTTTACTCAAGCAATATCTGCCATGTATGAACAGTCTTCAGCTTCTATAGCGGTCAATGATATTCTATCAGCACCTTTTCACATATGGAATGGTACCAGACAGGGATGTCCCCTCTCTCCCCTTCTTTTTGTTCTAACTCTAGAACCCCTGTTACAAACCATTCGCCTCGATAGTGATATCAAAGGCATTGCTCTGGGAGATCAACAACACAAAACAGCCGCATTCGCGGATGATATGCTACTGTTGATCAGTAACCCTGAGATTGCTCTACCTAAGATATATAACCACTTAGAGACCTATGGATCCTATTCCAACTTTAAAGTAAATCACAATAAATCACTTATCATTTCCACTGGCCTCTCCACGGCTCGGAGAAGCAGGCTGGAATCTTCCTCCCCCTTTAATTGGGCTTCCCCTTACCTGACATATCTGGGAGTTAAGATCTGCACACACCCAAACCGTCTCTTCGATTTGAACTATCTTTCCCTATTGAAAACACTGAAAGAAGATCTTGCTCGTTTAGACAAACCCATCTTATCTTGGTTTGGGAGATAAAATATCCTTATGTCATTAATTCTCCCTAAATTGACATACCATTTACAAGTCCTCCCAATCCCGGTTCCCTCCAAATATTATTCCACACTTCGCTCTCTCTTTAGTTCCTTTGTTTGGAACAAAAGGAAAGCGCGAAGGTCGTATAAAGCCCTTTCCTACCCTAAGGACAGAGGTGGAATATCCCTGCCCGCCCTGGAACTATATGGTTATACTGTCCTTTTGACAAGACTTATAGACTGGCTGAGACACCCTTTACACAAATCTTGGGTGTCGATAGAACAAAGTATGCTAGGCACCTCTTTCAGAGCATTTCTTCTTGGGAAACTCTCTCCTATCCCTCCTAAAGCCAACATATCCCCCCTCATTAAAGCTACCTTCCAAGCCTGGAGTGCCCTGCAGAGCTCCAACCTAGGAATTTCTCTTGCCTTAACCCCTAGTGACAGTGAGGGATATAATTAAATTAGCCCCTCCAGCCTTACGAGATGGGACGCCGCCCATTGTTAAACAAGCTAAGACGAGAATCAGGGACTTACATAATAATGTAGACCCTATTACTAGTGAAAACCTACAGCGCTTTTTAGGTGCCCCGAGTTCCCGCCCCAATTCGATATATTATAAAAAAGCATATATGTCTCAACAAGGTCAATTGAGTGCTCTTCTCAGACCACTCACATGGCTTGAAAGTCTTATCTCACAACCTACCCCTCCCACTAAATTGATCTCTCAAATATATAATAAACTCCGTACTCCCCCCCTCTCATTAATCCCAGACTTCATTAGACTCTGGGAGAGGGACCTCCATAGAAACTTAGAGAGCGCTGAAATCTCTACAATATGCACCTCCTCACATTCATTATCGAGATGTGTGAAAATCCAGGAGAATGGATACAAGATCGTTACACGTTGGTACAAAACCCCAGATAAGACTTGTCTATATTCAGCAACAGCCTCGGATACATGCTGGGGGTGCTCTGCAGACAAAGGAACTTATTTCCATATCTGGTGGAGCTGCCCCAAACTTTCACCTTGGTGGGAAGAGATATTTAAAATTGGAAATCAAATATGTGGGACCTCTTTCACCCCCTCCCCTGAACTGGCCTTATTAAACATCTACCCAAAAGGTACGGGAATATCCAACACCAAACTCTTTAAACATTTGTTGAGTGCAGCGAAACTCCTTCTCCCCATCTTTTGGCTTTCACAAGATACCCCGTCACGAGAACAGTGGTACCTCAAAATTGACCAAATTTATAGGTTGGAGGAGCTTTCCTCCACACCATATATTTGTAAAGGTCTGGGAACAATGGAGCACCTATAGGGGATACAAAACTTGACTCCTTCCTATACTTCTTATACTTTCTATCCAAGCCCCCTAAGCCTGGGTACTTATTTTCTTTTCTCTTCTTTTCTTCTTTTTTCTGCCTAGAGGTGCCCTTCAAAGGGAATTGGCTTACTTACCTATAGAGATGGCCCGAACTATCCGCCGGCGAACCACATGCGAACACATGCGATGTTCGGTCCGCCCCCTATACATCATCATTGAGCAAACTTTGACCCTGTACCTCACAGTCAGCAGACACATTTCAGCAGCATACCCTCCCTCCCAGACCCTCCCATCTCCTGAACAGCATCCATTTTAGATTCATTCGGAATTTGCAGTCTTAGTGAGAGGAGGGAGAGTGTAGTTGCTGCTGATTTAATAGGGAAATCGATAGCTAGGCTAGTAAATTCAGTGTCCACTCCACTCCTGAAAGACTCATCTGATCTCTGCTGTAAGGACAGCGTCCTGACAGCACCCCAAAAAGCCCTTTTTAGGGCTGCAACATTAGTCTGCTTTTTTTTTTTCTCCATATACATATTGCAGTTGCCTGGCCTGCCTGTGTGTGAGGAGCTGCAGGCCCACAGACTGTAGTGTGCCCACTGTGGCACAGGACTTTTCATCAAAAAAAGATATTTAATTTTTACACTTTAACCAGTTGCCGACCGCCTCACGCAGGATTGCGTCCTGCGGGCGGTCGGTTCACTCCTCCTTGATGCGCGCGCGTTCACAGGATCACGTCGGGGACAAGGTAAACTACAGCCTGCCAGCGCTGATCGTGCGCTGGCAGGCTGTAGAAGTTAAAAAAAATGGCATATCAGACGCTGTTTTGTTAACAGCGTCTGATATGCTTGCTGATCGTTCCTTTGGTGGTCCCTTTTGCTTGGGACCACCAAAGGAAACTTTTATAAGTGCACCAAATCACCCATCCCCCCCACTCCCGTCACTGATTAACCCCTGATTAACCCCTGATTAACCCCGATCACCCCATGTCACCCCCTGACACTAATTACCCCCTGTAAGGCTCATTCAGGCGTCCGTATGTGTTTTGCGGATCCATGGATCCGCGGATCCGCAAAACACGGACACCGGCAATGTGCTTTCCGCATTTTGCGGATCCGCACATTGCCAGAACTATATAGAAAAAGCCTTTTCTTGTCCGCAATTGCGGACAAGAAAAGGACATGCTCTATCTTTTGCGGAGTTGCGGCCGGATGTTTGGGGGCCGAAACCCGGAAGTTTGCGGCCGCAGCTCCGCAAATGCTGATGCGGCGAGCACATAGTGTGCTCTCCGCATCACCGCCAGCCCCATTCACACTGAATGGGTCCGCATCTATTCCGCAGAATTGCGGAATAGATGCGGAAATTTTTGCGGACGTGTGAATGGGGCCTTACTACTTTTTTTTTTGCACATTTTTTGGCAGAGATTTATTCATCCACATTGATCGATGCGAATGAGGAAATCTGTGACGTTTTTTTTTTTTTGCACATTTTTGAGCAGAGATTTTTTCATCCACATTGATTGATGCGAATGAAGAAATCTGTGCCGTTCATTTTTTTTCTTTTCAGCCCAGAGGCTGAACGGGAAAAAAAATCTCATTACCCGTATGCTCAATATAAGGAGAATGATTGCGGAGACCCTAAAATGCCAGAGCAGTACAAAAACCTCACATGTGACCCCATTTTAGAAAGAAGACACCCCAAGGTATTCCGTGAGGGGTATGGTGAGTTCATGTAAAATATTATTTTTTGTCACAAGTTAGTGGAATATGAGACTGTAAAAAAATAAATAAAATCAATTTCCGCTAACTTGTGCCAAATTTTTTTTTTTCTGTGAACTCGCCATACCCCTCACAGAATACCTTGGGGTGTCTTCTTTCCACAATGGGGTCACATGTGGGGTATTTATACTGACCTGGCATTTTAGGGGCCCCTAAAGCGTGAGAATCCAAATGCGTAAAAATGCCCTGTGAAATCCTAAAGGTACTCATTGGTTTTAGGGCCCCTTTGCATCCAGGCTGCAAAAAAGTGGCACACATGTGGTATTGCCGTACTCAGGAGAAGTAGGGCAATGTGCTTTGGGGTGTATTTTTATATATACCTATACTGTGTGTGAAAAAAAAATCTCTGTAAACGACAACTTTTAAAAAATTTTATACAAAGTTGACAATTTACAGAGATATTTCTCTCACCCAACATGGGTATATGTAAAAATACACCCCAAAACACATTGCCCTACTTCTCCTGAGTACGGCGATACCACATAAGTGACACTTTTTTGCAGCCTAAGTGCCAAAGAGGCCCAAATTCCAACGAGTACCTTTAGGTTTTACATGGCGGCTCACAATTTAGCCCCGCCCAAAATGCCAGAACAGTAAACACACCCCACAAATGACCCCATTTCGGAAAGTAGACATCCCGAGGTATTCACTGAGAGGCATAGTGAGTCCGTCTGAGATTTCTTTTTTTTTTGCCAGAAGTTAGCAGAAATTTAAACTTCTTTTTTTTTTTTTTCTCAGAAAGTGTCATTTTCCGCTAACTTGTGAAAAAAAATGAAATGATACATGAACTCACCATGCCCCTCTGCGAATACTTTGGGGTGTCTTCTTTCTAAAATAGTGTGATTTGGGGGGTATTTATACTATCCTGACATTCTAGCACCTGAAGAAACATGACAGGTGCTCAGAAAGTCAGAGCTGCTTCAAAATGCCGAAATTCACTTTTTGCACCATAGTTTGTAAACGCTATAACTTTTACCCAAACCAATAAATATACACTTATTGGACTTTTTTTTATCAAAGACATGTAGAACAATAAATTTAGAGAAAAATTTATATAGAAATGTAGTTTTTTTGAAAAATTTTACAACAGAAAGTGAAAAATGTCATTTTTTGCAAAATTTCGGTCATTTTTGATTAATAGCAAAAAAGTAAAAATGTCAGCAGCAATGAAATACCACCAAATGAAAGCTCTATTAGTGAGAAGAAAAGGAGGTAAAATTCATTTGGGTGGTAAGTTGTATGACGGAGCAATAAACGGTGAAAGTAGTGTAGTGCGGAATTGTAAAAAGTGGCCTGGTCATTAAGGGTGTTTAAGCTAGGGGGGCTTAAGTGGTTAATCTAAGGTTAGTTGCCTGCCAGTGTGTGTCAGGCTGACTTCCACTGACTGTAGTGTGCCCACTGCCAGTGCCCACCACTCATACCGGCTGGCACAGGACTTTGCATAAAAAAAGGCATTTAATTTTTACACTTTAGTGTAATTTCAGCTGCTTGCCTGTTGCTAGTGTGTGTCAGGCCGACTTCCACTGACTGTAGTGTGCCCACTGCCAGTGCCCACCCCTGTCATCCCGTGTGGCATAGGACTTTGCATCAAAAAAAGGCATTTCATTTTTACACTTTAGTGTAATTTCAGTTGCTTGCCTGCTGCCAGTGTGTGTCAGGCCCACTTCCACAGACTGTAGTGTGCCAACTGCCAGTGCCAACCACTGATACCGGGTGGCACAGAAGCTTGCCGATAAATAAGGCATTTAATTTTTAGACAGTAGTCTAAATTCAGTTGCTTGCCTGCTGCCAGTGTGTCAGGCCCACTTCCACTGACTGTAGTATGCCCACTGCCAGTGCCAACCACTGATACTGGGTGGCACAGTAGCTTGCCGATAAATAAGGCATTTCATTTTTAGACAGTAGTCTAAATTCAGTTGCTTGCCTGCTGCCAGTGTGTGTCAGGCCCACTTCCACTGACTGTAGTGTGCCCACTGCCAGTGCCAACCACTGATACCGGGTGGCACAGTAGCTTGCCGATAAATAAGGCATTTCATTTTTAGACAGTAGTCTAAATTCAGTTGCTTGCCTGCTGCCACTGTGTGTCAGGCCCACTTCCACTGACTGTAGTGTGCCCACTGCCAGTGCCAACCACTGATACCGAGTGGCACAGTAGCTTGCCGATAAATAAGGCATTTAATTTTTAGACAGTAGTCTAAATTCAGTTGCTTGCCTGCTGCCACTGTGTGTCAGGCCCACTTCCACTGACTGTAGTGTGCCCACTGCCAGTGCCAACCACTGATACCGGGTGGCACAGTAGCTTGCCGATAAATAAGGCATTTAATTTTTAGACAGTAGTCTAAATTCAGTTGCTTGCCTGCTGCCACTGTGTGTCAGGCCCACTTCCACTGACTGTAGTGTGCCCACTGCCAGTGCCAACCACTGATACCGGGTGGCACAGTAGCTTGCCGATAAATAAGGCATTTCATTTTTAGACAGTAGTCTAAATTCAGTTGCTTGCCTGCTGCCAGTGTGTGTCAGGCCCACTTCCACTGACTGTAGTGTGCCCACTGCCAGTGCCAACCACTGATACCGGGTGGCACAGTAGCTTGCTGATAAATAAGGCATTTAATTTTTACACAGTCTAATTTCAGTTGCTTGCCTGCTGCCAGTGTGTGTCAGGCCCACTTCCACAGACTGTAGTGTGCCCACTGCCAGTGCCAACCACTGATACCGGGTGGCACAGTAGCTTGCCTATAAATAAGGCATTTCATTTTTAGACAGTAGTCTAAATTCAGTTGCTTGCCTGCTGCCAGTGTGTGTCAGGCCCACTTCCACTGACTGTAGTGTGCCCACTGCCAGTGCCAACCACTGATACCGGGTGGCACAGTAGCCTGCCGATAAATAAGGCATTTAATTTTTACACAGTCTAATTTCAGCTGCTTGCCTGCTGCCAGGGTGTGTCAGGCCCACTTCCACAGACTGTAGTGTGCCCACTGCCAGTGCCAACCACTGATACCGGGTGGCACAGTAGCTTGCCGATAAATAAAGCATTTCATTTTTAGACAGTAATCTAAATTCAGTTGCTTGCCTGCTGCCACTGTGTGTCAGGCCCACTTCCACTGACTGCAGTGTGCCCACTGCCAGTGCCAACCACTGATACCGGTTGGCACAGTAGCTTGCCTATAAATAATGCATTTAATTTTTACACAGTCTAATTTCAGTTGCTTGCCTGCTGCCAGTGTGTGTCAGGCCCACTTCCACAGACTGTAGTTTGCCAACTGCCAGTGCCAACCACTGATACTGGTTGGCACAGCAGGTTGCCTATAAATAAGGCATTTAATTTTACACAGTCTAATTTCAGTTGCTTGCCTGCTGCCAGTGTGTGTCAGACCCACTTCCACAGACTGTAGTGTGCCCACTACCAGTGCCAACCACTGATACCGGGTGGCATAGTAGCTTGCCGATAAATAAGGCATTTAATTTTTAGACAGTAGTCTAATTTCAGTTGCTTGCCTGCTGCCAGTGTGTGTCAGGCCCACTTCCACAGACTGTAGTGTGCCCACTGCCAGTGCCAACCACTGATACCGGTTGGCACAGTAGCTTGCCGATAAATAAGGCATTTAATTTTTACACATTAGTCTAATTTCAGTTGCTTGCCTGCTGCCAGTGTGTGTCAGGCCCACTTCCACAGACTGTAGTGTGCCCACTGCCAGTGCCAACCACTGATACCGGGTGGCACAGTAGCTTGCCGATAAATAAAGCATTTCATTTTTAGACAGTAATCTAAATTCAGTTGCTTGCCTGCTGCCACTGTGTGTCAGGCCCACTTCCACAGACTGTAGTGTGCCCACTGCCAGTGCCAACCACTGATACCGGTTGGCACAGTAGCTTGCCTATAAATAATGCATTTAATTTTTACACAGTCTAATTTCAGTTGCTTGCCTGCTGCCAGTGTGTGTCAGGCCCACTTCCACAGACTGTAGTTTGCCAACTGCCAGTGCCAACCACTGATACTGGTTGGCACAGCAGGTTGCCTATAAATAAGGCATTTAATTTTACACAGTCTAATTTCAGTTGCTTGCCTGCTGCCAGTGTGTGTCAGACCCACTTTCACAGACTGTAGTGTGCCCACTACCATTGCCAACCACTGATACCGGGTGGCATAGTAGCTTGCCGATAAATAAGGCATTAAATTTTTAGACAGTAGTCTAAATTCAGTTGCTTGCCTGCTGCCAGTGTGTGTCAGGCCCACTTCCACAGACTGTAGTGTGCCCACTGCCAGTGCCAACCACTGATACCGGTTGGCACAGTAGCTTGCCGATAAATAAGGCATTTAATTTTTACACATTAGTCTAATTTCAGTTGCTTGCCTGCTGCCAGTGTGTGTCAGGCCCACTTCCACAGACTGTAGTGTGCCCACTGCCAGTGCCCACCACTGATACCGGGTGGCACAGTACCTAGCACGCGTAGTACCACTTATCTAAAAAAAAATGACAGGCAGAGGCAGGCCACCCCGCAGGGGCCGTTGTGGTCATGGTGCTGTGATTTCCACTGTCCCTGGAATAATGCCTAGTGTTCAGAGGCCACGTACCCTGAACCCGAAAAATTCTGAGGACACAGTTGACTGGCTTAGACAGGACCCCCAATCTTCAACAGATTCCGCTAAGAACCTTGACGCACCATCCTCCTCCAGCTCAGCTTCGGTCACCTGCTCTCAAGTTACCACGCTCCCTCCCGCCTCCACCACTACCACCACAGCCACCACAGCCGCTTCACTTGATCCGTCAGAGGAGTTATTTACACATCAGTTGGATGCAATTAGTGATGCGCAACCATTATTGCCAGATGATGTAGATTACAGGGATATGTCTCAGTTAGGCAGGATTACACACATGGACGTACAGTGTGATGATGATGATGATGATGTTGTACCTGCTGCTGCTTCCTTTGCTGAGGTGTCAGATACAAGTGAAGCGGTTGATGATGACGATGTGTCCACGGATGTCACGTGGGTTCCTGCTTGAAGAGAAGAAGAGGGGGAAAGTTGAGAAGGGGAGACAGAGAGAATGAGAAGATGAGTTGGAAGCAGGGGGAGGTCGTCACAAGGAGTTAGTGGCACAGTCAGACAGCATGTATCTGCACCCGTGGTCAGCCAGACGGCACGCCAGTCAACGCATGCTGTTGCCACCACCAGAATGCCATCATTGCAAAGCTCAGCAGTGTGGCATTTTTTTTGTGTGTCTGCCTCTGATAACAGCAATGCCATTTGCAACCTGTGCCAAAAGAAACTGAGTCGTGGGAAGTCCAACACCCACCTTGGTACAACTGCTTTGCGAAGGCACATGATCTCACATCACAAACGCCTATGGGATCAACACATGAGTACAAGCAGCACACAAACTCAAAGCCACCATTCTCCTCCTGGTCCAGCATCTTCAGCCACGTCAACCACTGCTGTCCTCCCTGCCCCCTCTCAACCACCCGCCACTCCTCCTCTCACCTTCAGCAGTTCCTGCTCATCTGCCCACAGTCAGGTGTCTGTCAAGGACATGTTTGAGTGTAAAAAGCCAATGTCACAGAATCACCCCGTTGCCCGGCGACTGACAGCTGGCTTGACGGAACTCTTAGCCCGCCAGCTTTTACCATACCACCTGGTGGAGTCTGAGGCCTTCAAAAAATTTGTCGCTATTGGGACACCACAGTGGAAGGTACCCGGACGAAATTTTTTTTCAAAAAAGGCAATCCCAAACCTCTACCATGTCATTGAAAAGGAAGTCATGGCATCTCTGGCATACAGTGTCGGCGCAAGGGTCCATCTGACCACTGATACCTGGTCTGCAAAGCACGGTCAGGGCAGGTATATCACGTACACTGCGCATTGGGTTAACCTGCTGATGGCTGACAAGCATGGAATGCGTGGCTCCGCAGCGGAGTTGGTGACACCACCACGACTTGCAGGCAGACCTACTGCCACCTCCTCTTCTACTCCATCCTCTTCGATATCCTCCTCGGCTGAGTCCTCTTCTGCTGCGACGTCTGGCTGCACATCAACTGAATCCCCTCAGCTCCCCAGGGGTTATTCCACATCCCGGATACGACAGTGTCACGCTGTCTTGGGGTTGACTTGCCTGAAAGCAGAGAGCCACACAGGACCAGCACTTCTGTCCGCCCTGAACGCACAGGTGGATCAGTGGCTGACCCCGCACCAAATGGAGATTGGCAAAGTGGTGTGTGACAATGGAACAAATTTGTTGTCGGCATTGAATTTGGGCAAGTTGTCACATGTGCCATGCATGGCACATGTGTTGAATCTCATCGTACAACGTTTTGTGTCTAAGTACCCAGGCTTACAGGACGTCCTCAAGCAGGCCAGGAAGGTGTGTGGCCATTTCAGGCGTTCCTACACGGCCATGGCGCACTTTTCCGATATTCAGCGGCGAAACAACATGCCAGTGAGGCGCTTGATATGCGACAGCCCGACACGTTGGAATTCAACACTCCTAATGTTCAACCGCCTGCTCCAACAAGAAAAAGCCGTCAACGAGTATTTGTGTGACCGGGGTGCTAGGACAGCCTCTGCGGAGCTGGGAATCTTTTTGCCACGTTACTGGACACTCATGCGCAATGCCTGTAGGCTCATGCGTCCTTTTGAGGAGGTGACAAACCTAGTCAGTCGCACCGAAGGCACCATCAGCGACCTCATCCCATTTGTTTTCTTCCTGGAGCGTGCCCTGCGAAGAGTGCTGGATCAGGCTGTAGATGAGCGTGAAGAGGAAGAGGAAGAGTTGTGGTCACCATCACCACCAGAAACAGCCTTGTCATCATCGCTTGCTGGACCTGCGGCAACGCTGGAAGAGGAGTATGAGGAAGAGGAGTCAGGGGAGGAATGTGGCAGCTTTAAGGAGGAGGAAGACCAACCACAGCAGGCACCACAGGGTGCTCGTTGTTGTCACCTATCTGGGACCCATGGTGTTGTACGTGGCTGGGGGGAAGAACAGACCGTAAATGACATCAGTGAGGACGAGGAACGGGAAATGAGTAGCTCTGCATCCAACCTTGTTCAAATGGGGTCTTTCATGCTGTCATGTCTGTTGAGGGACCCACGTATAAAAAGGATGAAGGAGAACGACCTGTACTGGGTGGCCACGCTACTAGACCCCCAGTATAAGCAGAAAGTGGCAGAAATATTACCAAATTACCGAAAGTCGGAAAGGATGCAGCAGTTCAAAACCAAACTAAAAAATATGCTTTACACAGCTTATAAGGGGGATGTCACAGCACAACGGGAATCTAACAGGGGAAGAGGTGAGTGTAATCCTCCTCCTACCACGGCAGCAAGGACTGGACGATTTACAGATGTGTTGTTGATGGAGGACATGCGGAGCTTTTCAGTCCTACTCATCGCCACAGCCCTTCGGGATCCAGCCTTAGAGAACGACTCGACCGACAGGTAGCAGACTACCTCGCCTTAACAGCAGACACTCTGAGGAGCAATGAACCCCTTCACTACTGGGTGTGCAGGCTTGACCTGTGGCCTGAGCTATCCCAGTTCGCGATAGAACTTTTGGCCTGCCCTGCTTCAAGTGTCCTGTCAGAAAGGACCTTCAGTGCAGCAGGAGGCATTGTCACTGACAAGAGAAGTCGCCTCGGTCAAAAAAGTGTTGATTACCTCACCTTCATAAAGATGAATGAGACATGGATCCCGAAGGGACTGACAGTGGGGGATACGTTTGACTAACAAAAGGCCTGATTACATGCCTTGGCCTCAAAATGGTCCCCACGCCGCTGTATTTAATGTCTGCATACCGGATGACTTTCGTGAATTCTCCACCACCAACTAGGGTTCAAGCTGCAATGTTTTAGTCACTTTTCTGCCTGGAAAACATCAATTTTTCCGGCCGCTGCTACAATAGCGGCTGTAACAATGCCATTATTTTTCAGGCATGTGTACATGCCTAATTTTTCTGTCCTATGGTGCAGCACTGTGGCTGCAAAAAAAAAAAAAAGGCACATACAAGTGTCAATTCCCCTTCGTAATCGTTACCTTGTTGTGGTGAAGGGGCTTGCGTATCACAATGAAGCAATCATCACCTCTATGAGTGTGTTGGCAATGTTGCCACACCCCAGATGATAAGGCCGTTGCTTCATTATGGTCAGACCGAAAGCGATCGGACGGCTGGATAATATTTCATAGAAAAAACATTAATTTACCTTTTTTTTTTTAATGTTGTATGGGTTTTTAATACATAAAATAAAAAATCATAATAAAGTCTCTTAATAGTTTATTAGAAATGATGCAGACAATTAAAAAAATCCCCATCAATTCCAATACAAAGCAAGTATAGAGCTCAGAACTAAATTATTTCATGATGTCGTAATGGTTCGCTAATTCGAGAAATGGTTAATCAATTCGACTGGATAGGGTACGTAACAGGGATTAAACTGATAGGAATAGTGCTAGTTAAGACACCACTCATATAGGGTGTCACAGCACATTACTCTGTGCACGCGCAGTGCGCAGTGCCCCAATCTGGGAGTATGAGGACCGACCAAGCTGCTTTTTCCATCTCCCGGTTCCTGAAATCAATTCAGTTTGGTGTATGAGAGTTTGGTCTGTCACTGTGAAGGCAGTCGAAGGTACCCGGCCTAAATTTTTTTTCACAAAAGGCAATCCCTGATATGGGACGTAACAGGGATTAAACTGATGAGAATAGTACTACAGAAAATACCACTCATATCGGGTGTGACAGTAAATTGCACGGCGCAGACGCAGTGACCGTGGATTAAAACAGAGTGGAGGGAGCCAGCGTTTTTTTAACCATCTCCCCGTTCGAAAAATCAATTCAATAAATGGCCCCCAGATTGGGGACATTAGAGGGATTAAACTGATGAGAATAGTACTACAGAAAATACCACTCATATCGGGTGTGACAGTAAATTGCACGGCGCAGACGCAGTCACCGTGGTTTAAAACAGAGTGGAGGGAGCCAGCGTTTTTTTAACCATCTCCATGTTCGAAAAATCTATTCAATAAATGGCCCCCAGATTGGGGACGTTAGAGGGATTAAACTGATGAGAATAGTACTACAGAAAATACCACTCATATCGAGTGTGACAGTAAATTGCACGGCGCAGACGCAGTCACTGTAGATAAAAACAAAGGGGAGGGAGACAGCGTTTTTTTAACCATCTCCCCGTTCGAAAAATCAATTCAATTCACTTTTTGGGGACCCCTGGTGTTGTACGTGGCTGGGTGGAGGAAGAAACCTTTAATGACATCACCGGGACGTGGCTAGCTTGGTATCCAACCTTGTGCAAATGGGGAGTTTGCGGTTGTGAAAATGAACTGTTTGCGGTTGTTTGCGGTGCATTAAAAGGGGAGTTTGGTCTGTCAATGTCTGTGAAGCGGGCGTAACCCTTACACTACCTGATCGATACAACATCATACCCGATCGTATACACACACTGGATGTTTTAAAGCATGTTATTCCAAACAATTTAGGAATGTTAGTTGATTTATGCCCTTTATGGATTAAAACCCGACTCTGCGTCCACTACGTAATTTTCCATGGGAGTTTTGCCATAGATCCCCCTCCGGCATGCCACAGTCCAGGTGTTAGACCCCTTGAAACAACTTTCCCATCACTATTGGGGCCAGAAAGAGTCCCTGTGGGTTTTAAAATTCGCCTGCCAATTGAAGTCTATGGCGGTGTTCGCCCGTTCGCGAACATTTGCAGAAGTTCGCGTTCGCTATTCGCGAACGGAAAATTTTATGTTTGCGACATCACTACTTACCTATATTCCTCTCTCCGCAGTCTCTTGGCACCCAATGGAATTTGGTTACTCATAGCGACCCGTCTCGGATTCTCTCAGACCCTCTCAGTCTCTCTTAGATTTCATTATTTTAAGACTAGAAAGTCATAGATACCAATGCGTTAGATAAATATGTATTTGATTTATGTACCTTAGAATATTTAGCCCCAGATATGCATATCTTGGGAACTCACGCTTCAGATTATGTCTCAGTTACTCCTCAGGTAGTTAATCTTAGTGACGTGAGCCTCAGATGCATATATCACTCTGGACAAATTTCTGGCCCGGGAAGACTGCTTAGGAAGTAATTCAACCACTCCGGACGCTGATTTCTTATTACAGTGTTATGTTGACCAGTGTTACTCTGTTGTGACTTACTGTTTGTAAACAGATTGAACCTTTAGGAGGCATGTTCAATATACCTTGTTTTTATCTATTATGCAGGTATTTTCTGAATATACTAATACCAATAAAAAAAAAAAAAAAAAGATGAATCAGGCCTGGATCAGCCAGGATTTACACCCACAAATGCCTAATGCATCTGATTAGATCATCCATGCCGCCTCACCCAAACAAGAGACCAGTTTCTTCTGGCTACATGTTTCAGTTATTGCTCTGATGCTGCCACCCGCCTGATGCCACACATCTGATGCCAAGTGCTCCTTCTTTCAACCACCTTCGTCAGCGGGTACTGGTATTGCCACCCACCTCTCCACTCTGTCACCGGGTTACTTTGTGGACTCCTGATGCTGCTGCTGTCATATCCACAATATGTCACCTTGCCACTCTGTCATTGTGCCACTTGGTGACCTTCTCATACTGCTGCCAACTCCAGACTCTGTCATTGTGCCACTCTGTGGCCTCCTCATTCTGCTGCCAACTCCAGACTCTGTAATTGTGCCGCTTGGTGGCCTTCTTATACTGCTGCCACCTCCAGACTCTGTCATTGTGCCGCTCTGTGGCCTCCTGATGCTTCCGCCACCTCCACACTGTCATTGTGCCACTCTGTTGCCTCCTCCTTATGCTGCCGCCACCTCCAGACTCTGATGCTGCTACTGTTGCTGCTGCCACCTCCAGACTCTGTAATTGTGCCGCTTGGTGGCCTCCTCATACTACTGCCAACTCCAGACTCTGTCATTGTGCCGCTCTGGTGGCCTCCTCATACTGCTGCCAACTCCAGACTCTGTAATTGTGCCGCTTGGTGGCCTTCTTGTACTGCTGCCACCTCCAGACTCTGTCATTGTGCCGCTCTGTGGCCTCCTGATGCTTCCGCCACCTCCACACTGTCATTGTGCCACTCTGTTGCCTCCTCCTTATGCTGCCACCACCTCCAGACTCTGTCATTGGGACACTCTGTGGTCTTCTCATGCTGCTTCCGCCTCACCGCTATGTCATAGGGCCACTCTGTGGACTTCTCATGCTATTCCCACCCTCCCTACTTCATGACTGGGCCACTATTTTGTATTTCATCCCAAAACACAGAAGACATGCAAATATTCTGTTCACGTGTCTTCTCTGTTTTAGATCCACTCCTGTTTTATTTGGCATTAGCAATACTGATGGATTATTGAGCAAATGCTGACTGAGTGAAGGCGGATGCTTCACAGACAGGATTGTCGGGGGGCTTTACTTGTATAAGTGTCTATTAGAACTGATTCTGTAGACATCTATGTGGAATCAGCTGACGAGGGTGTAAAAGGAGTGTGCTTCTTCTTGACGCTAACATCGACCTATTTGGTCAGTTTTGGCCACGTGACTGCCCAAATAAGTGAAGTGTGCAGTGATTCTAAGAGCGATGCCTGTCATCTGCATATAATACTGACTCACAGTATTATTTAACTACCACAGCACACTCCCTATGGATGTTACTGCAAGGCACAGTGTTCTACACCCCTTCTCTATGCATCCCGGAAATAGCAGTTTTTTAACGAGATTTGCCATGAATAAATTCGGATAAAAGCTAAATTCGGCGAACCATCGCATAGAATTTTAGAAAAATTTCCTCATCTCTAGTCTCCATATATGACAATGTAGAAGCACATACATTAGTAAGACATGCCTGTATCTATGGTAGAAATGACTGACAGAGACAGACAAAATGGTCATCTTCTTACTCTCACTCTGTTGGGGGTTGCTGCTGAAGAAGATGGAAAACACACATGGAGCCTGAGAAGGAGGTTCCTACCCTTCAGAAAAGACACTTTAAGGACAGTCATATTCATGCATGGACAATAGACTAAGACTTTTACTAAACCCTTTTTGCAAGTAATCAACTTTGATGAAGACTGAAAAAAAATCACTTTATTCATTTTTTATATAACGCTTGTCGAATCCTGGTGAATGAGTCCTTCGGGTGTTCCTTGCACCAAATAACGCATACACTATATTTGGAGAGGATTACCAAACCAGTTGTTTTATTTTTCATATACATATTTATTACACCCTTTAAGGACCCTGCGATTTTAAGTTTTTACATGTTCATTTCCCTTTCCCTACATTCACAGAGCCATAACTTTTCTGTTGTTAAAATTTCAAATGGGGTGGAATTAGGGAAAAAAATGCAATTCCGCCACAGTATCATGGGTTTGGTTTTTACCCTATGGGGTAAAACTGACCAGTTCCCTTCATTTTCTGGGTCAGTAAATTGAGAGCGATACCACATTTAACTAGTTTTTTCTTGTGTTTTAATACAGATTGGGAATTTATTTTTATTTTTACTACCATATTCCGACCCCAAAATGTTTTATGGTTAAGTCTGTGGAGTTGTGTGAGGGCTTATTTTTTGCAGGATGATCTGTTGTTTTTCTTTTAATTTTGGAGTGTGTATGACTTTTTGATCACTTTTTGTTCAATTATTTGTGAGGTGAAGTGACATATGAATAGTGAATTGATGCCTTTAAAGACAGGACTTCCGCCGTATATCTAAAGCAGAGGTCTGGAAAGGGTTAACACTCAGCGCAGTAACAGTATGGTGCAGTGATGATACAGTACAGGCTTAAGAGCAAGGAGTACAGCATTACTTGCTAGGCGTATTATACAGCTTAGTATCATTCTTTCTCTTCTGTTATGGTCCACTTTTTAATATGGCTTCCAAACTGCTTTTGGAAAGCTTAAAGTGTGGATGTACCCTTCGAGTTCTAATGAGATCATAGATGATAGTTAAGTGTCTCAGCAAAAGGTAACTTTGTAATCTGTGTATTTTTCAAGGGGCCTAACAAGTAAGAATTGTCCAAATCTGGAAAACAACATTAATGTGGTTAAGAATAATAATAATAATACCACCAAATCTTCAAGAACATTTAAAGATTTTGCTGCTGTCCTTATTTTTGGACATTTGGAAATTCATGTTTGTTAATTCATGCTAATCCACAATATGTTTCAGGTTTTTACAGATATGTTAGAAATTTAAATATTTTGTCATTTTTTTCTGCAGGTCATATTAAAGGAGATATCTTGATTGACCTCAGCACTGGTTCCTTGGCTCATCATCTGTATGCAGCCTGTGAGTTTTTCAAAAACATTATAGTGCTTAAGGTCAGTGACCGATGCATCATGGAGCTGAAAAGATGGGTGGACACACGTACAGGAGCATTTGATTGGAGCCATGCAGCAAAACTTCATGTAGACACAGAAGGAAACAGGTAAAGGATTTGTCCACATATTGTGGGAAACCTACTGCCATTCTCGTAATTTCTACTGTACAAAAGATATGTAGCAAATTTAGAAAATGTTTAGGTAGTATATCTTTATTTACTTTATTCTTGCACTGCTAGTCTGTTTAAGTGCAAATTTAGTAAGTTGGAAATATTTATCAAAGTGATGTAAAGTAGAACTGGCTTAGTTGCCCTTAGCAACCAATAAGCTTCTTCCTTTCATTTTTCAGAGCTCCTTTGGATCTGATTGGTTGCTATGGGCCACTAAGCCAGTTCTGCTTTACACCACACTGATAAATCTCCCCCAGTATTCTCACCCATAGATGCTAGCATAACAATGGGTTCTGCTAAAGCAAAGCAATATAACTAGGGTTGAGTGAACAAAGCATCCGAAGTGGAATTCAATCTGAAGTTTAGGAAAAATTTGATTCACCATGAATCCAAATTTCCTCTTGCTTCGTGGTAAAGTGAAAGTAAGAATCCTGGGAACACAAGATCACCCATAATTCTGTGCAGCCAGCAATCGGCAGCCATCCCCTGTGATGTCACAGCCTTATAAAAGCTTCATCCAGCATCATTTAACTGTGAGCTGAGCTTTGGGAGAGACGTGGCAAGCACTTATGCGCTCGTGACAGTGTTGCTTAAAACTGTTTAAAAAAGAATATTGGACCCACTCAGGTCTATGGAGAAGATTGCTGTACAGTGAGGGAATCCCCCAGTGTGAGTCCCTACTCTGACTCCATACATAGCTATGTCCATATATGGAGTAAGTGCTTGGGGACACCCAGTGTATTTAAATCTAATTTAGCCTCTATTTCTGCTAGGATTTGAGCTCACAACCTACATTAGAGGCAAGGACCTAAACACTCAGCTATAAACCTGAATGATAAACTGTGTCAGAAAACCGTCATAGTAGTTTGTCATGTAGTAAGTATTCCTATACAGCAGAAGTATCATTTTATATTTCACTTCAGGTTAACATGTAGCTGTATAGCATAGTGGTTAAGGTGCTTGGCGCTAATGTAGAAGGTTGTGAGTTGAAATCCCAGCAGAAACGTTTCAGAAATAGAGGCTAAATTAAATGTATACATTTTATATTTTTTAGTAATTGTAAAACATGTATGGCACAAAATAAATGTGTAATTGCTAAAAAAAAATTATATTAATACTGTATATATAAATTATACTATTTCCTAAATTTGGGTTCGGTTCCAAGGTAGCACTTGGAACTGAACCTGAGTTCGGGAAATGTTTTTTTTACAGTATAAATCCATTTCTGAAGTTATTATGCGAAGTTTCACGACACTTCGCAAAGTAATAACCTTAGCTCATTCTACATTCTAATACTGTAAGGAGCACTTGCTCCGTACAGTATTGAAACAAACTTTTATGTGAACCTACTTCGGATTTTTCATCCAGAGTTGATTCTACCATCCCTATATATTATATATTCTAAATATATAATATATGTAAAATGGCTAAAAATTTATATATATATATATATTTAATTTAGCCTCTGCCAGGATTTGAACTCACAACCTTCTACATTAGAGCCAAGAACCTTAACCTCTACGCTATTAGGTTTTTCTGACACAGTTTATCATTCAGCTTTATAGATGAGTGGTCAACGTCCTTGCCTCTAATGTAGAAGATTGTAAGTTCAAATCCCGGCAGAAATTTTTCTGAAATAGAGGCTAAATTAGATTTAAATAAACTGACTTGAGCATCGTGGTCGAGCACACGTGGTATTTATACATAGTCTTACTGTGCGCCAAGTCTAATATATCGGCAGGTTTATCTTGTTCAACTACATTCTTAGTTAATCTATTATTTTACATATTTACTTACTATGCATGGGACTCAGTATTGAAAGGCGATCTAATATATAGCCGCTTGCATCTTGCTCAACTACTTTGACATTCATAATTAATCGGTTACTTTACGGATACATTTACTGTACATTATGGCCAACAAACAGTTTCCAAGGTCCTCCAAACTAATGTGCAGTGGCAAAAATATTGCTGTAGCCAGCACAAGTAAAAGCAGTAGAAGGGCAGCAGCAACAGGACAGAGCTGCCACTGTCATCCAGCGGTTGTGTTTTGACCAACAATCCTGCTGTGCTGGAATGGTTGACTCGCTCTTCAACATCATCTCAGGTCACAATAGATACACACAGCTAGGAATCACTGGGTTCCTCTGACAACACACTTAGTTGGCATGGCCCAGGAACTGCCTCGGTGCCCTCACCTGTCCTGAACCAGCATCTTGCTTTTGCTGCTCCTTCTGTTGGGGTACACCTGGGAAATAGTGACCATAAAGTAATAACCTTCCATTAATTGCCAAAGAGAGTAAAACTAACCCTAAAATGTTCTTCAATTATACAAATAGTAAAAAATATAAATCTGAAGGAGTCGGCCCTCTACATAGCAATGAGGGGGGGGGGGGGGGTATTGCACTATATATGTAAAAGTAAATTCCCCATCATAAGTGCCCTGTCTGACCCAGGAAGAAGTACAACAGCGACTTAAAAAGATTAAAATAGACAAATCGCCAGGACCGGATGGCATACACCCCTGTATTCTAAGGGAATTAAGTGATGTCATAGCCAGACCTTTATTTCTGATATTTATGGACTCTATACTGACAGGGAATATTCCACAGGATTAGCGCATAGCATATGTGGTGCCAATATTCAAAAAGGGTCCTAAAACAGAGCCTGGAAATTATAGGCTGGTAAGTTTAACATCTATTGTTGGTAAACTGTTTGAAGGGTTTCTAAGAGATGCTATCTTGGAGTACGTCAATGAAAATAAGCAACTAACGCCATATCAGCAAGGCTTCATGAGGGATCGGTCATGTCAAATGAATTTAATCAGCTTCTATGAGGAGGTAAGTTCTAGACTTGACAGCGGCAAATCAATGGATGTCAGTATATCTGGACTTCTTCAAAGCATTTGACACTGTACCTCAAAAAAGGTTAGTATATAAAATGAGGATGATCGGACTGGGAGAAAATGTCTGTATGTGGGTAAGTAACTGGCTGAGTGACAGAAAACAGAGGGTGGTTATTAACAGTAGATACTCAGATTGGGTCACTGTCACTAGTGGGGTACCTCAGGGGTCAGTATCGGGCCCTATTCTCTTCAATATATTTATTAATGATTTTGTAGAAGGCCTGCACAGTAAAATATCTATTTTCTGCTACAGAGGGATCTGGATAGATTGGAGGCTTGGGCAGAGTAATGGCAGATGAGGTTTAACACTGACAAATGTAAAGTTATGCACATGGGAAGGAATAATGCAAGTCACCCGTACATATTAAATGGTAAAACACTTAGTAACACTGACATGGAAAAGGATCTAGGAATTTTAATAAACAGCAAATTAAGCTGCGAAAACCAGTGTCACGCAGCTACTGCCAAGGCCAATAAGATAATGGGTTGCATCAGAAGGGGCATAGATGCCCGTGATGAGAACATAGTCCTACCACTTTACAAATCGCTAGTCAGACCACACATGGAGTACTGTGTACAGTTCTGGGCTCCTGTGAACAAGGCAGACATAGCAGAGCTGGAGAGGGTTCAGAGGAGGGCAACTAAAGTAATAACTGGAATGGGGCAACTACAGTACCCTGAAAGGTTATCAAAATTAGGGTTATTCATTTTAGAAAAAAGACGACTGAGGGGAGATCTAACAACTACATGTATGTATAAATATATGAGGGGTCAGTACAGAGATCTGTCCCATCATCTATTTATCCCCAGGACTGTGACTGTACACAAACATAGAAAAGGATTCTTCACTGTAAGAGCAGTGAGACTATGGAACTCTCTGCCTGAGGAGGTGGTGATGGTGAGTACAATAAAGAAATTCAAGAGGGGACTGGATGTATTTCTGGAGTGTAATAATATTACATGCTACAGCTACTAGAGACGGATCGTTGATCCAGGGAGTTATTCTGATTGCCTGATTGGAGTCGGGAAGGAATTTTTTTCCCCTTAAGTGGGGAAAATTGGCTTCTGCCTCACAGGGGTTTTTTGCCTTCCTCTGGATCAACTTGTAGGAAACAGGCCGAACTGGACGGACAAATGTCTTTTTTTGGTCTTATATACTATGTTACTATGTTACTGTGTTACAAGTAATGTTAGCCACTGGCTCTGCTTATCAGCAAGGATGAGCTTTGTGAGGACAATCAACACAGGCCAGCAGAAACTGAGCAGCAGAGAGGTCCACTGAGGACTTCTCTAGGTGTGTAACTACCGACAATGATGGTCGGGTGGAAGCACATATTGCGAGAGTTCAGGGACGTGGTCTAGAGAAGGATAAGGGTAAGACAAGTGACGACCAAACAGATGTAGATAATGATGTAGCGAATAGAGACGGCCTCGCGGTTCGCCTCGGTGGTCGTTTTGCGGCGAACTTTCCTAATTCGCGGTTCGCCGAACATGCGAACATATGGCGATATTCACTAGCACCATATTTTTTTTACATTGTGAGAACTTTGACCCATGTCACATCTATCTGGTGGTACAGGACAGCCAATTAATTCGTTTCAGCACATGGACATACCCCCTACCTTATAAATAGACTTGATCTGGCTGCCATTTTATATTCTGTCTTTTGTCAGTGTAGGGAGAGGTTGCCGTGTGGAGCAGGGACAGGAGGTTAGAGTGTTAATAGTGACACAAATCGGTAGCTAATAGGTCCACAAAAGTCCTTTTAAGGACTGGTAAAGGTGTTCTATTGATTGGTGTGCAGTACAGAGGGGTGTAATACACTTATAATATACTTTCTAATATAGAAAGCATATTATAGTGGATTTGTATAGTGCAGCATTGTGACTTGTGATCGGTTTTGCAGCGATACTACAACTACAAAGAGTGACAAACGCAATTATAAAAAAAGTAGTATAACTGGTGTGATAGACGAATGTCCCCAAAACAACATATAGAATCGGGGTGTTATCTAAGAATATACTTCTCAAATAGTGTATTTGTGTGCTGCACAAATTTAGCCGCTTTCACTGCTTTACCTCTGCTACACACAGTGATAAAATTTAAAAGAAAACATAAACTGGTGTGAAAGACCAGTGGGCCCCAAAACAACATATAAAATCGGGGTGTTATCTAAGAATATACTACTCAAATAGTGTATTTGTGTGCTGCACAAATTTATCTGCTTTCACTGCGTTACCTCTGCTACACACAGTGAGAAAATTTTAAAATTTTTTTTTTTAACTGGTGGAATTATAGACCAGTTGACAACAAAACAACATATTGAAGCAAGGTGTTATATACCTGCTTCCACATACACTGCGCTTCTCTATAGACTTCTGTCACTGGGTCATTTAAAAAATGACAGGCAGAGGAAAAGGCAGTTCCTTTTGCATGGGTGGTAGGGGTAGGGCAGGAGCACCAGGCCGGAGCCAAAGTGGGAAGTTGCAAAAGGTGCGTTCAATTTTGTCAAAGGACGACCAGACTTGGTTGAGTGGCTCATTCAGCCTTCCACTTCTGTACCCTCCTCATCCTCTCTATCTGCACCCTCTTCACTCTCTGCTGTGTGAACCCATAAAGACACCATCACCACCATATACCATCCACTTGAGTCACAGGAATTATTTTCCGATCCATCAAAAGACATTTCCGATGCGCAGCCATTCTTGGCATCTGATCAGGAAGAGGAGGTAGCAAGTGCAACAGCCGCCACTCAGCAGTCTTACGACAGTACCCAGATCAGCCCAAGGAGGTTGGTACTCGCTGTTGCTGCCTACTCACAGATCTCTAATGTTAGTGGTGGGGAAGGTGACATCGATGATGACGTGTCTATGGACGTAACGTCGGTGCCCACAAGAGAGGAAGAGGAGGGGAGTTCAGAGGGAGAGATGCACCAGCAGATAGGGAGAAGAAGCAGGCCGAACTTACATTGCACAGGAGGGACAAACCAGACTGCTAATGTATCAGGAGCGAGCCATCAACCATGTACGGTCACATCTGGCGCTCCCAGGATGCCGGCACATGGCTATGCAGTGTGGGCTTTTTTTAATGTGTCAGATGTGTCACCTGCTGACAATAGTGTTGCCATCTGCAGCCTTTGCAGTCAACGCATAAGTTGCGGTAAGCCCAACACTCACCTAGGGATGACCGCCTTAAGAAGGCACCTGGACTCATATCACTGAGCCCAGTGGGAGCAACGCCGTAAGGCACAAAGC
Organism: Bufotes viridis; assembly: GCA_033119425.1. Classification (NCBI taxonomy): domain Eukaryota; kingdom Metazoa; phylum Chordata; class Amphibia; order Anura; family Bufonidae; genus Bufotes; species Bufotes viridis. Next base: position 502,996,596 of record CM065590.1, read on the forward strand.
CACACTCCAGGCTCTAACCGTCCAGCCTCTTCTCCTTCTCCTCTCTCCTCCCATTTGTCCTCCACTCCACCTTCCATCATGCCGTCCTCACGTTTGTCAGGAAAAAGGCAGGCTTCCGTGGCCCAAATGTTCGAGCGTAAAAAAATGATGATGCCAGATAACCATCTTGCCCAACGGTTGACCACTTGCTTGTTGGAACTGATAGCCCGCCAACTACTGCCATATAAACATTTGGACTTGGAGGCCTTTCGAAAATTTGTGGCCATTGGAACACCACAATGGAAGGTCCCAGGAAGGAAATATTTCTCGCAGAAGGGCATCCCAGAGCTATAGGGACACGTTCAGCGACAAGTGAATGTACATCTGGCACACAGTGTCGGTGCCAAGATACATCTTACCACAGACATGTGGTCTAGCAAACACGGGCAGGGAAGGTATATAACTTTTACTGCCCACTGGGTGAAACTTCTGACAGCCGTCAAGCATGTAACCCGTGGCACCCGTGTAGATTTGGTTTTACCACCACGGATTGCATGCAGACCTGCCTCTTGTTCTCCTCCTACTCCATCCTCCCTCTCCTCCTTGGCTGACTCCTCCTTTTCCGCTGCTACCATCTCTTCCACTGCGCCAACCAAGATCCCCAGAACCTATTCGACATGCCAGGTTAGACGTTGCCATGCTCTGCTGCATTTGTTGTGCCTGGAAGCCAAGAGCCACACTGGTCCTGCACTCCTTTCAGCTTTGCGTTCACAGGCAGATCAGTGGCTAACACTGCTCAATTTGACAGTTGGTAATGTGGTGTGCGACAACGGTGCCAATCTGCTGAGCGTGCTGAAAAAGGGCAAAATTGCACACGTGCCGTGCATGGCACACGTCCTGAACTTGGTCTTGCAGCAATTTGTTGTCAACTTCCCCGGGGTCCAGGATGTCTTGCGGCAGGCCAGGAAATCGTGGGCCATTTCAGAAGAAATCCAGCGGCGACACAACTTGCCTGTCAGTCGTCTTATTTGTGACTGCCCGACGCGATGGAACTCAACCATGTATATGCGCTAAAGGCTGCTCCAGCAGAAACGTGCAGTTAGCATCGACCTGTACGAACTCTGCGGCAGGACTGGTTCTGGGGAGCTTGGTTTTTTTTTCACCGCGCCAGTAGCTTCTCATGCGCGACGCATGCAGACTTCTGCGGCCATTTGAAGAGATCACCAAACTGGTTAGTCGCAGGGTGCCATCAGTGACATCGTACCTTTTCCCTTCTTTCTGGAGCGTGCATTGCGTTGTGTCATTGATCAAGCCGTTGAGGAGCAGGAGCAGGAAGCTGAGGAATTACCAATGCTCGATGAATTTCCAGGGGGGGCTACTCCATCTGAGACAAGTCAATAACAGGAGTCTGAAGAGGAGTCAGAGGAGGATGGTATCGGGGAGAAGGAGGATCAAGAAGAGCATGCTTTAATCCTTTCTGGGATCCCTCGTGTTGTCCGTGGATGGGAGGAAGAGAATGAGGACGACATTATCCTGGATGATACGCGGGAGCCAGGTGACTACAATGCTTCCAGTTTAGTGCAAATGGGGGCCTTCATGCTCCAGTCTTTTAAGAGGGACTCCCGTATAAAAAGCATAAAGGGCAAGGACCAGTACTGGGCGGCAACGTATTTAGACCCCTGCTACAAACAAAAAATGGCGGAAATATTACCACCATCACAGAGTGTTGTCAGAATGTAGCACTTCCAGGCATTGCTTAGAGAAATGCTGCATTCTGCTTTTTTGGGCGATGGCAGAGAAGTTTCCACTCACAGAGAAACAGTTGTGGGTACCAATACAACAGCAACTGCAAGAAGAGGGCGGTTTGAAGATGTGTTGGTCACTTCTGATATGAGAACATTCTTTCAGCCGACCCAATCGACAGCTGTCCCCCGGATCCAGCCTCAGGGAACGCCTAGACCGCAGGTGTCCGACTATATCGATTTAACGGCCGATTTGGACGCTCTGAGAAGTGATGAAACCCTGGACTACTGGGTGGGAAAGGCTTGACCTCTGGCCAGAACTTGCACAATTTGCAATGGACCTGTTGGCTTGCCCCTCATCAACTGTCCTGTCTGAAAGGACGTTCAGCTCAGCTGGGCGGATCGAGACCGATAAGTGGACTCGCCTAGCTCACGACAGTGTTGACTACCTCACATTTCTAAAAATGAATGAGGCATGGATCTCGGAGGAATTCAACACATGTGAACAGTAGACCATGTATGTTTAAAATTCCTCATGACAGCCCATATCCGCCACCACCCATAGCAATTTACGATCCCTGTCTTCGGTAAATACAGCGGTATAAAATGCCTTTTATGTACATTGAATGCCTAATTTTTGAGGCCTGTCATGGCTGACACTAACTTCTGTATCCTGTGAATGCCTAATGTACCACCAGCAACAGAATACAAAGTTATTTATTGTCAGAGGAACGCCTGTCGGCTAATTTTTGAGGCCTGTAATGGCTGACACTAACTTCTGTATCCTGTGAATGCCTAATGTACCACCAGCAACAGAATACAACGTTATTTGCTGTCAGGGGAACGCCTGTTGGCTAATTTTCGAACTGGAATTTAAAATCAATGGGTCTGTAAACGTTCCTCCCAATTGTGGTATGCAGACACATTTAACAGACATCTGAATGGACCCTATATGTATTTGACATGTATTTACCGGCTGCTGTCAGTTCTGGCTTATTTAGACCGAGCTATTACAGTAAAACCGAGCAATATTACAAAAAACACATTACACGTTATAACTGTACAAACAATTTATATAACTTAGTAGAAAAAAATTTAAATTAAGGCAATTTTTCCAAAGGCATGATCATCTCATGCACCCCCTTCATGGCCTTGCGTTGCCTCTCCTCCATGGCCTTCAAGTACTCGTGAATGGCCCACATATCATGGAGATCCGCCCTTTGCAGTTTGGCCAATTTGGCCTTCAATGTCTTCATTCCTGTTTGAAAAAAAATAAAAATGAACATTATTTGCAACTCTTATTAAACCTTTAATTTGTCGTGCATATGACTTTATGATCGCTTGCTATTACACCTTTTTGTGAGAAAAGCTGTCCATAAAATTGCATTTTTTAACAGTTTTACATTTTTGTTTAAAAAGGTGTCCAACTAAGGAGTTATTTGGTATGATCTTTTTAGACAGCTGGTTGTTACAGGTGCGGCCAAACCTACTATTTTTCCTTATTTTATAGTAAATTGTCTTTTACATAATAAAAGCATTGTTGAACCAAAAACAATTAATGTTTTACTGTCTCTATATTTTGAGAGCCAAATTATTGATTTTATGTGGCAATTGTCTAACGGTTGGGTCTCATTTTTAGCAGAATGCACTGACCCATTGTTTATAATTGCAGTGGCTGCCAGTTTTATGATGCATAACTCAATCCAAAATTAACAGTATGAAAAAAGACATCCCCTCCACAGTGTCTTGATCGAACAATAGGGTGAGAGGAGACCCATGGGATGGGATTATCTCCTCAGTGTATCATAGGATGATATAATTCTCTACACCAGAGTTGGCTACTTCTTAATCCCATCACTAACACAATAGGACAAAGGGACAAATAAACCAACACTCTGAACAGAGTTAATCCTTATTGCGTTTATGGATTCACACCTCGCTACTTTAATGGGGAATACGAAAAATGTGGCCTATAAACTCAACCAAAAATTCATGGTTTATAGTTCCCGCTCAACCAAATAGGTCAGAGTGGGGGTCTCCATAGTCCTGTGTCCAAAGCCTATAGGAAGGAGGCTAGGCCTCAGGCTTCTAATGCAGACACAGTAATGGTTCAGTCCGTCACTTGTCTGGCACAAAGCCAACAACACATCATCCAAAGAACATCATCCCCACAATGAAACATGGTGGTGGCAGCATAATGCTGTGGGGAAGTTTTTCCCCAGCTGGGACTGAGAAACTGGTCAGAGCTGAGGGAACGATTGACAGGGATATTCTTGAGCAAAACCTGTCCCACTCTGTGCGTGATTTGAGGCTAGGACGGAGGTTCAGCTTCCAGCAGGACATGACCCCAAACACACTGCTGAAGCAACACTTGAAGGGGAAGTTTAAGGAGAAACATATAAATGTGTTGAAATGGCCTAGTCAAAGCCCAGATCTCAATCCGATAGAAAATCTGTGGTCACAAGCGCAAACCATTAAATTTGAAGGAGCAGAATCAGTATTACAAGGTGGAATGGGCAAAAACGCCTGTGGTAAGATGTGGCAACTGCTCATAGAGACTTATCCAAAGTGACTTGGAGCTGTGATTGCCGCAAAAGGTGGCTCTACAAAGTATTGACTTTAGTGGGGTGAATAGTTATGCACATTGACCTTTTCTGTTAGCTTGTCCTATTAGTTTTTTGCTTTACAATTAACAAATTTAAAAGAAGGTCAAAGTTGTGGGCATGTTCTACAAATTACATGATGGAAAACCTCAAACAATCCATGTTAATCAAGGGGGAGGGTGAATACTTTTGCTTAGCACTGTATACATTACAGAGTGTTGGCAAAACATAAAAAAGTTATTTACGTATGTACCTGGGTATTTTTCGTCCCGGATTCTTTTAATGAAACGGGGCTGCCTTCTTTTCATGTCTGACCAAGTGACCAATTAAAAAAAAAAAAAAATCAGCTTTACTGTTTTGTCACCATGTTTTGACCCCTATAACTTTTTTGCAATTATATGTAAAGAGCTGTATGGGGGCTCATTTTTTGTGTCATAATCTTATCTTTTTATTAATACCATTCTGGGGTGTGTATGACTTTTTGATCACCTTTTATGTATTTTTTTGTGGAAAATGAAGCGACCAAAAATGGCGAATCCGGCATTTGGATGCTTTTTTCTGTTTTGCTGTTTGACGTATGGGGAACATTTTCTTTATATTTTTATAGTATTGGCATTTTCGCACATTGTGACACCCATGATTTGAACTTTTATGTTTTTTTTTTTTACACTTTTATATAATTTCCATAGGGTAACTTACAATCATTTGATTGCGATTATCATACATTCCAATGCAATAGCATTGGGATGTATGAAAAAAATTGCATATTTCCTATGAAGCCTATTACAGGCAAGGCTCCATAGGAAATACTACAGAGCAGCCTGGGTTTCATTCATAGAGACCCAGGCTACTACAGGCGCGCTCCGGCTCCTCCGATCGCCACACGGGGGAGAAAAACTTTCGGTTTGTGCGAGCTCAGATGCCGTGGTCAGGATTGACCACGGCATCTGAGGGGTTAAATGTCCGCGATCGGCATTGCTGACGGTCGCGGACATTAGCCGCGGGTGTCTGCTACAAGAACCATGCGGACACCCGCGGCTAAGGTGCCCGCATGAAGCAGGAGCGGGCGCCATCTTTAAACACCGGACACAGGATGTACTGGTACGTCCTGTGTCCTTAAGAGGTTAAGGACTATTGTGTGCGACAGCAACAATATATATTTTTAGCGCATCCTGCTCTAAAAAGCGTTTAATAGGCCGCTGCGGACAGTTAAATTATCTGCGCTACATCTCCTGTGTAAAGTATGCATATCCCTAAAATATCAGTGACATCCAGTGTACTTTTTCCTTAGACGGTGTCTGCTGCGGAAAGTTAAATTATCCGTGCCACATCTCCTGTATAAAGTGTGCGCATCCCTAAAATTTTTGTGACATCCAGTGTACTTTTTGTAATAGACAGTGTACGCTTCTTACAGTGACATTACCAGGGGAATATATATACAGTGTAACGTGTGCGCATAAAAATGTTATCTGTGACATCCAGTGTACTTTTTTAATAGACAGTGTACGCTTCTTACAAAGACATTACCAGGGGAATATCTCCAGTGTAACATGTGCGCATCAAATTTTTATCTGTGACATACAGTGTACTTTTTCCGTAGGCGCTGCCTACATTACTTGTGGTGCCTCTCCAGTATATCGTTTCCTCATCCCAAATATCTGTGACATTCCCTGTAATTTTTTATCAGTGGCTGGGGACAGCATTGACATTGACAGCATTGACAGCAATAAAATAGATGGTCAATCCCCTTTCGAAGGCGCAGGCCCGGATGCCTCCCGCCCTGCACCTGGACCTTCGCAAGCACCATCAGCAACCATATCCACTTCCCTGTCCCAGCACAGCGCCCAAAGGTCCTTACCCTAGGCATTTAAACGCTAGTGCAAATATCCAGCCACCCACCCACAGGCCATAGCACTAAATGCGCAGCTTTCCGAATTAATGGACCTGGAAATGTTGTCATTTCCTTCAGGCCCTCACCTACAATCTTTTACACGGTCAGTTCACCTCCTGATAATGACAGCGAAGTCTTGCCTGTTGGTACTCTGGCACACATGGCTGACTTCATGTTAGGTTGCCTTTCCCGCGACCCATGCGTTATATGCATTTTAGAAGCATGGATTACTGGTTGTTCGCACTTCTGGACCCCCCGCTACAAAGATAACTTCTCATCTCTCATTCCTCTGGTGGAGAGGACAAGCAAAACGGTACTATACCAAAAGGTCCAAAGTTGATAGGTTAGACATCCAAATAGATTGTCGACGTCACGGGAACGTGCTATCAGTCAGAAGTTATCTAGAGTCAACAAAGCGGCAGCAGGCCCTAGCCCATAATGTTTTTGATGGTCCGCTCACCTTCAGGCCTTCGCATATAATGTTTTAGAAGGTCAGCTCACCTACAGGCCCTCCCCAACAACCTTTTAGAGGGTTAGCTCAAGAGCAGGCCCTCAACCATAATGTTTTATTGGGTCAGCTAAGCAGCAGGCCCTTAAACTTAATTTTTTCGATGGTCAGCTCAGCAGCAGGCCCTCACCCTTAATGTTTTAGATGGTCAGATCAGCAGGTTCTTGCTCCAAATGTTTTTGAGAGTCCCCAGCAGGGGTGAGGGCCATCACTTCTGGCCACATATTGCAGCCACTATTCTGAAGCTGCCACCCGCCTGATACTTTTTTTTTAAAGGATATGCATGCCAATGGGCCTTGTTATCTCACAGCTTTCTTTCAGATTTTTCTACTACTGTGATTTGCCACCATCTTGTGCTGTATGCCACTGCTACTGCCCCCCCTCCCCACTTTGTTATGGGGCCACTATCGTCCCGGTTACTGCCATTGCTGTTGGCCCTCAACCCCCCTCTGTTATGGGGCCACTATTTTTCCTGTTTGTCCGTGTTACATTACCATTTATTTTTATGTTCTTCTTATCTGTCAGAAGAACAGAAAAGAAAAAAATATGAAAGGATCCTGTACTTTGAGAATTTGCAGGTCCTCTTTCACACAGTCAGTATTTTGAATCAGTATTTGATCAGATTTTTAGGCAAAAAGCAGGAGTGGGTTCAAGAACATAAGATGCAAATATTTCCATTACATTTCATCTTTGTTTTGGACCCACTCCTGTATTTGGCTAACAAATACTGATGCAAAATACGGACTAAATAGCGCATTCTCATGCTCTGGGAACGCCCCCTCTGCTCTTGATAGACAGGGCAGCTGCCTCCTCCCGCTGGCCCTGCCTGCAGCCGAATACGCGCCAGCCGTAGTCGTCTACAGTCGGCGCAGGCACTCTGAGAGAAGAAGCAGCCAGCGAGCGTCCTTCTCAGAGCGCCTGCGCCGACTGAAGACCGTTACGGCGCAGGTGTGGGATTTCGGCTGCAGACAGGGCCAGCGGGAGGAGGAGAGCGCGCTGGCCCTGTCTATCAAGAGCAGAGGGGGCGTTCCCAGAGCATGAGAATGCGGCGGCTACCAGCAAGTATCCGCCCAACTTGCTGGTAGCGAAGACAATTTGCAGATTATAAAAGTACGATTTTTAGAAGATAGAAAACTCAAATAAAGGTATGAAACATATGTTTGAACTCAGCTGACATTAGCAAGTAGCTAATGTCAGCTACTGAAAATTGCATAAGTGGGGGTGACAGAAGCCCTTTAAAGTCCTGCATGTATTCCTCGTTAAAAAATAAAAATAAATGGCCAAAGCAAATGTAAATTGAGCATAAAGCCTCTTTCACATGGTCAGTATTTTATAACAGTACTAGCTGATGACCCGGCGTTGCTCGGGTATTTATTTATTGCAATTTTATATTAAATAACAGTGACTTTCACAATGGCCGCCACTTTAACGGTGAGCACCCCTTTAACAGTGAGCGCCCCTTTAACAGTGACTTTCACAGTGGCTGCCCCTTTAACAGTGTCCTCCCCTTTAACGGTGACTTTCACAGTGGCCGCCCCTTTAACAATGACTGCCCCTTTAACAGTGACTTTGGCTGCCCTTTAACAGTGACTTTCACAGTGACAGGCCCTTTAACCACTTCAGCCCTCCTAGCTTAAACACCCTTAATGACCAGGCGACTTTTTACAATTCTGCACTACGCTACTCACCGTTTATTGCTTCGTCATGCAACTTACCACCCAAATGAATTTTACCTCCTTTTCTTCTCACTAATAGAGCTTTCATTTGGTGGTATTTCATTGTTGCTGACATTTTTACTTTTTTTGCCATTAATAAAAATTTTACGACTTTTTTGAAAAAAAATTACGTTTTTCGCTTTCTGTTGTAAAATTTTTCAAAAAAATACATTTCTATATAAATTTTTCTATAAATTTATTGTTTTACATGTCTTTGATTAAAAAAATTCCAATAAGTGTATATTTATTGGTTTGGGTAAAAGTTATAGCGCTTACAAACTATGGTGCAAAAAAGTGAATTTCCGCATTTTGAAGCAGCTCTGACTTTCTGAGCACCTGTCATGTTTCTTCAGGTGCTAGAATGTCAGGATAGTATAAATACCCCCAAATTACACCATTTTAGAAAGAAGACACCCCAAAGTATTCACGGAGGGGCATGGTGAGTTCATGTATCATTTCATTTTTTTTCACAAGTTAGCAGAAAATGACACTTTCTGAGGAAAAAAAATAATAATAATGTTTCCATTTCTGCTAACTTCTGGCAAAAAAAACACATTGCCCTACTTCTCCTGAGTACGGCGATACCACATGTGTGATACTTTTTTGAAGCCAAGATGCGCAAAGGGGCCCAAATTCCAATGAGTACCTTTAGGATTTCACAGGGCATTTTTACGCATTTAGATTCCAGACTTATTATCACTCTTTAGGGGCCCCTAAAATGCCAGGACAGTATAAATACCCCACATGTGACCCCATTTTAGAAAGAAGACACCCCAAGGTATTCCGTGAGTGGTATGGTGAGTTCATGTAAAATTTATTTTTTTGTCACAAGTTAGTGGAATATAAGACTTTGTAAAAAACTAAAATAAAAAATAAAAAAATATCAATTTCCGCTAACTTGTACTAAAAAAAAAAAAATTCTGTGAACTCGCCATGCCCCTCACGGAATACCTTGGGGTGTCTTCTTTCCAAAATGGGATCACATGTGGGGTATTTATACTGTACTGGCATTTTAGGGGCCCTAAAGCGTGAGAATCCAAATCCGTAAAAATGCCCTGTGAAATTCTAAAGGTACTCATTGGAATTAGGGGCACTTTGCGCATCTTGGCTGCAAAAAAATGTCACACATGTGTTATCGCTGTACTCAGGAAAAGTAGGGCAATGTGTTTTCCAGTGTATTTTTACATATACCCATGCTGGGTGTGAGAAATATCTCTGTAAATGACAACTTTTTAATTTTTTTTATACAAAGTTGTCAGTTTACAGAGATATTTATCTCACCCAGCATGGGTATATGTAAAATTACACCCCAAAACACATTGTGCTACTTCTCCTGAGTACGGCGATACCACATGAGTGAAACTTTTTGCAGCCAAGATGCGCAAAGGGGCCCAAATTCCAATGAGTACCCTTTAGGAGGGCATTTTTATGCATTTTTCTTCTCACACTTTAGGGCCCCTAAAATGCCAGGACAGTATAAATTCCCCACATGTGACCCCATTTTGGAAAGAAGACATCCCAAGGTATTCCGTGAGGGGCATGGTGAGTTCATAAGGGACATGTGACCGTTGGTATGGCAGTTAGGGTTTGAGTGAAGGCTGGCAGGCTTGTATTGGCTATAATGCAGGTCATTTTTGGGGAATACCTCGGAAACGGTAAGTTCTAGAGAGCTGAGACCCCCACAAGATTTATTTCCTGGTAGCAAGGGATGTGTATACCAAGTAGTGATGTCGCGAACATAAAATGTTCCGTTCGCGAACAGCGAACGCGAACTTCCGCAAATGTTCGCGAACGGGCGAACCGGGCGAACCGCCATAGACTTCAATTGGCAGGCGAATTTTAAAACCCACAGGGACTCTTTCTGGCCACAATAGTGATGGGAAAGTTGTTTCAAGGGGTCTAACACCTGGACTGTGGCATGCCGGAGGGGGATCTATGGCAAAACTACCATGGAAAATTACGTAGTGGACGCAGAGTCGGGTTTTAATCCATAAAGGGCATAAATCAACTAACATTCCTACATTGTTTGGAATAACATTCTTTAAAACATCCAGTGTGTGTACACGATCAGGTATGATGTTGTATCGATCAGGTAGTGTAAGGGTTACGCCCACTTTACAGACATTGACAGACCAAACTCCCCTTTTAATGCACCGCAAACAACCGCAAACAGTTCATTTGCACAACCGCAAACTCCCCATTTGCACAAGGTTGGATACCAAGCTAGCCACGTCCCGGTGATGTCATTGAAGGATTCTTCCTCCACCCAGCCACATACAACACCAGGGGTCCCCGAAAGGTGAATTGAATTGATTTTTCGAACGGGGAGATGGTTAAAAAAACGCTGGCTCCCTCCACTCTGTTTTAATCCACGGTCACTGCGTCTGCGCCGTGCAATTTACTGTCACACCCGATATGAGTGGTATTTTCTGTAGTACTATTCTCATCAGTTTAATCCCTCTAACGTCCCCAATCTGGGGGCCATTTATTGAATAGATTTTTCGAACGGGAGATGGCTAAAAAACGCTGGCTCCCTCCACTTTGTTTTTATCCACGGTCACTGCGTCTGCGCCGTGCAATTTACTGTCACACCCGATATGAGTGGTATTTTCTGTAGTACTATTCTCATCAGTTTAACTCCTCTAACGTCCCCAATCTGGGGCCATTTATTGAATAGATTTTTCGAACGGGGAGATGGTTAAAAAAACGCTGGCTCCCTCCCCTTTGTTTTTATCCACGGTCACTGCGTCTGCATGCCGTGCAATTTACTGTCACACCCGATATGAGTGGTATTTTCTGTAGTACTATTCTCATCAGTTTAATCCTCTAATGTCCATAATCTGGGGGCCATTTATTGAATAGATTTTTCGAACGGGAGATGGTTAAAAACGCTGGCTCCCTCCCCTTTGTTTTTATCCACGGTCACTGCGCCTGCGCCGTGTCAATTTACTGTCACACCCGATATGAGTGGTATTTTCTGTAGTACTATTCTCATCAGTTTAACCCCTCTAACGTCCCCAATCTGGGGCCATTTATTGAATAGATTTTTCGAACGGGGAGATGGTTAGAAAAAACGCTGGCTCCCTCCCTTTGTTTTTATCCACGGTCACTGCGTCTGCGCCGTGCAATTTACTGTCACACCCGATATGAGTGGTATTTTCTGTAGTACTATTCTCATCAGTTTAATCCCTCTATTGTCCCCAATCTGAGGCCATTTATTGAATTAGATTTTTCGAACGGGAGATGGTTAAAAAACGCTGGCTCCTCCACTCTGTTTTAATCCACGGTCAGCTGCGTCTGCGCCACGTGCAATTTACTGTCACACCCGATATGGAGTGGTATTTTCTGTAGTACTATTCTCATCAGCTTAATCCTCTAACGTCCCCAATCTGGGGGCCATTTATTGAATAGATTTTTCGAACGGGAGATGGTTAAAAAACGCTGGCTCCCTCCACTCTGTTTTAATCCACGGTCACTACGCCTGCGCTCGTGCAATTTACTGTCACACCCGATATGAGTGGTATTTTCGTAGTACTATTCTCATCAGTTTAATCCCTCTAACGTCCCCCAATCTGGGGCCATTTATTGAATTGATTTTTTCGAACGGGAGATGGTTAAAAACGCTGGCTCCTCCTACTTGTTTTATCCACGGTCACTGCGCCTGCGCCTGCAATTTACTGTCACACCCGATATGAGTGGTATTTTCTGTAGTACTATTCTCATCAGTTTAATCCTCTAACGTCCCCAATCTGGGGCCATTTATTGAATAGATTTTTCGAACGGGAGATGGTTAAAAACGCTGGCTCTCTCCACTCTGTTTTAATCCACGGTCACTGCGCCTGCGCCTGCAATTTACTGTCACACCCGATATGAGTGGTATTTTCTGTAGTACTATTCTCATCAGTTTAATCCTCTAACGTCCCCAATCTGGAGCCATTTATTGAATAGATTTTTCGAACGGGAGATGGTTAAAAACGCTGGCTCCTCCACTTTGTTTTAATCCACGGTCACTGCGCCTGCGCCGTGCAATTTACTGTCACACCCGATATGAGTGGTATTTTCTGTAGTACTATTCTCATCAGTTTAACTCCTCTAACGTCCCCAATCTGGGGGGCCATTTATTGAATAGATTTTTCGAACGGGAGATGGTTAAAAACGCTGGCTCCCTCCACTCTGTTTTAATCCACGGTCACTGCGCCTGCGCCGTGCAATTTACTGTCACACCCGATATGAGTGGTATTTTCTGTAGTACTATTCTCATCAGTTTAATCCTCTAACGTCCCCAATCTGGGGGCCATTTATTGAATTGATTTTTCGAACGGGAGATGGTTAAAAACGCTGGCTCCCTCCCCTTTGTTTTTATCCACGGTCACCGCGTCTGCACGGGCAATTTACTGTCACACCCGATATCAGTGGTATTTTCTGTAGTACTATTCTCATCAGTTTAATCCCTGTTACATCCCATATCAAGGATTGCCTTTTGTGAAAAAAAATTTAGGCCGGGTACCTTCGACTGCCTTCACAGTGACAGACCAAACTCTCATACACCAAACTGAATTGATTTCAGGAATCGGGAGATGGAAAAAGCAGCTTGGTCGGTCCTCATACTCCCAAATTGGGGCACTGAGCGTGCACAGAGCAATGGGCTATGACACCCTATATGAGTGGTGTCTTAACTAGTACTATTCCTATCAGTTTAATCCCTGTTACGTACCCTATCCGGTCGAATTGATTAACCATTGTCGAATTAGCGAACCATAAGACATCATGAAATAATTTAGTTCTGAGCTTTGCACTTGCTTTGTATTGGAATTGATGGGGATTTTTTTAATTGTCTGCATCATTTCTAATAAACTATTAAGAGACTTTATTATGATTTTTTATTTTATGTATTAAAAACCCATACAACATAAAAAAAAAAAGGAAATTAATGTTTTTTCTATGAAATATTATCCAGCCGTCCGATCGCTTTTGGTCTAACCATTATGAAGCAACGGCCTTATCATCTGGGGTGTGGCAACATTGCCAACATACTCATAGAGGTAATGATTGCTTTATTGTGATACGCAAGCGCCTTCACCACAACAAGATAACGATCACGAAGGGGAATTGACACTTGTATGTGCCTTTTTTTTTGGTTTGTTTTTGCAGCCAAAGTGCTGCACCATAGGACAGAAAAATTAGGCATGTACACATGCCTGAAAAATAATGGCATTGTTGCAGCCGCTATTGTAGCAGCGGCCAGAAAAATTGATGTTTTCCAGGCAGAAAAGTGACTAAAACATTGCGGCTTGAACCCTAGTTGGTGGTGAAGAATTCAAGAAAATCATCCGGTATGCAGACATTAAATACAGCAGCATGGGGACCATTTTGAGGCCAAGGCATGTAATCAGGCCTTTTGTTAGTCAAACATATCCCCCACTGTCAGTCCCTTCGGGATCCATGCCTCATTCATCTTTATGAAGGTGAGGTAATCAACACTTTTTTGACCGAGGCGACTTCTCTTGTCAGTGACAATGCCTCCTGCTGCACTGAAGGTCCTTTCTGACAGGACACTTGAAGCAGGGCAGGCCAGAAGTTCTATTGCAAACTGGGATAGCTCAGGTAACAGGTCAAGCCTGCACACCCAGTAGTGAAGGGGTTCATTGCTCCTCAGAGTGTCGATATCTGTTGTTAAGGCGAGGTAGTCTGCTAACTGTCGGTCGAGTCGTTCTCTAAGGCTGGATCCCGAAGGGCTGTGGCGATGAGTAGGACTGAAAAAGCTCCGCATGTCCTCCATCAACAACACATCTGTAAATCGTCCAGTCCTTGCCGCCGTGGTAGGAGGATTACACTCACCTCTTCCCCTGTTAGATTCCCGTTGTGCTGTGACATCCCCCTTATCAGCTGTGTAAAGCATATTTTTTAGTTTGGTTTTGAACTGCTGCATCCTTTCTGACTTTTGGTAATTTGGTAACATTTCTGCCACTTTCTGCTTATAATGGGGGTCTAGTAGCATGGCCACCCAGTACAGGTCGTTCTCCTTCATTCTTTTTATACGAGGGTCCCTCAACAGACATGACAGCTTGAAAGACCCCATTTGAACAAGGTTGGATGCAGAGCTACTCATTTCCCGTTCCTCGTCCTCACTGATGTCATTGACGGTCTGTTCTTCCCCTCAGCCACGTACAACACCATGGGTACCAGATAGGTGAGAACAACGAGCACCCTGGGGTGCCTGATGTGGTTGGTCTTCCTCCTCCTCAAAGCCGCCACATTCCTCCTCTGACTCCTCTTCCTCATACTCTCCTTCCAGCGTTGCCGCAGGTCCGGCAAGCGATGATGACAAGGCTGTTTCCAGTGGTGATGGTGACCACAACTCTTCCTCTTCACGCTCATCTACAGCCTGATCCAGCACTCTTCGCAGGGCACGCTCCAGGAAGAAAACAAATGGGATGAGGTCGCTGATGCTGCCTTTGGTGCGACTGACTAGGTTTGTCACCTCCTCAAAAGGACGCATGAGCCTACAGGCATTGCGCATGAGCGTCCAGTAACGTGGCAAAAAAATTCCCAGCTCCGCAGAGGCTGTCCTAGCACCCCGGTCATACAAATACTCGTTGACGGCTTTTTCTTGTTGGAGCAGGCGGTCGAACATTAGGAGTGTTGAATTCCAACGTGTTGGGCTGTCGCAAATCAAGCGCCTCACTGGCATGTTGTTTCGCCGATGAATATCGGAGAAGTGCGCCATGGCCGTGTAGGAACGCCTGAAATGGCCACACACCTTCCTGGCCTGCTTGAGGACGTCCTGTAAGCCTGGGTACTTAGACACAACTTGTGACAACTTGCCCAAATGTGACATGTGACAACTTGCCCAAATTCAATGCCGACAACAAATTTGTTCCATTGTCACACACCACTTTGCCGATCTCCAGTTGGTGCGGGGTCAGCCACTGATCCACCTGTGCGTTCAGGGCGGACAGGAGTGCTGGTCCTGTGTGGCTCTCTGCTTTCAGGCAAGTCAACCCCAAGAAAGCGTGACACTGTCGTATCCGGGATGTGGAATAGCCCCTGGGGAGCTGGGGGGATTCAGTTGATGTGCAGCCAGATACCGCAGAAGAAGAGGACTCAGCCGAGGAGGATATCGAAGAGGATGGAGTAGGAGTAGAGGAGGTGGCAGTAGGTCTGCCTGCAAGTCGTGGTGGTGTCACCAACTCCTCTGCGGAGCCACGCATTCCATTCTTGTCAGCCATCAGCAGGTTGACCCAATGCGCAGTGTACGTGATATACCTGCCCTGACCGTGCTTTGCAGACCAGGTATCAGTGGTCAGATGGACCCTTGCGCCAACACTGTATGCCAGAGATGCCATGACTTCCTTTTCAATAACATGGTAGAGGTTTGGGATTGCCTTTTTTGAAAAAAAAATTCGTCCGGATACCTTCCACTGTGGTGTCCCAATAGCGACAAATTTTTTGAAGGCCTCAGACTCCACCAGGTGGTATGGTAAAAGCTGGCAGGCTAAGAGTTCCGTCAAGCCAGCTGTCAGTCGCCGGGCAAGGGGGTGATTCTGTGACATTGGCTTTTTACGCTCAAACATGTCCTTGACAGACACCTGACTGTGGGCAGATGAGCAGGAACTGCTGAAGGTGAGAGGAGGAGTGGCGGGTGGTTGAGAGGGGGCAGGGAGGACAGCAGTGGTTGACGTGGCTGAAGATGCTGGACCAGGAGGAGAATAGTGGCTTTGAGTTTGTGTGCTGCTTGTACTCATGTGTTGATCCCATAGGCGTCTGTGATGTGAGATCATGTGCCTTCGCAAAGCAGTTGTACCAAGGTGGGTGTTGGACTTCCCACGACTCAGTTTCTTTTGGCACAGGTTGCAAATGGCATTGCTGTTATCAGAGGCAGACACACAAAAAAAATGCCACTCAAGTGAAGCGGCTGTGGTGGCTGTGATGGTAGTGGTGGTGGTGGAGGCGGGCGGGAGCATGGTAACTTAAGAGCAGGTGACCATAGCTCAGCTGGAGGAGGATGGTGCGTCAAGGTTCTTAGCGGAAGCTGTTGAAGATTGGGTGTCCTGTCAAAGCCAGTCAACTATGTCCTCAGAATTTTTCGGGTTCAGGGTACGTGGCCTCTGAACACTAGGCATTATTCCAGGGACAGTGGAAATCACAGCAACACGACCACGACGGCCCCTGCAGGGTGGCTTGCCTCTGCCTGTCATTTTTTTTTTAGATAAGTGGTACTACGCGTGCTAGGTACTGTGCGACCCGGTATCAGTGGTGGGCACTGGCAGTGGGCACACTACAGTCAGTGGAAGTGAGCCTGACACACACTGGCAGCAGGAAAGCAACTGAATTTAGACTACTGTCTAAAAATTAAATGCCTTATTTATCGGCAAGCTACTGTGCCTCCCGGTATCAGTGGTTGGCACTGGCAGTGGGCACACTACAGTCAGTGGAAGTGGGCCTGACACACACTGGCAGCAGGCAAGCAACTGAATTTAGACTTCTGTCTAAAAATTTAATGCCTTATTTATCGGCAAGCTACTGTGCCACCCGGTATCAGTGGTTGGCACTGGCAGTGGGCACACTACAGTCAGTGGAAGTGGGCCTGACACACACTGGCAGCAGGCAAGCAACTGAAATTACACTAAAGTGTAAAAATTAAATGCCTTTTTTTGATGCAAAGTCCTGTGCCACACGGGATGACAGGGGTAGGCACTGGCAGTGGGCACACTACAGTCAGTGGAAGTCGGCCTGACACACACTAGCAGCAGGCAAGCAACTGAAATTACACTAAAGTGTAAAAATTAAATGCCTTCTTTTATGCAAAGTCCTGTGCCAGCCGGTATGAGTGGTGGGCACTGGCAGTGGGCACACTACAGTCAGTGGAAGTCAGCCTGACATACACTGGCAGGCAACTAACCTTAGATTAAAGTGTAAAAATGAAATGCCTTTTTTTGATGCAAAGTCCTGTGCCACACGGTATAACAGGGGTGGGCACTGGCAGTGGGCACACTACAGTCTGTGGGCCTGCAGCTCCTCACACACAGACAGGCCAGGCAACTGCAATATGTATATGGAGGAAAAAAAAAAGCAGACTAATGTTGCAGCCCTAAAAAGGGCTTTTTGGGGTGCTGTCATGACGCTGTTCTTACAGCAGAGATCCGATGAGTCTTTCAGGACTGGAGTGGACACTGAATTCACTAGCCTAGCTATCGATTTCCCTATTAAATCAGCAGCAACTACACTCTCGGAAAAAAGTTCGAGTTCGGGACCCGAACTTGACCCCGAACCATTAAAGTCAATGGGGACCCAAACTTTTGAGCACTAAAATGACTGTAAAAATGTAATGTAAAGGGCTAGAGGGCTGCAAATGCCAGCAAAATGTTGTTAAGAGCATGGCAAGTGCTCTGCAAACAAATGTGGATAGGGAAATGACTTTACATAACATAAAATTGATAAAAATAAAAAATAATAATCTTGATCTAGGAGGACAAGGTCCATATGGAGTAGGAGGTTGAGGAGGCAGTGGAAGGAGGTGTAGGTGGAAGAGGAGAAGGTAGCCTACACTGCTTTTTGGTTTTAAATTTTATTTTTAAAATTAGGGTACACCCCAAAACATTGGGAAATTTAACCTGTGATAACCACCTCCAGTCATGCTAAACTCACGTTCAGACAATACACTGGTTGCAGGGCAGGCCAGCACCTCCAAGGGGTAAAGGGCAAGCTCAGGCCATGTGCCCAATTTGGAGACCCAGAAGTTGCATGTTCCCAAGTAGTTAATGTATTTTTAATAGAGTGATTATAAAGATTTAATTTGACCTATTACTAGTCAGATAGGTTGCAAAGGTTACACTAGGTCCAAGTGACCACCTAACCCCTCTTCCAGAAGTTGCAGGGGCTGACCCCTGTCAGTCAGTTCGTGTAAGGCATGTGCACACTTACCGCCCCACCATGTCACACATCCCTGTGATGTTCACAATCCAATTTGATATCTGCTCTATCAACTTTTGATGTTCTTTTATGCGCCTACCATGGTGAACACGGGTGGCGGGGAATCAGGGTTCCAGGCCAGAGAGGGAGCGTGAGAAAAAGAGACCAAATTAAAGGGAGATAAATGTATAAAAAAAATTTGGGATCGAGCATAAATTACAGAAGCCCAAATGTGGGCCGAAAGAGTCAAGCGGAAATGTGGGAAAAGCTATTGAGGCAGAAATGTTGGCCAAAAGAGCGGAAATGTGGGAAAAAGTATTGAAGCTTAAAGGTGGTACAACTTGTTTAAGTTTAAGCATTGAATCAAAGGAGGTGGCACGCATTAATTAAAGAGCAGAGCAGGGGTTTATTCACGTCTAAAATTGCATAATGTCAACCCAAGAATGCAACAGAAAAATTACTGAAATTAATTAACCTGTCTACTTGGTAGAGCAGGGGTCTATGACAGCAAACAATTGTTTATTGTCACCCGAAAATGTAAAAGAAAAATTATTGAAATTTATTAAGCTGTCAACTAGGTAGAGGAGGGGTATATTACACCCAAAAGTTGGTGAATTTGACCATAAAATGTAACTGACAAATGTTTTTTTTTTTTTACTGGGTGCAGTGGTACTATGCACCCAAAAATTTGTGAATTTCAGCAGGAAATTAAATGTGAAAGACAATTTATATATTTTTTTTAAACTGGCCTACTAGGTATAGCAGTGGTACTATACACCCAATAAGTGGTTAATTTCACCAAAAAATGTAACAGATAATTTTTTTAAGTTATTTTACCGGTCTAATAGGTATAGCAGTGGTACTATACACCGAAAAATTGGTGAATGTCACCCAAAAATGTAAATGACAATTTAGTTTTTTTTTACCGGACTACTAGGTATAGCAGTGGTACTATACATGGAGTAGGAGTTTGAGGAGGCAGTGGGCGCAGCTGAGTAGGTGGAAGCGGCGGTGGAGGAGGACGAGATAACCAACACAGGTTTTTGGTTTTAATTTAATTTTGTAAAATTAAGGTACACGCCAAAAGAGTGTGAAATATCCAAAATACAAACATGAGCAATTGCGCTGCAGTATAAAAATGGCTGGTTAGTGCCGGTATACATGTCTATTCTGCACAAGGTACGGACAAGTCCCGAGGGATCCATGCCTGGTTCATTTTAATGAACGTGAGCTTGTCCATATTGGCTCTGGACTGGCGGCTGCGCTTATCTGTGATGACGCCCCCTGCCGTGCTAAACACACGTTCAGATAATACACTCGCTGCAGGGCGGCCAGCACCTCCAAGGCGTAAAGGGCAAGTTCAGGCCATGTGCCCAATTTGGAGACCCAGAAGTTGAAGGGGGCAGACCCGTCATTCAGTACGTGTAGACGTGTGCACACATACTGCTATACCATGTTGGTGAAATGCTAAGATGTTCCATATCAGCTGTTGGTGCTGGTTGTTGTGGCGTGCTGACAAAGCTTTTCCACATGTCGGCCATGCTAACCCTGCCTTCTGAGGTGCTGGCGGTGCCCCAGCTGCATTGGTGTCCTCTTCCTCGTCCTCTGCCTTCGCTTTGTGCTTTTGCGCTTTGGGAATGCCACCAGCAGCGCGTCTACCAGCGTGCGCTTGTACTCGCGCATCTTACGATCACGCTCCAGTGACGGAATTAAGGAAGGTACATTGTCCTTGTAACGGGGATCCAGCAGCGTGGCCACCCAGTAATAAGCACAAGTTAGAATGTGGGCAACTCTGCGGTCGTTGCGGAGACACTGCAGCACGTAATCGCTCATGTGTGCATCTGCGTCCTCTGTATCCCCCATCCACGCACCAGTGATGGCCATAAGCTGGTCTGGATGCCACCCTGCTGTGAACATGGTTTCTCCTCCCCCATCTCTTCCTCCTCATCCTCCACCTCGTCATCCTCCAGAACTGTGCCCTGGCTGGACAATTGTGAACCTTGGATTTGTGTGTGCAGGATCCCACCCTCGGAGCCACTTGGGAATGACTGGCCAGAAACCCTACGAAATGATCCCTCTTCCTCCTCCTGTGCCACATCCTCTTCCATCATCACCATGAGTGTTTCAAGGAGGCATAGAAGTGGGTTAGTAACGCTGAGAATGGCGTTATCGGCACTGGCCATGTTGGTGGAGTACTCGAAACAGCGCAACAAGGAACACAGATCTCGCATGGACCTCGCCCGAACAAATACCGCTGCAGGTTTTGTCGCCTACTCGCACCTGAGGTAGGGGTTTCACTTGTGCGTGTAGCTGGCAGAGATCGACCACGTCCTCTCCCTGCAACAGGAGCTCCGCCAGCAGCACCACTATCTGGGCCACATCCCTTATTTGACGCTCTCCTCATATTTTTTGAATTCTGGATCTTGCCCTAAATGGGTGTTTAATTGATAGTAGAAAACAATGACAGTATGTAAAGGGTGTGTCTCACACGGCCTGAACCAGACTAGGCCTCAATTAAAGATTTCTTTGCACAAAATGGCTGTATTTCAAATGGCTATATTTCACATGGCTGTATTTCAAATGGCTGTATTTCAAATGGCTGAATCAAACCCCTGTATGTATAGGGGGTATCTCACACGGTCTGAACCACTGTAGGCTTGAAGTAAATATATCTTTGCACAAAAAGGCGGTATTTCAAATGGCTGTATTTCAAATGCCTAATTAAAAAACATGTACGTATAGGGGGATCACACACACCCTGAATCAGTGTAGGCCTGAAGCAAATATATCTTTGCACAAAATGGCTGTATTTCAAATAGCTGTATTTCAAATGCCTAATTCAAACCCCTGTATGTATAGGGGGGATCACACACACCATGAATCAGTGTAGGCCTGAAGTAAATATATCTTTGCACTAAATGGCTGTATTTAACCACTTCCCGACCGCCTAACGCACAACTGCGTTCTCGAGGCGGTCGGGCTGTTCTGGGGCGACGCATATGTGCGTCATCTCGCGAGACGCGAGATTTCCTGTTCACAGTAACTCGCATCTCAGGAGTTTAACTACAGCCTGCCAGCGATGATCCATCGCTGGCAGGCTGTAGATGCGATATAAATCGCATCAAACAAGTATATCAGACGCTGTTTTGTGAACAGCGTCTGATATACCTGCTACCTGGTCCTCTGGTGGTCCCATTTGCTGGGATCGACCACCAGAGGACCAGGTAACTATGTAAAGTTGCACCAAACACTACACTAACCCCCCACCCCCCTCACCTATTAACCCCTTGTTAACCCTTGATCACCCCATCTAGACCCCTGATCACCCCCTGTCATTGATCACACCCCTTGTAAGGCTCCATTCAGACGTCCATATGTGTTTTTGCGGATCCGTGGATTCACGGATCCGCGGATCGATCGCGGATCTGCGGATCCACAGATCCTCAAAACACGGACACCGGCAATGTGCTTTCCGCATTTTGCAGATCCGCACATTGCCAGAACTATATAGAAAATGCTTTTCTTGTCCGCAATTGCGGACAAGAATAGGACATGTTCTATATTTTTGCGGAACGGAAGTGCAGACCCGGAGCGCGGATCCGTAATTCCGGATCCGAGCGGGACAAAGTCTGTCCCCATAGAAATGAATGGGTCCGCAATTCCGTTCCGCAAACAGAATTGCGGACGTGTGAATGGGGCATAAGGGTCCCTTATCACCGCCAGTTAGTTAGCTACTTGTTAGGTATGCTAGCGCCCAGCCCACCGCACCGCAGTCACTGATTTTGGCAGAGATTTTTCATCCACATTGATTGATGCGAATGAAAAATCTGTGCCGTTCATTTATTTTTTTCAGCCCAGAGGCTGAACGGAAAAAAATCTCATTACCATGTATGCTCAATATAAGGAGAATCGCAGAAACTCCTAATGCTGGCCATACGTGTAATGATTGCAGGAGACCCCTAAAATGCCAGGGCAGTACAAACACCTCACATGTGACCCCATTTTAGAAAGAAGACACCCCAAGGTATTCCGTGAGGGGTATGGTGAGTTCATGTAAAATTTTATTTTTGTCACAAGTTAGTGGAATATGAGACTTTGTAAAAAATAAAAATAAAAATCAATTTCCGCTAACTTGTGCCAAAAATTTTTTTTCTGTGAACTCGCCATGCCCCTCATGGAATACCTTAGGGTGTCTTCTTTCCACAATGGGGTCACTGTGGGGTATTTATACTGCCCTGGCATTTTAGGAGTCCTAAAGCGTGAGAATCCAAATGCGTAAAAATGCCCTGTGAAATCCTAAAGGTACTCATTGGATTTAGGGCCCTTTGCGCATCTTGGCTGCAAAAAAGTGTCACTCATGTGGTATCGCCGTACTCAGGAGAAGTAGGGCAATGTGTTTTGGGGTGTATTTTTATATATACCCATGCTGTGTGTGAAATATCTCTGTAAACGACAACTTTTAAAATTTTTATTCAAAGTTGTCAATTTACAGAGATATTTCTCTCACCCAGCATGGGTATATGTAAATACACCCAAACACATTGCCCTACTTCTCCTAGTACGGCGATACCACATGTGTCCTTTTGCAGCCAAGATGCGCAAGCCAATCAATGAGTAACTTTAGGAGGGCATTTTTACGCATTTTCTTCTCACGCTTTAGGGCCCCTAAAATGCCAGGGCAGTATAAATACCCCACATGTGACCCCATTTTGGAAGAAGACACCCCAAGGTATTCGCTGAGGGCATAGTGAGTCCATGAAAAATTAAACTTTTTGTCAAAAGTTAGCGGAAAGGGAGACTTTGTGAGAAAAACAATAAAAAATCAATTTCCACTAACTTGTGCCAAAAAAATTTTTCTATCAACTCGCCATGCCCCTCATGGAATACCTTAGGCTGTCTTCTTTCCAAAATGGGGTCACATGTGGGGTATTTATACTGCCCTGGCATTTTAGAGGCCCTAAAGCGTGAGAAGAAAATGCGTAAAATGCCCTCCTAAAAGGTACTCATTGGAATTTGGGCCCTTTGCGCATCTTGGCTGCAAAAGTGTCACACATGTGGTATCGCCGTACTCAGGAGAAGTAGGGCAATGTGTTTTAGGGTGTATTTTTACATATACCCATGCTGGGTGAGAGAAATATCTCTGTAAATTGACAACTTTGAATAAAAAATGTTAAAAGTTGTCGTTTACAGCGATATTTCTCACACAAGTATGGGTATATATAAAATACACCCCAAAACACATTGCCCTACTTCTCCTGAGTACGGTGATACCACATGTGTGACACTTTTGCAGCCAAGATGCGCATAGGGGCCCTAAAACCAATGAGTAATTGCTTTAGCCCCTTCACACAGGCGTTGCGGTGCACTGCGTCAAACAGTGCGGATGCGTTAATCGCCGCGATTTTCCCTGCGAGTGCAAAGCGCTGTCATGCGTTTTGCACGCACGGAGAGAAAAATCGGCACTTTTGGTACCCAGACTCGAACCTGCACTTCTTCACAGAAGTGCATGTTTGGGTCAGAAATTGTCCCGCTGGTATTATTTCACATTATAACATAGTTATAATGTAAAATAGTACTCTTGGCTCATCTTTCCTATCGTTCGAACAGGTGCAGAATGGGTTAAAATAATAAACTACACTAACATACCTGTCTCCATTTGACGCGAAGCTCGGCCTCCTCTCCGCTAGCTTGCTAGTGAGGACCTGTGATGATGTCACATGGTCACATGGACCAATCATGCCCATCACCATAGTGATGGAGCAGGTGATTGGGCCATGTGATGCTGTGACATCATCACAGGTCCTTTCCTACTAGCAAGCTAACGGAGAGGATGCCGGGCTTCGCGATCAAATGGAACAGGTAAGTTATTATTAGTTTATTATTTTTAACCCATTCTGCACCTGTTTAAACATTAGGAAGATGGCCAAGGGTATATTTTACATTATAACTATGTTATAATGTGAAATAATACAGAACCGGTTACATCCCGATGGTTGCATAGCAACCATGCGGGAACATCGCAAAGCATCCGCACTTGCTTGCGGATGCTGGCGATTTTCCGCAGCCCCATTCACTTCTATGGGGCCTGCGCTCCGTTAAAAACGCAGAAGATAGAGCATGCTGCGATTTTCACGCATCGCAAAGTGATGCGTGAAAATCAACTGTCATGTGCACAGCCCCATAGAAGTGAATGGGTCCGATTCAGTGCGGGTGCAATGCGCTCACATCACGCATTGCACCCGCGCGAAAACTCGCCCGTGTGAAGGGGCCTTAGGATTACAGGGCATTTTTACGCATTTGATTCTCACGCTTTAGGGCTCTTAAAATGCCGAGGGCAGTGTAAATACCCCACAAGCGACCCCATTTTGGAAAGAAGACACCCCAAGGTATTCTGTGAGGGGCATGGTGAGTTCACAGAATTTTTTAGCGGAAAGTTGATATATATATATATATTTTTTTATTTAGTTTTTTACAAAGTCTCATATTCCACTAACTTGTGACAAAAATAAAATTTTACATGAACTCACTATACTCCTTACGGAATACCTTGGGGTGTCTTCTTTCTAAAATGGGGTCACATGTGGGGTATTTATACTGTCCTGGCATTTTAGGGGCCCCTAAAGCGTGAGAAGAAGTTTGGAATCCAAATGCGTAAAATGCCGTACTTACTCATGAAGCAGTAGGGCAATGTAGTGTTGGGGTGTATTTTTATATATACCCATACTTTGTGTGAGAAATATCTTCTGTAAATGACAACTTTTTAATTTTTTTTATTCAAAGTTGTCAGTTTACAGAGATATTTCTCTCACCCAACATGGGTATATGTAAAAATACACCCAAAACACATTGCACTACTTTTCCTGAGTACGGCCATACCACATGAGTGACACTTTTTTTCAGCCTGGGTGCGCAAAGGGGCCCAAATTCCAAAGTGTACCTTTAGCTTTTACATGGCTGCTCACAATTTAGCCCCGCCCAAAATGCCAGAACAGTACAAACACCCCACAAATGACCCTATTTCGGAAAGTAGACACCCCAAGGTATTCACTGAGGGGCATAGTGAGCCTGTCTGAGATTTTTTTTTTTTTTGCCAGAAGTTAGCAGAAATGGAAACTTTATTATTATTTTTTTTCCTCAGAAAGTGTCATTTTCCGCTAACTTGTGAAAAAAATGAAATGATACATGAACTCACCATGCCCCTCCGCGAATACTTTGGGGTGTCTTCTTTCTAAAATGGTGTCATTTGGGGGATATTTATACTATCCTGACATTCTAGCACCTGAAGAAACATGACAGGTGCTCAGAAAGTCAGAGCTGCTTCAAAATGCGGAAATTCACTTTTTGCACCATAGTTTGTAAACGCTATAACTTTTACCCAAACCAATAAATATACACTTATTGCATTTTTTTTATCAAAGACATGTAGAACAATAAATTTAGAGAAAAATTTATATAGAAATGTAGTTTTTTTAAAAAAAATTTACAACAGAAAGTGAAAAATGTCATTTTTTTGCAAAAATGTCGTTAAATTTTTATTAATAGCAAAAAAAGTAAAAATGTCAGCAACAATGAAATACCACCAAATGAAAGCTCTATTAGTGAGAAGAAAAGGAGGTAAAATTCATTTGGGTGGTAAGTTGCATGACGGAGCAATAAACGGGTAAAGTAGCGTAGTGCAGAATTGTAAAAAGTGGCCTGGTCATTAAGGGTGATAAGCTAGGGGGGCTGAAGTGGTTAAAATGGCTGAATCAAACCCCTGTATGTATAGGGGGGATCTCACAGGGCCTGAACCTCTGTAGGCCTGAATTCAATATTGGTGCACCAAATGGCAGTATTTAAAATCTCTGAATGTAACCCAAATGTATTTAGTCTGTATCTCACAATGACATCTGCCTCAAAGGCTGCCAACTAAATTTTTTGTGCCCAAACGACTGTTTGTTTAACAACTGAATTTGACTGCAGTATATAAGCCTGTAATTTCACACGTGCTGATGCCGCAAGGCCTGAAAATAGTATTTTTTTTGTCAAAGAAGTGTGTTTTTCAAACACAGAAAATGATGGGTGTATTTCTAGCTTAAATTGCACACTGACTAATACAGATGTTGTAGATTGCCCAAAAAGTCTTTTTTGCTAACAGAATATGAATGATGTATATATTAAACTTGAATTTAACACTTGCAGATCTGGAAAATACTGTTTTTTGAAGAAAAAAAAGTGTGTTTTCAAACTGACTAATACAGATGTTGTAGTTTGCCCCCCAAAATGGTGATTTGCAATGTCCCAAAAGCTCAGATGCAGTGCCGATGCACTGAGCATGCATAAAATGGCCGCCGCCACCCACCTAACTAACAGAATTCTAAAAGTTAGTATTTTTTGGTCAATGAGCTCAGGGCAGGGTAAAAGGATAGTGCCCTGCACCCACACAACTATTTCTAGGTAGATCGCTGAGTTAGATTCTCTCCTTGAAATCACAAGTCCAGCAGCATCCTCTCCCTACACTTGTAACAGCAGAGTGACGTACAGTGCTATGTGACTCAAGCTTATATAGAGCCTGGGTCACATAGTGCTCTGGCCAATCACAGCCATGCCATTAGTAGGCATGGCTGTGATGGCCTCTTGGGGCAAGTAGTATGACGCTTGTTGATTGGCTGCTGTGCAGCCTTTCAAAAAGCGCCAAGAAAGCGCTGAACACAGAACCTGAAGTTTTACGGAAATGTTCGCGTCCGTGTCCCGAACACACCAAAATTCAGTATGAACCGGTTTGCTCAACCCTATTCAGGAGTAATTCTTGACCATTCCTCTTTACAGAACTGTTTCAGTTCAGCAATATTCTTGGAGTTTCTGGTGTGAATCGCTTTCTTGAGGTCGTGCCACAGCATCTCAATCAGGTTGAAGTCAGGACTCTGACTGGGCCACTCCATAAGTGTATTTTCTTCTGTTAAGCCATTCTGTTGTTGATTTACTTCTATGCTTTGGGCCGTTGTCCTGTTACAACAACCATCTTCTGTTCTCCTTAAAGGGAATCTGTCACTAGCTTTTACCCTTGTCAGCTAAACATATGCTGACATTAAGGGTCTCCATAGCAGTCCTAATGTGTTTTTATTTTAGATATCCAAGGCTCTATTTTCTCAAAAAACAGGTTTTACCCACCTGTCAATCATCAGAATAAGGAGCCCAGGGGGAGGTCTGGCCATGCAGGGTGTTCGTCCGCACCCTCCCCCGTCAGTGCCGCACGCCGCCTCTCCAAACCTCTGCGCCGCCTCCTAAAGCGCAGTGCCGCCTCTCCCTCTCCCTCCCTCCCCTCCTTCCCGTCAAGATCCCGCGCGTGCGCTGGGCGCTAGCTCTTCGCGGGCTCTGAGAGGCTGGCGCCAGGGTACAGTCATACCAGGGAGGGAGCGAAGTGCCGGCGCATGCGCGCTCGCTCCCTGAAGCCGGTTGCCGGAGTCCGTACGGGCGCATCGCGCAGTGCCCTGTGCGCACGCGGGTTCTTGACGGGGAAGGAGGGGGAGAGGCGGCACTGCGCTTTAGGAGGCGGCGCAGAGGTTTGGAGAGGCGGCGTGCGGCACTGACGGGGGAGGGTGCGGACGAACACCCTGCATGGCCAGACCTCCCCCTGGGCTCCTTATTCTGATGATTGACAGGTGGGTAAAACCTGTTTTTTGAGAAAATAAAGCCTTGGATATCTAAAATAAAAACACATTAGGACTGCTATGGAGACCCTTAATGTCAGCATATGTTTAGCTGACAAGGGTAAAAGCTAGTGACAGATTCCCTTTAAGTTCTCCTGCAAAATGTCTTGATAAACTTGGGAATTTATTTTTCCTTCGATGATAGCAATCCGTCCAGGCTCTGACGCAGCAAAGCAGCCCCAAACCATGATACCCCCACCACCATACTTCACATTTGGGATAAGGTTTTGATGTTGGTGTGCTGTGCCTCTTTTTCTCGTCACATAGTGTTGTGTGTTTCTTCCAAACAACTCAACTTTGGTTTCATCTGTCCACAGAATATTTTGCCAGTACTGCTGTAAAACATCCAGGTGCTCTTGGGCAAACTGTAAACATGCAGCAATGTATTTATTTGACAGCATTGGCTTTCTCTGTGGTATCCTCACATGGAATCTATTCTTGTTTAGCGTTTTACGTATCGTAGATTCGCTAACAGGGATGTTAGCATACGCTAGAGACTTTTGTAAGTCTTTAGCTGACACTCGTCACCTCATTGAGCAGTCTGCGTTGTGCTCTTGCAATCATCTTTACAGGACGGCCACTCCTAGGGAGAGTAGCAGCAGTGCTAATCTTTCTCTATTTATAAATTATTATATTATATTATTATTTTTATAGGGCAGGGCAGCTGTAACCAACACCTCCAATCTCATCTCATTGATTGGACTCCAGTTGGCTGACACCTTACTCCAATTAGCTCTTGGAGATGTCATTAGTCTAGGGGTTCACATACTTTTTCCACCTGCTCTGTGAATGTTTACATGGTCTGTTCAATAAAAACATGGTAACATTTAATTCTTTGTGTGTTATTAGTTTAAGCAGACTGTGATTGTCTATTTTTGTGACTTAGATAAAGATCAGATCACATTTTATGACCAATTTGTGAAGAAATCCATATCATTCCAAAGGGTTCACATACTTTTTCTTGCAACTGTACATACATACACACAACCTTTTTCATATATATATAGATCTTATCAGTATTTGCTAGCCAAAAACAGAAGTGGGTCTAAAACACAGAAGAGATACAAACATTTCAATTACATTTTATCTCTGTTTTAGACCCACTCCTGGTTTTGGCTTACAATTACTTATCAAATACTGAATGTCTGAAAGAGGCATTACCGATGCTCAAAATATAGGATTCTTTTTTTTCAATTTTCTGTTCTTCTGACAGATCTTAAGAACGGAAAAACAAACATTGATGTGAACTAAGTCTTACTGCCATTGCCCCCCCCCCCTTTTTCATGGGGCCACTATTGTCACTGTTACTGCCACTGATGCTGTTGACACCTTTCCCACTCTCTTATGGGGCCACTACAATCACTGGTACTGCCACTACTGCCACTCTCCCCACTCTGTCATGGGGCCACTATTGTCACTGTTTCTGCCACTGCTGGTGCCACTCTCTTTACTTTCTCATGGGGCCACAATTGTCATTGCCACTGCTGCTTCAGCCACCCTGCCCTCTCTGACATTGGGACACTATTGTCACTGCTACTTGCCCTGCTGCTGCCACCATCCCACTCATGGCGGCACGGAGCCTATATTTGAAACCTGGGGCATTGCATGATTAAGTCCATGGCGATAAATTAGTCCTGACACAAACATTGACCTGTAATACTGAAACACAGTTAATCTACAGCTAACAGAAGGGATTACAAGCATGTGTTTGGACTGCCCCAACATGGACACAGCTCCTACAGGGGCGCACATGGGTTTTTGGCTCTACTGAAAGGGGCTGTATGCTTTTCTTTTTGTTCAACAGAATGGATTAGCTCTTCCATGCCTCTTCCATTGCCTGTCCGCGTTTCACGTCAGCAAAAAAAAAATATGGCATGTCATATCCTTGTCCGCAAAAAACGGTTTGCGGACCCATAGAAGTCATTGGGTCCGCAAAAAATGCGGATGACCAACGAAAGCCATCCATTTGTCATCCGCAACCATTTTTTTTTTTTGCGGAGTGTTGCTTGGAAACCAGCGCACTAGTACAGGTACTTTAAGAAACTGGTTCAAGCCTTCCATTAGTTTTTTTGCGGATCCGCAAAGAAAAACGGAAGACACACGGGAACACAACCTACAAAATTTGCGGACACACGGAACGGATGTGGATGTGAAAAAAAAAGGAAGATGGATCCGCGATTTGCGGACAGCAAAAAACAACTCTTGTGTGCATGTAGCCTTAAACTAAGAAAAATACCCAAATTATCTCAAATTGGGTCCTAAACTGAAAAATCGGGTCGCCTAATTTAAAATACATATAATTAGAATAAAAAAGATATGGAGGGGAATACAGCACCACATACCTCTTACATCCAGTGACATCTCCTGTCATGTAGACCTTCTCTTGCCTCTTCTCCTCCATTTGACCCAGACCTCCATGGCAAATTCTTTCAGTCACATCTAGTCTCTACAGAGTTTCTAATACAGATACGTTAGATTTCTAAATTTTTCCATCAACCTCCCCATCCTGGTGTCCCCACAGTGTCATCCTGCTGCTACTCCCAATACTGTGCCCGTTGTGCTCCTCAATGTCCCAGGTACTATACTGCTGGACACTATAGGGACATTTGGGGTAATTTATCAAACTGGTGTAAAGTAGAGCTGTCAAAAATGAATGGTGGAGCCTGCTTGGCTGCTAGGGGCAACTAAGCCAGTTCTAGTTTACACCAGTTTGATAAATTACCCCAAATGCCCCTATAGTGTCCACAGCAGCTATAATGTCCCCTAGAGTTCCCCCAGTAATAATAACACCCTATATTGTGCTCCAGGCAATAATCCCTGTATAGTGTCCCCAAAAATAATAGAATTGCCCCTACAGTGCTTCCCCAATAGCAACCCCCCCATATAGTAATTTCCCACACACTGACCCCACATTGCAATCACCCCATAGTAATTTCCCCCCAAACAGTAATTTCCCCCAAACTGCCCCCACACAGTAATTTCCCCCACACTGCCCCCACACAGTAATTTCCCCCACACTGCCCCCACACAGTAATTTCCCCCACACTGCCCCAATATAGTAATTTCTCACCAATGTACTTGATGTCTCTTAATATGTCCTCACCTCACATGTCCCCCAAAGTAGGCACATAAAATAAAAAAATAAAAAATAAAAAAAATTAAGAGCTAAATACTCACCTATGTCCAGGGCCAGGCGCTTGCTCGCAGAGGAAGGCGGGATGAGGCAGGCACGCACACCTCACAGTATGCCCGCCTGCGCCAGGATTTCACTGCCGCATAGGTCTCAGGCAGGGAACTATGCGATTCCGTGCCCCGCCGCAGTATGTGGGCATTCGGGTTGGCGCTGGGCCCCGGGCTGCCGACTCAAACATCCCTATTGTAATTGGCCACTGGTCAAAAGAAGGAACCTACTCCTATTGGACATTTATGGCATATCATGTGCATATGCCTTAAATATTTAGATAGGAATAACCATTTAACTACTTAAATAATGTGCTATTAAATGTCTTACATTCTCACATTTTTTACAGTGACGAATTACAGGAGAAGAATGAAAAAGTAAAATCAGCAATTCAACATGTAGTCAAATGTGACCTTGAGAAGGAAAATATGACAGATCCGATAGTCTTACCACCAGCAGATTGTATCATCAGCGCTTGGCTCCTGGATGTTGTCTGCAAAGAGCAAGAAGATTACATCAGATATCTCAGGAAGTTCTCAGGGTTACTAAAACCTGGAGGACACCTCGTATTAATTGGGCTTGAAAATGCAACATTTTTCACAATTAAGAAAGACAGGGTCCATATATTTAAATATGATGAGAAGTTTGTCAGGAAAGCTCTAGAGGGAGAAGGCTTTGTTATTGATTGTTGTAAGGTTAAGGAAAGAACAGCTGTTAGTGACCTTACTGACTATAAGGGCCTGGTATTCATTGCAGCTCACAAGGAGCAGTAGAGCTGAGTAGAAACTTACGATTAAGCCTACATGCACACGGCAGTGGTTTTTTGCGGCCTCCGTTCCGTTTTTTTTGCGGATCCGATGGTTTCCCATTCATTTCTATGGATCCGTTAAAAATGCGGATGCCTCTTCTGTTGCCTGTCCGCATCCGCTGTCCGCATTTCACGGCCGCAAAAATGGCATGTCCTATTCTTGTCCGCAGTGAACGGCTTGCGGACCCATGCAAGTCAATGGGTCCGCAAAAAATGCGGATGACCAACGGTAGCCATCCGTTTGTCATCCGCATCCGTTTTTTTTTGCGGATGGTTGCTTGGAAACCAGGGCACTTGTACAGGTACTTTAGGAACTGTTTCAAGCCTTCCGTTTTTTTTGCGGATCCGCAAAAAAAAACGGAAGACACACGGAAGCACAACCTACAAAATTTGCGGACACAAGGAATGGAAGTGGATGTGAAAAAACAAGGGAGACGGATCCGCGATTTGCGGACAGCAAAAAACAACTGTCGTGTGCATGTAGCCTTATTCTGCTGGAAAACAGCTCCCAAGTGCCCATCTGAAAGTGAAAGTAAAAACAGCTTTCACTCCTGACTCGATTTCTAACAGCTATATCTTCTGATGTAGTGGACATAATGCTTTGATTCTGGTGTCGCTTGAAAGGTTGGAATGCCAGGTTTATATTTCTAGTGACTACCAATCCCAAGATATGAGCAACTAAAGCAGCCCTCCCCTCTTCAGTCTGGTTTGCTTTGGGCAGTTGCAGCAGCAGAGCTGGGCACTTGGGAGCTGTTTTCCAGCAGAATAAAAGTTCTTTTCCTGGACATGGAATAAAGGCATAAAGTGCACATAGGTATGTCTGGCAAGTGTATTCTATGGGGCAGTGCTCTTAGTTATATTGGTGAAAACAGGTGACAGGCAGTCATTTAGGAACAGATATAAACCACTTTTGTGGCGTATATCTTGTGCACATTCTGTTGCACACCTTGCTGCGACAGAATCTGCAACTTCTTCCCCATTCACGCCAGGTCTCAAAAAGTGGGCATGATGTAGGTAGGAAGACTGGCCTGTCTCATTTATCATTTTCTATGCCAGGTTTAGGCATAGAAAATGGTTTAAATGTAAGACTGCAAGAAAACTGCCTTACATTTAGAATCAGGCGGTGGATAGGCCGAAATTATGTGCTCCTAATGCCTCATTCACATTTCAGTGTTTTGGTCTGTGATTTTCATCAGTGATTGTGAGCCAAAACCAGGTGCGGCTCTAAACACAGAACAGGTACTGATAATGAACAATGATGAGAAACGGCAATCACTTCACCCCTCTGTCAATGAACCCTTCAGATGTCGCATCAATCATTGATTGTGGCATCTGATGCCACAATTGAGCCCTTATCCATTTGCTCGCAGAGAGGCCGTCGCAGGCATCTTGATTGGAGACACCGTGATGACGCCACTGCATCTGGCCAGCACGCTAGTGTGTTGATTTCACCTCACACAAGATTTTGAGCTATATCCTCAATCAATATTGCCGCATCCTCTATGCCAGGGGTCCTCAAACTTTTTAAACAGGGGGCCAGTTCACGGTCCCTCAGACCGTTGGAGGGCCGGACTATAGTTTAACTATAAGTAATTGTATATATTTACCAGTATTTTAATGGGAATCATTCCCCCTCCCTTGTCACTCTCATTTCTCAGCCCCCTCCCTTGTCACTCTCATTTCTCAGCCCCCTCCCTTGTCACTCTCATTTCTCAGCCCCTCCCTTGTCACTTCATTTCTCAGACCCTCCCTCCCTTGTCACTCTCATTTCCCCTCCCTTGTCACTCTCATTTCTCAGCCTCCTGCCTTGTTACTCTCATTTCTCAGTCCCCTCAATTGTCACT
>CM065590.1:503030967-503049723 GCA_033119425.1 Bufotes viridis
ACAGATGTTGGCTGTGCATTGGGACTGCAAATTGTGGTCCCCGATGCACGGAATGGCTGAGCAACAGCCGTGTGCATGAGACCTTATTCACACAGAGTTCAGTTAGTGATTTCCATCAGTTATTTTGACCCAAAACCAGGTGCGGCTCTGAACATAGAACAGGTGCAGATCTTTCCCTTATAGCTTATGTCTGTGTAGGCTCCAATCCTGGTTTTGGCTCACATCTACTTTTGTAAATTACTGACCAAAACACTGACATGTGAATGAGGCCTTACTCGTAGCTGCTGTTGAGCAAATCGAAGCCAACTGAATTTACTTTGAATCAAATTTCAGGACAAATTCAATTTGCTGCGAAGCTGAATTTCCTCACACTTCATGGTAAAGAATCTATTTTTCCTGAAATGGTGGTAAAAAAAATACATTCTTACCTCACATCATCCAATCCATTTGTTTGCATAGAGGATGCGGCAATATTGATTGAGGATATAGCTCAAAATCTTGTGCGAGGTGAAATCACCATTCTAGCGTGCTGGCCAGATGCAGTGGCGTCATCACGGTGTCTCCAATCAAGATGCCTGCGACGGCCTCTCTGCAAGCAAATGGATAAAGGCTCAATTGTGGCATCAGATGCCACAATCAATGATTGATGCGACATCTGAGGGGTTCATTGACAGAGGGGTGAAGTGATTGCCGTTTCTCATCATTGTTCATCATCTGTACCTGTTCTGTGTTTAGAGCCGCACCTGGTTTTGGCTCACAATCACTGATGAAAATCACAGACCAAAACACTGAAATATGAATGAGGCATTAGGAGCACATAATTTTGGCCTATCCACCGCCTGATTCTAAATGTAAGGCAGTTTCCTTGCAGTCTTACATTTAAACCATTTTCTATGCCTAAACCAGGCGTAGAAAATGATAAATGAGACAGGCCGGTCTTCCTACCTACATCATGCCCACTTTTTGAGACCTGGCGTGAATGGGGAAGAAGTTGCAGATTCTGTCGCAGCAAGGTGTGCAACAGAATGTGCACAAGATATACGCCACAAAAGTGGTTTATATCTGTTCCTAAATGACTGCCTGTCACCTGTTTTCACCAATATAACTAAGAGCACTGCCCCATAGAATACACTTGCCAGACATACCTATGTGCACTTTATGCCTTTATTCCATGTCCAGGAAAAGAACTTTTATTCTGCTGGAAAACAGCTCCCAAGTGCCCAGCTCTGCTGCTGCAACTGCCCAAAGCAAACCAGACTGAAGAGGGGAGGGCTGCTTTAGTTTCTCATATCTTGGGATTGGTAGCCACTAGAAATATAAACCTGACCTTGAAAGCTGGCATTCCAACCTTTCAAGCGACACCAGAATCACAGCATTATGTCCACTACATCAGAAGATATAGCTGTTAGAAATCGAGTCAGGAGTGAAAGCTGTTTTTACTTTCACTTTCAGCTAGGCACTTGGAAGCTGTTTTCCAGCAGAATAAAAGTGCTTTTCCTGGACATGGAATACAGACACAAAGTGCACACAGGTATGTCTGGAATATGTCTGCAAGTGTCTATAACAGACTTCCTTTAAGGGTATGTTCAGACGACGACAATTGTCGCGCGACAAAAAGTCGCACTATTGTCGCGCGACAATTTTTATAATGGGAGTCTATGGTGTCGCAGTGCGACATGCGACATGCTGCGACTGCGACACGACAGTCGACAAAAATCCATCCGGGATGGACTTCTTGCGACTGTTGTGTCGCAGTCGCAACATGTTGCATGTTGCACGTGCGACACCACCATAGACACCCATTATAAAAATTGTCGCGCGACATTAATGTGACATCAATGTCGCGCTACAAATGTTGCAGTGTAGTGGTTCCCAAATTGTCGCGCGACTTTTTGTCGCGCGACAATTGTCGTCGTCTGAACATACCCTAAATCGTAAGTTTCTACTCAGCTCTACTGCTCCTTGTGAGCTGCAATGAATATCATGCCCTTATAGTCAATAAGGTCACTAACAACTGTTCTTTCCTTACCCTTACAATAATCAATAACAAAGCCTTCTCCCTCTAGAGCTTTCCTGACAAACTTCTCATCATATTTGAATATATGGACCCTGTCTTTCTTAATTGTGAAAAATGTTGCATTTACAAGCCCAATTAATATGAGGTGTCCTCCAGGTTTTAGTAACCCTGAGAACTTCCTGACATATCTGATGTAATCTTCTTGCTCTTTGCAGACAACATCCAGGAGCCAAGCACTGATGATACAATCTGCTGGTGGTAAAACTATCGGATCTGTCATATTTTCCTTCTCAAGGTCACATTTGACTACATGTTCAATTGCTGATTTCACTTTTTCATTCTTCTCCTGTAATTCGTCACTGTAAAAAATGTGAGAATGTAAGACATTTAATAGCACATTATTTAAGTAGTTAAATGGTTATTCCCATCTATATATTTAAGGCATATGCACATGATATGCCATAAATGTCCAATAGGTGTAGGTTCCTTCTTTTGACCAGTGGCCAATTACAATAGGGATGTTTGGGTCGGCAGCCCGGGACCCAGCGCCAACCCGAATGTCCACATACTGCGGCGGTGCACAAAATCGCATAGTTCCCTGCCCCGCCGCCGTCTGCGATCACCACCATAGGCTTCAGGCCTAGTAGGCCTGAGACCTATGCGGCAGTGAAATCCTGGCGCAGGCGGGCATACTGTGAGGTGTGCGTGCCTGTCTCATCCCGCCTTCCTCTGCGAGCAAGCGCCTGGCCCTGGACATAGGTTAGTATTTAGCTCTTAATTTTTTTTATTTTTTATTTTTTTATTTCATGTGCCTACTTTGGGGGACATGTGAGGTGAGGACATATTAAGAGACATCAAGTACATTGGTGAGAAATTACTATATTTGGGCAGTGTGGGGGAAATTACTGTGTGGGGGCAGTGTGGGGGAAATTACTGTGTGGGGGCAGTTTGGGGGAAATTACTGTGTGGGGGCAAATTACTATGGGGTGATTGCAATGTGGGGTCAGTGTGTGGGAAATTACTATATGAGGGGGTTGCTATTGGGTAAGCACTGTAGGGGCAATTCTATTATTTTTGGGGACACTATACAGGGATTATTGCCTGGAGCACAATATAGGGTGTTATTATTACTGGGGGAACTCTAGGGGACATTATAGCTGCTGTGGACACTATAGGGGCATTTGGGGTAATTTATCAAACTGGTGTAAACTAGAACTGGCTTAGTTGCCCCTAGCAGCCAAGCAGGCTCCACCATTCATTTTTGACAGCTCTACTTTACACCAGTTTGATAAATTACCCCAAATGTCCCTATAGTGTCCAGCAGTATAGTACCTGGGACATTGAGGAGCACAACGGGCACAGTATTGGGAGTAGCAGCAGGATGACACTGTGGGGACACCAGGATGGGGAGGTTGATGGAAAAATTTAGAAATCTAACGTATCTGTATTAGAAACTCTGTAGAGACTAGATGTGACTGAAAGAATATGCCATGGAGGTCTGGGTCAAATGGAGGAGAAGAGGCAAGAGAAGGTCTACATGACAGGAGATGTCACTGGATGTAAGAGGTATGTGATGCTGTATTCCCCTCCATATCTTTTTTTATTCTAATTATATGTATTTTAAATTTGGCGACCCGATTTTTCAGTTTAGGACCCAATTTGGGATAATTTGGGTATTTTTCTTAGTTGAAGGCTACATGCACACAACAGTTGTTTTTTGCTGTCCGCAAATCGCGGATCCATCTTCCTTTTTTTTTCACATCCACATCCGTTCCGTGTGTCCGCAAATTTTGTAGGTTGTGTTCCCGTATGTCTTCCGTTTTTCTTTGCGGATCCGCAAAAAAAAAATGGAAGGCTTGAACCAGTTTCTTAAAGTACCTGTACTAGTGCGCTGGTTTCCAAGCAACACTCCGCAAAAAAAAAAGGGTTGCGGATGACAAATGGATGGCTTCCGTTGGTCATCCGCATTTTTTGCGGACCCAATGACTTCTATGGGTCCGCAAACCGTTTTTTGCGGACAAGGATATGACATGCCATATTTTTTTTTTGCTGACGTGAAATGCGGATGCGGACAGGCAATGGAAGAGGCATCCGCATTTTTAACGGATCCATAGAAATTAATGGGAAACCATCGGATCTGCAAAAAAAAACTGAAAAGAGGCTGCAAAAAACCACTGCCGTGTGCATGTAAAGATGTGGGCTAAAGATGTCATATGGCCTAGGAAGACAATGTGGAGCTCACGAAACACCGCAGCCTCTTCATAAAAAACTAAAAAACTAAACTAAAATGGAGGGATGGGCACAAGTTGGGTAGACAGCCCAGGCCTATCATGGACTTAATCCGCCCCTGCCTATCACTAGAAAAGGACCTCATGTACATTGCAGCAAATGGAGTCAGAGCCGCTCTTGCATGTTTCTAACTGCTATGGCACTTCTTAAACTAGCTGGGTATGCTTACTCAGCTATATTTGGAAGTAGTGTAGTACTGAATGGAGAGAGCCATGCATGCATGTGGTGTGGTACTGTTCTTGAGTTAGGAGCTAAACATTTAAGGCATATCCTGTGGATATGCAATAAATGTCCAGACGAGTCAACCCTTTTAAATATGAATTATTATTTTCCAGTCCAAGGAAAAGACTTGAATCCATCCATGGCTTATGTACTAAGTTAGAGATGAGTAAAGTTTTGAAAACTTTGATTTAGCTGATTCACCGAACTTCGACAAGAAATTTGATTTGTCACAAATTAAATTGGCACAAATCGTGATAAATCCCAGGCCTTTTCATATTCATCCCACTTAGTGACCCAATCTCAGTGTGAAGGCTTGGAACTTAAACTGCAGGAACAGTACAGGATAGTGTATCGCCATCTGCATTAAGTTCTGGTGCACCCACATTCATAGTTAATTTGTTCTGTAGGTACTGTGCTGTCATTATCAGTAATTTATTTCCATC
Source organism: Bufotes viridis (assembly GCA_033119425.1). Taxonomy (NCBI): domain Eukaryota; kingdom Metazoa; phylum Chordata; class Amphibia; order Anura; family Bufonidae; genus Bufotes; species Bufotes viridis. Next base: position 503,035,939 of record CM065590.1, read on the forward strand.
TACATCAGTGCACCAAAATTAATAGCTAATCCCTTCTGATAAACAAAAAGAAAAGCATACAGCCCCCTTCAGTAGAGCCAAAAACCCATGCGTGCCCTTGCAGGAGCTGTGTTCATGTTGTGGCAGTCCAAACACATGCTTGTAATCCCTTCTGTTAGCTGTAGATTAACTGTGCATCATTATTACAGGTCAATGTTTGTGTCAGGTCTAATTTATTGCCATGGACTTAATCATGCAATGCCCCAGGTTTCAAATATAGGCTCCATGCCTCCATGAGTGGGATGGTGGCAGCAGCAGGGCAAGTAGCAGTGACAATAGTGTCCTCATGTCAGAGAGGGCAGGGTGGCTGAAGCAGCAGTGGCAATGACAATTGTGGCCCCATGAGAAAGTAAAGAGAGTGGCAGCAGCAGTGGCAGAAACAGTGACAATAGTGGCCCCATGACAGAGTGGGGAGAGTGGCAGTAGTGGCAGTACCAGTGATTGTAGTGGCCCCATAAGAGAGTGGGAAAGGTGTCAACAGCATCAGTGGCAGTAACAGTGACAATAGTGGCCCCATGAAAAAAAGGGGGGGGGGCAATGGCAGTAAGGCTTAGTTCACATTAATGTTTGTTTTTCCGTTCTTAAGATCTGTCAGAAGAACAGAAAATTGAAAAAAAAGAATCCTATATTTTGAGCATCCGTAATGCCTCTTTCAGACATTCAGTATTTGATAAGTAATTGTAAGCTAAAACCAGGAGTGGGTCCAAAACAGAGATAAAATGTAATTGAAATGTTTGTATCTCTTCTGTGTTTTAGACCCACTTCTGCTTTTGGCTAGCAAATACTGATAAGATCTATATATATATGAAAAAGGTTGTGTGTATGTATGTACAGTTGCAAGAAAAAGTATGTGAACCCTTTGGAATGATATGGATTTCTTCACAAATTGGTCATAAAATGTGATCTGATATTTATCTAAGTCACAATAATAGACAATCACAGTCTGCATAAACTAATAACACACAGAGAATTAAATGTTACCATGTTTTTATTGAACACACCATGTAAACATTCACAGAGCAGGTGGAAAAAGTATGTGAACCCCTAGACTAACTCCTTAAGGACACATGACGTATGGGTACGTCATGTGTCCAGTCCCTGAAGATGGCGCCCGCTCCTGGCCGCTGCGGGCACCATCGCTGCGGGGGTCCGGCTGATTCCTGTAGCTGACCCTCGCAGCTGATGATCGCGGTTGGCAGCGCTGCCGACCGCGATCATTGATCCCGCAGATGCCGTGATCAATCCTGATCACGGCATCTGCATCGCGCTAAAACCGAAAGTAAAATCTCGGCAGCGCTCCGGCTCCCTAGTGGTGATCGGGAGAATCGGAGCGCTGTAAGGGATAGCCTTAAGCCTTTCATTCAGCTTAGGTTATCACTTACTATTTCCTATGGAGCCCTTGTTAGCAATAGGGCTTCATAGGAAAGTAGTAAATGTCTATAAACTCCAATACAAGTGTATTGGAGTTTATGATAGAAGCAATCAGGTAACTGATTTATATAGGTCCCTATGGGATCTATATAAAAGTGTAAAAAAAAATAAAAAAATAAAAAATAAATAAAAAAACCTAAAAATTTAAATCACCCCCTTTCCCCAAAATTAAAATAAAATAATAAAAAAATAAAAAAATACACATCATGGGTGTCGCAATGTGTGAAAACGCCCATAGTATAAAAATATAAAAATATATTTCCCATACGGTAAACAGAAAAACGGAAAAAGCGCCCAAATGGCCGATTTGCCGCTTTTGGACGCTTCATTTCCTCAAAAAATTTAATAAAAAGCGATCAAAAGTCCTACACACCCCATAATGGTATCAACTAAAAGTTAAGATCGCCCGCAAAAAAATAAGCCCCCATACAACGCCATACACTTATTTACAAATACGTTATAGCGGTCAAAACATGGCGACAAAAAAAAAAATTTTTCCCACTTTTGAATTTTTTTCACTATCAAAACGCAAGAAAAGCTATACATATTGGGTATCGCCGGATTCGTACTGACCTGTAGAATAAAACTAAATGGTCAGTTTTATCGCAAATCAAACGTCGTAATTTAGAAACCCGTAAAACTGTGGTGAAATTGCTTTTTTTTTGCAATTTCACCCCATTTGGAATTTTTTTCCCGCTTCCCACTACACCGTATGCATTATTAAATGATGGCGTTGGAAAGTACAACTTGTCCCGCAAAAAATAAGCCCTCATATGGCCATGTGAACGGAAAAATAAAAAAGTTATGGCTCTTGGAAGGCATAGAGCGCAAAACATAAACGCAAAAATGAAAAAACCCTGTGTCCTTAAGGGGCTAATGACATCTCCAAGAGCTAATTGGAGTAAGGTGTCAGCCAACTGGAGTCCAATCAATGAGATGAGATTGGAGGTGTTGGTTACAGCTGCCCTGCCCTATAAAAATAATAATATAATATAATAATTTATAAATGGAGAAAGTTCAGCACTGCTGCTACTCTCCCTAGGAGTGGCCGTCCTGTAAAGATGATTGCAAGAGCACAACGCAGACTGCTCAATGAGGTGACGAGTGTCAGCTAAAGACTTACAAAAGTCTCTAGCATATGCTAACATCCCTGTTAGCGAATCTACGATACGTAAAACGCTAAACAAGAATAGATTCCATGTGAGGATACCACAGAGAAAGCCAATGCTGTCAAATAAATACACTGCTGCATGTTTACAGTTTGCCCAAGAGCACCTGGATGTTTTACAGCAGTACTGGCAAAATATTCTGTGGACAGATGAAACCAAAGTTGAGTTGTTTGGAAGAAACACACAACACTATGTGACGAGAAAAAGAGGCACAGCACACCAACATCAAAACCTTATCCCAACTGTGAAGTATGGTGGTGGGGGTATCATGGTTTGGGGCTGCTTTGCTGCATCAGAGCCTGGACGGATTGCTATCATCGAAGGAAAAATAAATTCCCAAGTTTATCAAGACATTTTGCAGGAGAACTTAAGGAGAACAGAAGATGGGTGTTGTAACAGGACAACGGCCCAAAGCATAGAAGTAAATCAACAACAGAATGGCTTAACAGAAGAAAATACACTTATGGAGTGGCCCAGTCAGAGTCCTGACTTCAACCTAATTGAGATGCTGTGGCACGACCTCAAGAAAGCGATTCACACCAGAAACTCCAAGAATATTGCTGAACTGGAACAGTTCTGTAAAGAGGAATGGTCAAGAATTACTCCTGAATAGGGTTGAGCAAACCCGAACTGTATAGTTCGGGTTCATACCGAATTTTGGGGTGTTCGTGACACGGACCCGAACATTTCCGTAAAACTTCAGGTTCTGTGTTCAGCGCTTTCTTGGCGCTTTTCGAAAGGCTGCACAGCAGCCAATCAACAAGCGTCATACTACTTGCCCCAAGAGGCCATCACAGCCATGCCTACTAATGGCATGGCTGTGATTGGCCAGAGCAGTATGTGACCCAGGCTCTATATAAGCTTGAGTCACATAGCACTGTACGTCACTCTGCTGTTACAAGTGTAGGGAGAGGATGCAGCTGGACTTGTGATTTCAAGGAGAGAATCTAACTCAGCGATCTACCTAGAAATAGTTGTGTGGGTGCAGGGCACTATCCTTTTACCCTGCCCTGAGCTCATTGACCAAAAAATACTAACTTTTAGAATTCTGTTAGTTAGGTGGGTGGCGGCGGCCATTTTATGCATGCTCAGTGCACCAGCACTGCTTCTGAGCTTTTGGGACATTGCAAATCACCATTTTTTGGGGGCAAACTACAACATATGTATTAGTCAGTGTGCAATTTAAGCTAGAAATACACCCATCATTTTCTGGGGTTTGAAAAACACACTTTTTTTTAAAAAAACAGTATTTTCCAGATCTGCAAGTGTTAAGTTCAAGTTTAATATATACATCATTCATATTCTATTAGCAGAAAAAGACTTTTTGGGCAATCTACAACATCTGTATTAGTCAGTGTGCAATTTAAGCTAGAAATACACCCATCATTTTCACCCACCCACACTTTTTTGACAAAAAACACTATTTTCAGGCCTTGCAGCATCAGCACGTGTGAAATTACAGGCTTATATACTGCTGTCAAATTCAGTTGTTAAACAAACAGTCGTTTGGGCACAAAAAATTTAGTTGGCAGCCTTTGATGCAGATGTCATTGTGAGATACACCCTTAATACAGTTGGGTTACATTCAGAGATTTTAAATGCACCAATATTGAATTCAGGCCTACAGAGGTTCAGGCCCTGTGAGATCCCCCCTATACATACAGGGGTTTAAATTATGCATTTGAAATACAGCCTTTTTGTGCAAAGATATATTTACTTCAGGCCTACACTGATTCAGGGCCTGTGTGTGATCCCCCTATACATACAGGGGTTTGATTCAGCCATTTTAAATACAGCCATTTAGTGCAAAGATATATTTACTTCAGGCCTACACTGATTTATGGCGTGTGTGATCCCCCCTATACATACAGGGGTTTGAATTAGGCATTTGAAATACAGCTATTTGAAATACAGCCATTTTGTGCAAAGATATATTTACTTCAGGCCTACACTAATTCAGGGTGTGTGTGATCCCCTTATACGTACAGGGTTTTGAATTAGGCATTTGAAATACAGCCATTTGAAATAGCGCCTTTTTGTACAAAGATATATTTACTTCAAGCCTACAGTGGTTCAGACCGTGTGAGATACCCCCTATACATACAGGGGTTTGATTCAGCCATTTGAAATACAGCCATTTGAAATACAGCCATGTGAAATATAGCCATTTGAAATACAGCCATTTTGTGCAAAGAAATCTTTAATTGAGGCCTAGTCTGGTTCATGCCGTGTGAGACACACCCTTTACATACTGTCATTCTTTTCTACTATTAATTAAACACCCATTTAGGGCAAGATCCTGAATTCAAAAAATATGAGGAGAGCATCAAATAAGGGATGTGGCCCAGATAGTGGTCCTGCTGGTGGAGCTCCTGTTGCAAGGAGAGGACGTGGTCGATTTGTGCCAGCTACACGCACAAGTGAAACCCCTACCTCAGGTGCGAGTAGGTGACAAAACCTGCAGTGGTATTTGGTCGGGCGAGGTCAATGCGAGACCTGTGTTCCTTGTTGCGCTGTTTCGAGTACTCCACCAACATGGCCAGTGCCGATAACGCCATTCTATGCATTACTATCCCACTTCTATGGGAAAAAAAACACTCATGGCGATGATGGAAGAGGATGTGGCACAGGAGGAGGAGGAGGAAGAGGGATCACAATTGTCCAGCCAGGGCACAGTTCTGGAGGATGATGAGGTGGAGGATGAGGAGGAAGAGATGGAGGAGGAGAAACCATGTTCACAGCAGGGTGGCATCCAGACCAGCTCATGGCCATCACTGGTGCGTGGATGGGGGATACAGAGGACACAGATGATACACCTCCCAAAGAGAACAGCTTTTCATTGCCTCTGGGCAGCCTTGCACACATGAGCGATTACATGCTGCAGTGTCTCCGCAACGACCGCAGAGTTGCCCACATTCTAACTTGTGCTGATTACTGGGTGGCCACGCTGCTGGATCCCCGTTACAAAGACAACGTACCTTCCTTAATTCCGTCACTGGAGCGTGATCGTAAGATGCGCGAGTACAAGCCCACGCTGGTAGACGCGCTGCTGGTGGCATTCCCACCTGGCAGCGGGGGCACAGTGGAAGCACAAGGCGAAGGCAGAGGACGAGGAAGAGGTCGCCAATGCAGCTGGGGCACCGCCAGCACCTCAGAAGGCAGGGTTAGCATGGCCGACATGTGGAAAAGTTTTGTCAGCACGCCACAACAACCAGCACCAACAGCTGATATGGAACATCTTAGCATTTCACCAACATGGTATAGCAGTATGTGTGCACACGCCTACATGTACTGAATGACGGGTCTCCAACTTCTGGGTCTCCAAATTGGGCACATGGCCTGAACTTGCCCTTTACGCCTTGGAGGTGCTGGCCGCCCTGCAGCGAGTGTATTATCTGAACGTGTGTTTAGCACGGCAGGGGGCGTCATCACAGATAAGCGCAGCCGCCAGTACAGAGCCAATGTGGACAAGCTCACGTTCATTAAAATGAACCAAGCATGGATCCCTCAGGACTTGTCCGTACCTTGTGCAGAATAGACATGTATACCGGCACTATCCAGCCATTGTTATACTGCAGCGCAATTGCTCATGTTTGTATTTTGGATATTTCACACTCTTTTGGCGTGTACCTTAATTTTACTAAATTAAATTAAAACCAAAAACCTGTGTTGGCTATCTCGTCCTCCTCCACCGCCGCTTCCACCTACTCAGCTGCGTCCACTGCCTCCTCAAACTCCTACTCCATGTATAGTACCACTGCTATACCTAGTAGTCCGGTAAAAAAAAAACTAATTTGTCATTTACATTTTTGGGTGACATTCACCAATTTTTGGGTGTATAGTACCACTGCTATACCTAGTAAGCCGTTTAAAAAAATATATAAATTGTCTTTCACATTTCATTTTCTGCTGAAATTCACAAATTTTTTGGTGTATAGTACCACTGCTATACCTAGTAGACCAGTAAAAAAAAAAAAAAAACATTTGTCAGTTACATTTTCTGGTCAAATTCACCAATTTTTGGGTGTAATATACCCCTCCTCTACCTAGTTGACAGCTTAATAAATTTCAATAATTTTTCTTTTACATTTTCGGGCGACAATAAACAATTGTTTGCTGTCATAGACCCCTGCTCTACCAAGTAGACAGGTTAATTAATTTCAGTAATTTTTCTGTTACATTCTTGGGTTGACATTATGCAATTTTAGACGTGAATAAACCCCTGCTCTGCTCTTTAATTGATGCGTGCCACCTCCTTTGATTCAATGCTTAAACTTAAACAAGTTGTACCACCTTTAAGCTTCAATACTTTTTCCCACATTTCCGCTCTTTTGGCCAACATTTCTGCCTCAATAGCTTTTCCCACAATTCCGCTTGACTCTTTCGGCCCACATTTGGGCTTCTGTAATTTGCGCCTCAATAGCTTTTCACACATTTATGCTCGATCCCACATTTTTTTTATACATTTATCTCCCTTTAATTTGGTCTCTTTTTTCACGCTCCCTCTCTGGCCTGGAACCCTGATTCCCCGCCACCCGTGTTCACCATGGTAGGCGCATAAAAGAACATCAAAAGTTGATAGAGCAGATATCAAATTGGATTGTGAACATCACAGGGACGTGTGACATGGTGGGGCGGTAAGTGTGCACATGCCTTACACGAACTGACTGACAGAGGTCAGCCCCTGCAACTTCTGGAAGAGGGGTTAGGTGGTCACTTGGACCTAGTGTAACCTTTGCAACCTCTCTGACTAGTAATAGGTAAAATTAAATCTTTATAATTACTCTATTAAAAATACATTAACTACTTGGGAACATGCAACTTCTGGGTCTCCAAATTGGGCACATGGCCTGAGCTTGCCCTTTACCCCTTGGAGGTGCTGGCCTGCCCTGCAGCCAGTGTATTGTCTGAACGTGTGTTTAGCATGACTGGAGGTGGTTATCACAGGTTAAATTTCCCAATGTTTTGGGGTGTACCCTAATTTTAAAAATAAAATTTAAAACCAAAAAGCAGTGTAGGCTACCTTCTCCTCTTCCACCTACACCGCCTTCCACTGCCTCCTCAACCTCCTACTCCATATGGACCTTGTCCTCCTAGATCAAGATTATTATTTTTTATTTTTATCTATTTTATGTTATGTAAAGTAATTTCCCTATCCACATTTGTTTGCAGAGCACTTGCCATGCTCTTAACAACATTTTGCTGGCATTTGCAGCCCTCTAGCCTTTTCCATGACATTTTTACAGCCATTTTAGTGCTCAAAAGTTCGGGTCCCCATTGACTTTAATGGTTCGGGGTCAAGTTCGGGTCATGAACTCAAACTTTTTTCTGAAGTTCAGCCGAACCCGTTGAACCCGAACATCCAGGTGTCCGCACAACTCTACTCCTGACCATTGTGCATGTCTGATCTGCAACTACAGGAAACGTTTGGTTAAAGTTATTGCTGCCAAAGGAGGTTCAACCAGTTATTAAATCCAAGGGTTCACATACTTTTTCCACCTACACTGTGAATGTTTACATGGTGTGTTCAATAAAAACATGGTAACATTTAATTATTTGCGTGTTATTAGTTTAAGCAGACTGTGATTGTCTATTGTTGTGACTTAGATGAAGATCAGATCACATTTTATGACCAATTTGTGCAGAAATCCATATCATTCCAAAGGGTTCACATACTTTTTCTTGCAACTGTATGTATGTATGTTCCGCAAAAACTCAAACGCAACCAAACTTTTCAACGAAACTTGGTATTAGAGATGGCCCGAACTATCCGCCGGCGAACAGTTCCCGCTGAACATAGCTTGTTCGCGTTCGCGCAAAGGGGGAACACATGCGATGTTCGGTCCGCCCCCTATACATCATCATTGAGCAAACTTTGACCCTGTACCTCACAGTCAGCAGACACATTCCAGCCAATCAGCAGCATACCCTCCCTCCCAGACCCTCCCATCTCCTGAACAGCATCCATTTTAGATTCATTCGGAATTTGCAGTCTTAGTGAGAGGAGGGAGAGTGTAGTTTCTGCTGATTTAATAGGGAAATCGATAGCTAGGCAAGTGAATTCAGTGTCCACTCCAGTCCTGAAAGACTCATCTGATCTCGGCTGTAAGGACAGCGTCATGACAGCACCCCAAAAAGCCCTTTTTAGGGCTGCAACATTCGTCTGCTTTTTTTTTTTCTCCATATACATATTGCAGTTGCCTGGCCTGCCTGTGTGTGAGGAGCTGCAGGCCCACAGACTGTAGTGTGCCCACTGCCAGTGCCCACCCCTGTCATACCGTGTGGCACAGGACTTTGCATCAAAAAAAGGCATTTAATTTTTACACTTTAATCTAAGGTTAGTTGCCTGCCAGTGTGTGTCAGGCTGACTTCCACTGACTGTAGTGTGCCCACTGCCAGTGCCCACCACTCATACCGGCTGGCACAGGACTTTGCATAAAAGAAGGCATTTAATTTTTACACTTTAGTGTAATTTCAGTTGCTTGCCTGCTGCTAGTGTGTGTCAGGCCGACTTCCACTGACTGTAGTGTGCCCACTGCCAGTGCCCACCCCTGTCATCCCGTGTGGCACAGGACTTTGCATCAAAAAAAGGCATTTAATTTTTACACTTTAGTGTAATTTCAGTTGCTTGCCTGCTGCCATGGTGTCATATATTCCCACCGGTACCTAACTAAAAACAGACATAGACTTCAATAACTGAGCAAATTTCTTTTTATTAAATAGTTAATTGGCATATAAACGGCCACGGTGTTTATGTTACCTTAAACAAATCATTGACCAATTTTATCCAAACATATAACCATGTAGGTAACTAGTTTTTCTTATTAAGACCTTAAATAACTAGTCCGCTCAATGAGCGACTATTACCCCATACAAACACCGTGACATAATAAATAGGGGTGGGTGGGAGGGGGTTTCTTCTTGAATCCTGACGATAATGCGCAGCACCTAACTGCTGTTTCCTTTTACAGGTACCACGAGGCGACTGTTAAACAGTTCTCCAATCAACATGTTGGATACAATCTCGAGGAGAATCACAGACTACAGGAACTGCATCTGTAACCCAGGTAAGGTTTAACTGTCCTTAACTATATTGCACATGCAAATCTGGGGATTCATGACACCATGTCTCCCCTACTTGCATACGCAAATTAGGTTTGCTCATGGTGTCATATATTCCCACCGGTACCTAACTAAAAACAGACATAGACTTCAATAACTGAGCAAATTTCTTTTTATTAAATAGTTAATTGGCATATAAATGGCCACGGTGCTTATGTTACCTTAAACAAATCATTGACCAATTTTATCCAAACATATAACCATGTAGGTAACTAGTTTTTCTTATTAAGACCTTAAATAACTAGTCCGCTCAATGAGCGACTATTACCCATCCGCCATAAAGCCAGAAAGGCTACATGGCCAACGCACACCGCAGCCATCCTCCACTAACTGTTGTAATCCAATGTTGAAAATGTCCAGACCTATGTCTGACAATGAAAGCTTATTAATATCATAAAGACCATACACAAATCCTTCAAGTTCTGTATGCCTAAATGACAAACCATTGTGTTTTAACATGAATTTTTCCAAGTTTCTATTTACCCTAATACGGATCTTTTCCAAAAATTTTAATTCATCAGAATTCCAAACCCATTTTGCAATTATTTCTGAAAACGCCAACCTAGCTTCTGGCAAAACATGACTAATATACAGTATTGCAGACTTCAGTTCATTAATAAGCAGGTGTGTGCAGACTTTGCCCAAATCCTCATCGCCAACGTGAAGGATTAATAAAGATGGTAATGGCCAAAGAGATTTCAAATGCACACACCACTTATCAATGTCCTTAATACGCAAATTAACAATACCTTTCCAAAATATCACCACCTTACTGTCGAAGCCAAGGTTGTCGGATTGAAATCTTAAAAGTGAACGGTTGTAAGCGTCACTAACTAAACCGGTTCCAAGAATCCAGACGACCTTCATATCTGAAACAAATTAAAATAACAATTCAGGTCTAATATACATTTTGTATCTCTCAGAGCTCCAACGCCCTAACCTTTTTATGGTTTTTGCACGCAAACCAATATTATGAGCATAAGTAGCTGCCCCAATGCGAAATGAGTGAGCAGAAAGATTTTTATTATCCAAATTAGATTCCTTCACACATTTCGAGAAAACAAAGTTAAATTGGTATTTTGTCAAAGGCGAACCATCCAAGTGTCTAAATAATGGTCCGTAAGAAGTTCCTCTAAGATGTAGCCATTCTTTGAAAGATAAAACTGGGCATAGCGAACAATCTTTAAGTTTGTTAATAACAACCCTTACCCAATTGATCAGTTTTTGACTTCCGTATAAAGATGCGTATTTTGGACGAAGATAACTGAAGGTCAGCAATAAACAACGGAGCATTTGCCATTTTATTTTCAGCTGTGAATTCGGAGATACGAAGAGCCCCGAAAAATGCCAGGATGAAAGCTGCCTTAAACAGCGAAGATTCATATACGGACTGGCATATCGTAGGCAAGTGTTTTATGAATCCCAACAATTGCACTATAGACAATGGCCGGGTTCTAGGTAAACTCGTTTCCTTTCTTATCAAACCTTTTATTATCTGTCGAAGTAAAAAATTTGTAGAAAAAGGGGGGGTACCCATAATCCTTTGAAAAAAGGAAATACCTGATAATAACTTCTGGATATAACGACCCCTCCTCCCCAAATCAGACAGGTAAATAATAAAATGGACAGCCGGGTACAAGTCAATAGTGGAAAAACTATAGTTATTATCTAAGCAGAAAAACCTCCATTTTTTAAATGCAGAAGCATAAGAGGTCCAAGTATTCCGAGCCAATGAATTAATGACTAGGTTGTTGACAACTGACCAATTGAATCCCAAAGATCTTTGGGACAAGGAATCCCTCTTCTGGTGGCGTCTGGAACCAGCTGTCTGAACTTTTTGAAATTCTGTCGAGATAGAGAATCCGCAATGGTGTTAGATTTACCAGCGACATATTGGGCTTTTATCCAGATGTTGTTGTACAGGCATAAAAGTACAATCTGTCGTAAAATGTGAATGACTGCCTCAGATCTAGCAGATAGGCAATTTAATGCAAATACCACACCTTTATTATCCGAGTAAAATAGTATACGTTTATTTCTGAAATGACATTGCCAAATTGATAGAGCAACCAGAACTGGAAAAAGCTCCAGGAAATTTATGTTCTTCATAAAAGTTCTAGAAGCCCATTCCACAGGCCATGTCTCGGCCGACCATTGATTATAAAACACTGCTCCATAACCAATAGATGCGGCCGCGTCCGTATATAAATGAAGGGAGTCGGATGTCACAAACTCCTCCTGCCATATGGTTTTCCCATTAAATCTCTCTAAGAAATTCACCCATATAACTATATCTTCCCTCAGAATTTTTGATAGGTAAATACGATCCCATGGGTTCTTTTTTCCCGCAGTTGCGGCATATAATCTTTTTGAAAAAATTCGACCCATGGGAATGACCCTAGAGATAAAATTTAAAGAACCTAAAGCCGATTGGAGTCTTTTTAAAGTACATTTTCTGCTCTTCAAAATATCCATTAAAATCAATTTAGTAGAGTTAATCTTTTCCACCGGAATTCTAAATTCCATCTTACAAGTGTCAATAACAATACCTAAAAATTTAATGCATGTAGTGGGATTCACAGTCTTTTCCTCCGCGAGTGGAAGATTTAAATAACTTGAAACATTCCTAAAGGTTTGTAATAAATTAAAACAATCCTGGGAATCACCTGAACCAATAAATAAAAAGTCATCCAGGTAATGTAAAATAAATCCACCATTATATTGAGACCCTACAAACCACTGTAAAAAGGTGGAGAATGCCTCGAAATAATAGCAAGATAGGGCTTTACCTATGGGTTTTTCTCTATCAAAATAAAAAAGGCCCTCAAATTGGAAACCTAAAGAGTTGCAGCCGGCAGGATTTATAGGTAACAATCTGAATGCCGATTTGATGTCAGTCTTTGCCATCAATGCATTCATCCCCGCTTTCCTAAGCAAAGACAAGGCTTGATCGAAAGAAGCATAATGAACAGTGGCAGACTTTTTATCAATCATGTCATTAACCGAATTCCCCTTTGGATGAGAAAGATCATGGATTAATCTGAAACTATTAGCTTCCCGCTTAGGAACTAAACCCAAAGGCGAAACTTTGAAATTAACAAATGGTGGAGATGAAAAAGGGCCAGCTACTCTGTGCTCGGAGATTTCCTTATTTATTTTTTCTAAAACAATTGCTTTATTTAAATAAACAGATTTTAAATTTTTAGATAAAAAACAACCCGAGCCCATAAAAGTGGGAACATGAAAACCCTCAGAGAAACCCTCAATGAGCAACTCCGCTTTCAACCTGTCTGGGTATAGTTTTAAAATTGGAACTAGCCTTGCCAGGTTCAGCGGAGTCACTTCCTCTAGTGAATTCTTTGCTACTATTGAGCTTTTTGAAGCACTTGGAGGCAGGGTGAGTCCCTGTGCAGAAAGTGCACTCATGCCTGTATTTACAATTTGCCTGCCATTTACAGTTGGATTCGTTGAAGGCAAAGCAAAAACCTTTTTTAGGTTGTTGACGAAAATTATGAGACCTTTGCGGCAGCATAAGGTTAATCCATAATCCCACATCTTTTTGACCCCAATCCAGCTCTGGGTAGACCGCGAGCTTCTGACGGAAAGACTCATCATATGAGAGCCAAGCTGTACCCTCAAAATTTTTATAAGCCTCCAGAATAGAGTCAAGATGATGGAAGAGCCCACTGCAGTGCTTAGGAAGTTTTTCCCCCAACACCGCTGAATAGATGCAAAACCCTTGCAACCAGTTAAAAAATGATTTTTGTGGGACTCTCCTCTTCATCCTCCTCCTTTCTGTTATCAACTCTATTAGATGGCAAAAGAGAAAATAGATCAACATAATCCTTATGCCATATCTTCTCTTTCACAGCTTTAGACAGATGAAACCCAAGTGGGGATAATTGACACGGCATGGTCTCACCGAAAGCGCAGTCTTTTATTCCACTACCTGCATCTATTGAAGGTAAGATGCACTTCTCTTTATTCACAGACTTGGGAGGTTCCGGATATATTTGATATTCAG
>CM065590.1:503050223-503224578 GCA_033119425.1 Bufotes viridis
GGGGCCTGGGAGCAGTGTCTTTTATAGTACAATTTAAGGCAGGCAAGCCCCCAGTGTGACTGTATCTGAAGGGGCCAGGCATGGCCTGAAATGTACTAGAAAATGTGTACATACCAGTATGAAGGACCTTTAGAATCCAGAAATGGTAGGCTAAAGGACCTTTGATAATGTTATCATGTCACATGATTGTAGGGCCTTTAGCCTGCTATTTCTGCATTCCAAAGGTAATTTAGCCTCCAAGAGACATCAGAGGAGAAGGAGAACGGAGAACCTGTAGCCTGTAAGTGAATATATATATATAGGAAAAAATGGCAGCACTGTATCAAAATGCTCAAAGCTGGGTGCAATGCCTCGACTGGACCAGCTAGTCCCAAATATAGAGCAGAAAAATGAGGCAGCACTCCATATATAAAAAGATGTGTCTCCTTTATTCACCCATGTGGGCAGTGCGCGACGTTTCGGCTCCAAACAACTGAGCCTTTCTCAAGCAATGTATAGGAGCATGTGATACAAATTTATGGATACATCAATTAAGCCATGATTACCAAACAATTAAATAAAACCAGTGTATAAAAGTATCAAAAATCAAAATATTATAAAAAATCAATGTGATGATAATGTGCATAAATAAGTGTGAGTCAATGTGATCAATAGACATATGAATATATATATATATATATATATATATATATATATATAAAACATAATCGGATAAAAGTGACAATTCATAAATTACATAATTAATTACAGTGATAGACACCTGACCATAAAGTGCAATAAGATTCATTGCAGATGATGTACTCAGCTGTGGGGGGCGAAGCATCATGGGGTGAATGAGCAGCTCATCGAAGTGGAGGAATGGCGTTCAGTCAAACAGGTTCGCGTCCTGTGCTCCAATCTGCGCATGTCCGGAGCAACAGTCGCGTCATGAATCACGATTGCTCAGTGCGCATGTCCAGGTAGACCTATATCGGCCATCTTGCTTAAGGGCATGTTGCCCACTTTTTGTTTCTTGGTATCCACAACATACTAGCTGCTCTTAAGGAGGATAAGTGACATTGGCTGCAGACGGCTAACGCTGTAACGGGTCCCGGAATCCACTACCATGCCCCGAGTGGAGCTATAAGTGCGGAACCGGAGGGAGTAAGTAGGGTTACAGATGGTCACCCTGTTACTGGAGAACAGATATTACACCCCAACCACAACCAAAACCCACAGCTAATTCGCCGAAGAAGGGATCTCCTCCAATATGTCATATTAGTCACAATACCCCATCGAACAGGTGAAAAAACACACAGGAACAATCTACGACATGCCACACAATGAATAGGAACTTTACTGTAACATAGAAATCCTCCAAGCTGCCATATCGTCCCCAGGCTTCCACCTCCCACCTCTGACACACCAAGATCTGCAAAAAAATAGATAGAAAATAGAAAATTAAAATCATTGTCCAATGTGAACTACCATATACACAATAGTCAATGGATTACGGTGAGACCAGAAGGAGTCAAGGAGAAACAGTATTATTACATCAACACACCCAAGTTGTATTCTACATTTAAACCACTTGGTCTAAGGGATCCCAATGTATGGATCCAAGTAAGTTCTTTCCTTTTAAGGAGTATTGATCTGTCTCCCCCCTCCTGGGCATAGGGATATGATCAATTATACAGAATTTCAGATCTTTCTCCGAGTGTTTAAACTCGACAAAGTGTCTAGACACCGGCAGGTCCATTCTCTTTTGTCTGATTGAAAAACGGTGGTTGTTGAATCGGGTTTTAAAATCTGTGGAAGTTTCACCCATGACATAGTTACTGTCACACGTAAGGTGGAACTTAATTGGGAAGTTCATACTAGTACCAGGATGTGTAAAAGATCTCCCCTTAATAATGTATCGGCAGTTCACACAATGGAGACAAGGGTGACATCCTATTCCCGTGCCCATTATTGTGGACTGTCTGCTGACCGTAGCAGGTCCAACATCAGCCCTAACCAATCTGTCTCTCAGGCTTTTTGACCTACGGTAGGACATTAGTGGTGGCATTTGGAACTCAGGAATTGTAGCAAAATACTAACACCATCTGCCAACTCATCTTTTGTTCTGGTGTGTGAACAAAGACATCTTCGTGTGTGAACAAAGACATCTTCGTGTGTGAACACAGATCTTCCTGTGAGTTTCATTAAAGGAGCAGATGATATTTACACCTAAAACACAAAAGGTTATGTGGGAACAAAAAATACTTCCACATCACAAAGGTACAGTATACATGACTGTTTTAACCAACACATGCCTGACTGTTATTTCCGTAATTTTTTGCAAAGAATTACTAGTTATTGAGCTCATGATACACGTGGTGACTATGAAGACCTTTTTAAACTGATATAAAACCTGTGAACACAACAAAAACATTAGTGTTTAGCCAGCTTGACTAAGCCGCCTTTAGTGGCTCCTGAAAAAGAAACACAGAGACAATTATTACACACAGTTATCATAACAGTCACATCTGTATTCCCTAAGGCTGGGTTCACACTTAAGCATTTTACAGCATGTTCCTACGTGCTGTAAAACGCTCAACAGGCGAAAACCCATGTTTCCCTATGGGCATGGTTCTCACCTGAGCGTTTTACAGCTGGTACGAACGCGCTGTAAATGCCCTACGCCCAAAGAAGTACAGGAGCTACTTTGGGGCGTTTTGTCGCGCGTATTGTGATTGACGCCAGAGTGGTCAATCACACGAACGCGCGTACAATGCGCATTTCCTATTTCCAAAAACGCGCTGTAATACGCGCGTCAAAAATGCGCGTAAAATGCTCGTATCAAATACGCTCAAGTGTGAACCCAGCCTAAGCCTTGTCATGTTATCTGTATGGCTAGAACATAAGTCCCATATTCTTCTTAAACTAAGCAAGCATCCTTCACAAAATTTGCCATATTTGTTAATTAAAAATTGTAAAGCTATTTGGGACCAACTGCATACCAGCCAAAATGGAAGATTAGCATACTCACAAAAAATCCTGTATTTTAGGTTCTGTCAAACCAGAAGCTTGTGGGACAGTGAACTGTGCGCATATCTCATCTGATTCTGTGGTTAATTTAGTTGATACAGGGTACATTGGCACATATGGCGGTTTTAATCTGCTATCTTTCAGTTGAACTGCCAAAGTCAGTCCAAAAGATCTGCAATGATAACCAAGCCTGTCCACTGGTTTTCATATACATGAGGGTCCAATGAGGGTCTCCTTTGTACCATGGAAAAGTGTCCATGTCATTCAAACATAGGCCCTTGATCATGGCAATATAAAAATCTGAGAAAAGACCCCTCTTTAGGGAATGGGTCAGTACATTTCATTTCTTCTGTCCATTTAAACAAATTATCAGCCCAAGGATCAGTATAAAATGGACCTAAACACCTCTGGACAAACATTTCTGGACTTTCTACCAATTCATTTTTTGGCGACAGTTTCACCATAGAATGAATTGCAGCAGACTTAGGAACATGATCTTAGTTCTAAACTTTAAATTGAATTTCCTTCTGGGATTTTTCTTACCATAAGAATTGCCCATTTTATTAAGCTAAAAATATACAGTAAGTTCAGCTGAATTTGAAGGTTTAGCTAAGAATAATTATGTTTGTGTTTAGTGCAAATACCTACTGACAAACCTTAATGCTTATCAGTTTATATATTTTTCATCCTATTTCTTCTAATCCAGGCTCATGATTACTCCTGAATTTATGTTTGATCTTACACTATCCTGGATGGTCAAATTTATCCTATTTCTTCTAATCCAGGCTCATAATTACTCCTGAATTTATGTTTGATTTTTTTAACTATTCTGGATGGTCAAATTTATACCTTCAATTTCAGCATGAACTCGCATATAATCTATACACAGTCTATACAATCTACACAGTTCAATCTTATAACGACTAAAAAATGCTTAAGCAATCATACAGCAATATACATTGTTTTAGGAGAGACTATTCACTGCACACAGTACTGTTTTCAGATTTGGGACTCCAGACCCCTTAATTTCTTTAGGAATATTAGATTCCTGGGACTTCAGATCCCTCTAATTTCTTTAGGAATATCAGATTCCTGGGAGGCGCAAAAAAAGCCCTTACCGGGTTCAAATAATCCGCTCTCACAGTATAGGGTAGTGATAATACATATAAAAAATATAGAATTACTTACCCGATACTGTTTATGGCGAATCCCACCTTCTGACACCAAACTGATAGCTCTTTCCAATCCGAGGTGGTTATGAGATGGTCAGACAATGAGGCAACAGACCTCCACCGGAAAATTATCCCTTTCAGTGAATACTCTCTCCTCCAGCTGGGAGACATTAACAGTCCAGAACTCAATCTTGAATAGTTAAGATCTGAAGTCTTTATTCAATAGTACATGTATTTATAGGACATTGGGGGTGGGAACACCAAAATTACTGCAGCGGATGACATGTTAATATTGGGAATTCGGTAAACAATGCTGGTATCTGCCATATACAATACATGAAAGAGTTATTTTACATATTAAAATGGTAGTCTAGATGCTAACAAGTTAAACTCGTTGCAGCTTGCTGTCATGTACATGAGGTTCCTGCTATCCATTGTATTTCCAAGTGATAACTGTCTGCCATCTATTGTAGTGTCAATGTCTGGTGGGGTGGGCTCGCATACTTTAATTAAGAGCCCTCTGGAGTATGTGTCTTCTGAGGAAATTAACTGTATTGTAACCGTGTATAATCCATACAAGTGGCAGTGCCTGATAGAAATATAATATACCGCATATACTCGAGTATAAGCCGAGTTTTTCAGCACAAAATTTGTGCCGAAAAACACAAACTCGGCTTATACTCGAGTCATATCCTCGAGACGGAGTGGGAGGAGGAGCTGGGGGCGGGCATTTGCGGCGGGCGAGCGCAGCATGACTGACTAATGTCACGTGCCTGCCCGGCCTGCTTTATGAATGAAGCAGGCTGCGCAGGCACGTGACGTCAGTCACGCTGCGCCGCTCGCCCGGTCTGCCTGGACTATTCAGTGCGGCATGTGAGGAGGTAAGGTATTTGAGGAGGGGGCAAGAGTAATTGAATTTTAAAACTTTACAGGAGCGGTAATGGGGGGGCTGTGGATGGCACTGTTATGGGATGAGGGGGCTGTGGATGGCACTGTTATGGGATGGGGGGGCTGTGGATGGCACTGTTATGGGATGGGGGCTGTGGATGGCACTGTTATGGGATGGGGGGCTGTGGATGGCACTGTTATGGAATGAGGGGGCTGTGGATGGCACTGTTATGGGATGGGGGGGCTGTGAATGGCACTGTTATGGGATGGGGGGGCTGTGAATGGCACTGTTATGGGATGGGGGGCTGTGGATGCCATCCACAGATCCTCCATAACAGTGCCATCCACAGATACCCCCATAACAGTGACATCAATTTCGACCTCGGCTTATACTCGAGTCACTACTTTTCCCAGTTGTTTTAGGGTAAAATTAGTGGGGTCAGCTTATACTCGGGTCGGCTTATACTCGTATATCTAATAGCAAGATGAAAAATCCCTTTCAGGCTCCTCCCCTCCAGGCTTAGTTGCATGAAGAAAAGGTCCGGCAGTAGTACACGTAACATTATGCCTTGTGCCTCCCCCTCCCAGACAACCAATGTCTGACACCCGATGTCAAACAGCTTACCCCTGACGGCAGACGGCTGATGGAATTTTGGCTGAGGGCTGACACCTGATGTCTGACTCCTGACGGCTGATGGAGTTTAAGCTGAGGGATGACAAATGATGTCTGACCCCTGACGGCTGAGAGCTGACACCTGACGGGAGTTTTGAGTTAGGGGGGAGGGATTTTTGGCTGACATCTGAATTAGAAGGGAGTTTCGGATGAGGGAGGAAGGAGTTTTGGCTGACGTCTGAGGTAGGAAAGAGTTTGGGCTGGCGGAGGAGGGAGTTTAGGCTGACGGAGGAGGACTTATGGATTTTTGCCTGATGGAGGAGGGGGTTGTGGATGATGTCTGAGGGAGTTGTGGATGATGTCTGATGATGTCCTAATATGTATGCCGTAAGCCGGCAGCTCACATGTTGTTACTGCGCTCATCACATGGTCCGATAACATGGTCCATAGGAATGAATGGGTCCGGATTCTGTGTGGGTGCAATGCGTTCACATCACGCATTGCACCCATGTGGAAAACTTGTCCATGTGAACGGGGCCTTAGACTTTGGGCTGTCTCCGTGTGTGCGCATGATCCTCCATTCTGGACACTGCTTGTTAGGAGCGCACGGCATTATACTGATTTATAATGTTATGTGCCTCTGCATGACATTTTTGCTTCAGAATCATAGGGACAGCTTTATGTCAGTATGATCCTGTAGAAGGAAGGTCTTCAAAAGGCGCATAGCATTATAAATCATTATATTGCCGTGCACTCCTGCAAGACGAGCAGTGTCCAGAAGGGAGGATCACGCTTATATACGGACAATACTTTAGTGGGGGTCCAACACCCGGGACCCCTACCAATCAGCTGTTTGAAAAGACACCAGTGCTCGCACTAATGCCACAGCCTTCTTTCAGCTTTTTTTAGGCCAGTGACGATACATTCATCGAACACATAGTCTAGGCACAGCTCAGCCACATAGAAGTAGCTGAGCTGCGATACCAAGCACAGCCGATATCCAATGTACGACGCTGTGCTTGGTAAGCACAGAGATGGCTGCAGCGTTCACAGGAGCAATGGTGCCTTCTAAAACAGTCACCAGTTATAAAATCTTGGAAAACCCTTTTAAAGATGCATCAGAGTTTTTAAATACTGTGTAACATTTTGTAAATTTGTGCCAAATGACTATAGAACAGAGCCGTAAAAGGCTTTTCAAAGACATAAATGAGGCATCTGCTGCACCTCCATATGCCTCTGCTTTCATATGGAAGCAAAAAGACATTTTTTCCTGTTTGCATTTTTATAAAAATCAAGGTATACTTCATCGGATGCCATTTACAGGTAAGTATAAGGAAGCAATGCTTCTAGAGCCAGCAATATAGCAGCACACAGAGTTTATTTCATATGAGAGAGCCGCATGGCCTCTTGCAGTCATGTAAGCTGTGTGCACAGGGCTTTGCTAGTACATAGAGTTTGGGGAACACCTGGATGTTCGGGTTCGAGAAGTTCGGACAAACTTCAAGAAAATGTTTGGATTCGACCCGAATTTGACCCCGAACCCGAACCCCATTGAACTCAATGGGGGCCTGAACTTTTGGGCACTAAAAAGGCTGTAAAGTAGCCCAGGAAAGGGCTAGAGGGTTGCAAAAGGCAGCAACATGTAAGTAAATCCCCTGCAAACAAATGTGTATAGGGAAATTACTTATAATAAATAAAAATTAACCAATATCAATTGGCAACTTGGAGGAGGAGGTGGAATAGGAGGTTGGGGTGGCGTCAGGTGGGAATGTTATGGGAGTTGAAGTTCTCATCACAGCTAAAAAGGATTCATGTCTGCCTGCAGTGCCACAGGCCTCATTTACAGACTCAGGGCCATGGCAACCATACATGGGAGTTGAAGTTGTCATCACAGCCAAGAAGGAATCATGTCTGCCTGCAGCGCCACAGGCCTTCCGGTCCACGGGACCCACAAAGAGGAGAGTTACAATCATGCCAAATCAGTATTGATTTCACCCAGCAGTGCCACAGGCCTCATTTACTAATTCAGGAGGACCATGGAACCCACAAAGAGGAGAGCGGCTCGTAACAGCAACACAGGCCTTAGATCAACCTGCAATGGAACAGGCCATTATCATTTATGTAGGCCCTGACACCCAGACAGAAGAGAGGTCATTTGACAGTAAAAAAAGAGTTTAATTTCTCCCACCAAGACAACAAGCGTTTAAATGACATATAGGCCCCTGACACCCACACAATGGGGCAGGCATTTGACAGTAAAAAGAGTTTAATATCACTCACCAAGACAGCAAGTAATTAAACAAAATACAGGCCCCTAACACACAGACAGAGTAGAGGTCATTCGACAGCAAAAGGAGGTTAATCTCACGCACCAAATCAGCAGACGATTAGCTGAAATGTAGGCCCCTGGCATCCAGACAGAGGAGAGGTTCATTCAACTTGGTGTAAAGAAGTGCCCTGGAGTACAAGAATGTATGGTTAAGGGTGAGGCAGTTATAAATGTCTATTCTGCACAAGGGATGGACAGGTCCTGTGGGATCCATTTTTATGAACGTCAGCTTGTCCACGTTGGCTGTGGACAGGCGGCTGCGTTTGTCTGTAATGACGCCCCCTGCAGTGCTAAATACACGTTCAGACAATACACTGGCCGCAGGGCAGGCCAGCACCTCCAAGGCATAAAGGGCAAGTTTTGGCCATGTGGACAATTTGGAGACCCAGAAGTTGAATGAGGCCGATCCATCAGTCAGTACGTGAAGGCATGTGCACATGGCCTGTTCCACCATGTTGTTGAAATGCTGCCTCCTGCTAACACGTTCCCTATCAGCTGGTGGTGCAGTTAGCTGTGGCGCTGTGACAAAATGTTTCCACATCCCAGCCATGCTAACCCTGCCTTCAGAGGAGCTGGCCGTGACACAGCTGCGTTGGCGACCTCTTGCTCCTCCTATGCCTTCGTCTTGTGCTTCCACTTGTCCCCCCGTGTCAGTTGGGAATGCTCTCAGGAGCGTGTCTACCAGCGTGCGCTTGTACTCACGCATTTTCCTATCACGCTCCAGTGCGGCAATTAAGGTGGGAACGTTATCCTTGTACCGGGGATCCAGCAGGGTGGCCACCCAATAGTCAGCACACGTTAAAATGTGGGCAACTCTGCTTTCGTTGCACAGGCACTGCAGCATGTAGTCGCCCATGTGTGCCAGGCTGCCCAGAGGTAAGGACAAGCTGTCCTCTGTGGGAGGCGTATCGTTATCGTCCTCCGTTTCCCCTCAGCCACGCACCAGTGATGGGCCCGAGCTGCGTTGGTTGCCACCCTGCTGTGAAGATGCTTCATCCTCATCCTCCTCCACCTCCTCCTCATCCTCCTCATCCTCCAGTAGTGGGCCCTGGCTGGCCACATTTGTACCTGGCCTCCGCTGTTACAAAAAACCTCCCCCTGAGCCACTTCTAAAAGACTGGCCTGAAAGCATTAGAAATTACCCCTCCTCCTCCTCCTCCTTGGCCACATCCTCTTCCATCATCGCCCTAAGTGTTTTCTCAAGGAGACATAGAAGTGGTATTGTAACGCTGATAACGGCGTCATCGCCACTGGCCATGTTGGTGGAGTACTCGAAACAGCGCAACAGGGCACACAGGTCTCGCATGGAGGCCCAGTCATCGGTAGTGAAGTGGTGCTGTTCCGCAGTGCAACTCACCAGTGCGTGCTGCAACTGAACCTCCACTATGGCCTGCTGCTGCTCGCACAGTCTCTCCAGCATGTGCAAGGTGGAGTTCCACCTGGTGGGCACGTCTCATATGAAGCGGTGAGTGGGAAGGCCGAAGTTACACTGTAGCGCAGACAGGCGAGCAGCGGCAGAATGAGAACGCCTGAAGCGCGCACAACCAGCCCGCACTTTATGCAGCAGCTCTGACATGTCGGGATAGTTGTGAATGAATTTCTGCACCACCAGATTCAGCACATGTGCCAGGCAAGGGTTGGCTTCTCCAGCATCACTTCCGGTTCTCGGCTTCTCGTCTGAGAAGCCTGCTCCCCGCCTGCCCGTGTTCTGGGCAGATTCTGGCTGCAATGGGAGGGAGGGGGACTTATGTATATAATAAATACATAAGTATTCTGTTTTTATATATTTCTTGGGTCTAGGTTAAGATCCTCCTGGAGGCCTATTTAAAGCACCATTTGGCTCTCTGTCTTCCTCTGCCAGCACACGCTTGTTTTAAGCTAGCTCCCAGAGCCAATAAGTGGGGTTCCATTCCCAAAGTTGACATGGCTATTGCCAAACTGTCCAGACGCACTCTGGTCCCAGCAGACGATGGGTCTAGTTTGCAAGACCCCCTCGATAGGAGGGCAGAGTGCGCATTAAGAAGAAGCTATTCGGCAGCTGCAGCCTCTGCGTCTACCGCCATTGCGGCCACAGAGGTTTCATCTTTCCTCCGTTCCCACCTAAACTAAATCCAGACGGACGGCGATCAGAGAGTTTCTCGCAATGACATCCTGGCCATGTTTAAGACCATGAACCTTGCTATGAACTTTCTGTGCGACACCGCAAAATTACAGTGGAAATTGGCAGCCAAGTCCATGGCCCTGATGTCTGCAGCCCGCAGGCCCTTATGGCTTAAACTATGGGTCGCGGATAACGTATCAAAATACAACTTGTGAAGTCTCTCCTTGAGCCGGACCGCTTGTTCGCTCAGAACTAGACAAAATCATGGAGGGCCTTAGTAATAATAAGGGGAAGAGTCTTCCCCAGCAGTCCTTTCGGAGACGAGGCAGACAAGATTGCGGCGGTAGATCTGGCCAACAATCTAGAGTGTGCAGAAACTGGGGGGCGCAGCGAAGAAATTCGAAGCGCCCTCGCAGAGGAGCTAAGGAGGCTAAGCCCTCCTGACTATGGGCCTCCCCGAGGCTCTTGGTTAACCCCCGCTATTCCTGCCGTCCTCCTTCCAGAAGATTTTCGGATACCCTGTCCCCTTGTGCCTGTCGGGGGGCGTCTCGCCCATTTCAAGGAATTCTGGACCCAGGAAATTTCAGACCCTTGGGTCCTAAAAGTCATATCCTTACATCTTCTCTCCGTTTTCCATGATACTGAGGGTATTGATGAAGATCCGTCACGATCAGGCCTCGGTGATAGCCATCATACCGTTTTGGCCCAAGAGATCCTGGTTTGCCCAGCTCATTCAGATGATTCGGGGACACTATTGGAGGCTCCCCCCTCAGCAGACCCTGGTGTCATGGGACACTCACCTCTGCCCAGATCTGCACAGGTTCAACCTGACAGCCTGGAGGTTTATCAGTCCCTTCCCAGAATAGAAGGGCTTTCAGAGTCGGTCCTGAGAACATTGTCGCATTCATGAGCATAATCTACTAAGAAGGCCCACTCCAGGATTATGAGAATCTTCTTGTCATGGTGTGCTTCAAACCAGGTGGCGTTTGCAGATCCACCCCTCTCTGCGATACTTCAACTCCTTCAGGAAGGCCTTGATAAGAGCCTTGCTCCATCTACTTTGAAGGTCCAAATTTCTGCCATTTCGGCCTGTCGAGACCCGCTCATCAGACACTTCCTTAAAGGAGCTGAAAGACTGAAGCCTACAGTACTAAAGCCCATTCCTCAGTGGGACTTATCAGTGGTACTCAAGGGGCTAGCATCTCCCCCCTTTGAGCCTTTGGAGGAGGTAGACTTCAAATTCGTGACGCTAAAGTCGGTCTTCTTACTGCCGGTAACCTCGGCCAAGAGAGTCTCGGAGCCTAAAGCCTTCTCGGCCTTAGAACCCTATACCATCTTTCTACAAGACCGGGTTCTCCTGAGATTTCTTCAATTTTCTGGCCTTAGGTTCCATCATTCCAGAACATTACCAGGTTATTTCTTTACCAGTTTTATTTTCTACTTCTACCT
The DNA here is from genome assembly GCA_033119425.1 of Bufotes viridis. Taxonomy (NCBI): domain Eukaryota; kingdom Metazoa; phylum Chordata; class Amphibia; order Anura; family Bufonidae; genus Bufotes; species Bufotes viridis. Next base: position 503,061,785 of record CM065590.1, read on the forward strand.
CCTCCAGGGATCCTGTCAAACATCCATTGGATATCTCAAGATGTCTGCAGATCTTTGTGGATAGATCCAGGGAGTTCAGGATAGATGAGAACCTCTTTATTCTGTTTGCCGGTAAGTCTAAAGGCTGTAAGGCGTCCAAGACTTATATTAGTCGCTGGATTAAGGGGGCCATCAGAGAATCTTTCGTTTCCCAATCATTGGATCCTTCGGAATTCGTGAAGGCCCATTTCACAAGGGCCGTCTCTACTTCTTTTGCAAAAAGAAGTCTCCTTCCTCTGGACAAGCTGCCTCCTGGAGCTCTGAATCTACTTTTATCTCCCACTACAGACTAGACGCCAGGGTAGCGGAGTTCTTGGCCTTTGAGTAGGCTATCCTTAGCTCTGCCAAACATGAAGGCCCTCCCTAGGGGTTCTTCATACGATCTCCCCATCTGTGCTGCTGGTAGGACGTAAGGGAATCGTTAATTTCTAATGATAATTTGTTTTCCCTTAGTCCTAACAGCAGCACACAAATATCCCGCCCTAGTAAGTTTTTTCTTGCTATAGACACAGTGCGCTAAGGGGTGTCCCCCTCCGTTTGTAGGGGTGTAAATCTTCATTAGTACTTGGGCTCATTAAAATTCCGCCGGTCCTACCAGTCCACAGGGGGTAGTTAACCCCATCTGTGCTGCTGTTAGGACTAAGGGAAAACAAATAATCGTTAGAAATTAACGATTTTGTGCTACATAGCAGAACTGAGGCCTACCCTGTATTTCAGTCATTTTAAGTAACCTGTGGAACTCCGCATTTACATAGTTGGTTGTAAAAACAACGGTTTTGTGGTAGATGGCACATTTGCGGTGTACGCTGCATTTCTGAGAGTCAAATTAAAGCGTTAACTTCTGCTGTTACATTGTTGGTTTAAAAATCAAATTTTTTGTTAATAGTGAAGTAATAGTATTGCGTTACACTGCTGTGTGACCTAAATAAATTTATTCCGTTTATGACACGGGCACTGCCTTACTGTTAGTGAACTTAATTGTTGACTTTTGGCAGTTAAATTGACACCTGAGATAAACCATCTGTTAGTTTGGTGGGTGAACGCAAATAATGAGGAGAACATCGAATAAGGGACGTGGACATGGTCGTGGTGGTGTTGGTGGAGCTCCTGTTGCTGGGAGAGGATGAAGCCGAGGATGAAGCCGTTCTGCGCCAGCTACAGGTCCAAGTGAAACACCTTCCTCTGGTGCGAGTAGGCGACAGAACCTGCAGCTGTATTTGGTAGGCCCGAATGCTGCTCTACAGGTGGTGAGGCCAAAACAAGTACAGGCGATAGTAGATTGGGTGGCTGAAAGTGACGCCAGTTCCTTCACAGAATCTCCCACCCAGTCCTCTGCAGAAAGCTCAGAGTTGGCACCTGCAGCCCATGCCCATCAGTCTTCCACCTCACCCCCTTGCAAATCAGCCAAGCAGCCTGAGCTCCAAGTCATGCAGTAGACTCTTATGCTTTTTGATGACTGCCCCAGAAGTGGAAGGCATTGAATGCAGTGATGCCCAACCACTTATGTTACAGGATGAGGAGATGGGAATACCACCGCAGCACGTCTCTCATGATGACGAAACACAGGTGCCAACTGCTGCGGCTTTCTGCAATGTGATTTTCGTAATAATGATCAGTGGCTCACTGGGTGGTAAGTGTTGGGTTGGTGCACTCCCCTGGATCCACCCAGAACCAGGAAGACAAATGTGTGAAAGAGTGGGGGGCACTCAAATATCCGGGAAACCTGGACACATTAGGTATACTATACACGTTAATACATACAAACACAAGCTGAAATATTGGCCTAGGATCCGAGATGATGTCTCCAAAAAAGGCTGGTATCACATACAATACAATAGTTGCCTCAGATAAAGAAAGCATGTATGATGAGTTATGATAAAATACACTTGTTCATCAATATTCACGTAGTGTTATCTGGATATGCTTGGTGATATATACTCAAACTGGTTTCGGTACCATAACAATATAAGTAGGGTGGCACTCAGCTAATAGTATTGGACTAGTGCTAGTATGGTATAATCCACTTCTAATGGTCCCAACTTTGACCTAGACAGAGTTCCCAATGTCCACTGTTCAATGTATATCAAGTTCCGTAATGTTCCCTTTATCTAGTGATCAATATATAGCAGACACTGTGGCGTAAGGTATAGCAGACTCTATGGCGTAGGTTCCACAGTATATTATGAGTGGCCAGTACCCAGGTGAGTACAACACATCAGAAATAATGTATATAATGGTACTTTACCACTGGAGATGTGGCACTGGTAATCTCACTCAGAAGTGCACACTGTCTATTGAAAAAGTGCACTGTGTGTCACAGATAAATGTTTTAACCGCACACAGTACACTGGAGATGTGAAACTTTTAATTTCACTGTCAGAAGCGGACACTGTCTATTGACAAAGTACATTGTATGTCACTGATAAATTTTTCCAGCGCACGTTACACTGCAGATGTGGCGCTCTAATGTCACTGTCCGCAGCCGACACAGTCCACGGAGAAAATTCACTGGATGTCAGATATTTTTGGGATGCGCACACATTACACAGGAGATGTGGCACAGCAGCCTATTAGACGCCATTTAGCGCAGGTTGCGCTACAAATATATGTTGCTTCTGCCACACACAATAGTCCTTAAAAGGACTTTTGGGTTTCTGAAAAGTTTTTCTAATAAAAATAGTCCATTATCACTCCCTACACAGTCTGTCCCTTCCTATGCACAGCTCTCCTTGACTAAGACTGCGCCGAACACACGCCATCGGGTGTTATATAGCACCCGATGACGTGTTCCGGTCAGCCAATCACTGTAATGCCAGTAACCAACATGGCTACGGCATTACATTAAGTGCAGAACTTACCTGCACGTTTATTGGCTGCGTATTGGTGTTTTTTGCGACAATCGTTTTCATATGTAACATGTATAGGTTTGAGCAAACAGGGTGACTATGGTGACGGTTTCTGTTAGAGACTGCATTTAAAAAAAAATTTTTACATTTTTTATTTGTATTTTTTACTATAAAATTTTTTTTTTTACGTATATTTTAAATTATCTTTGGCACATTATACGTCCCTCAGGAGGTCATTAAAAGACTTCTGAAGGACAATGATTATTTTTTCTACAGGATCCATAGTTACAGGGGAAAACAGCTCCTGTGGGGATATTATACAAAGGTAGAGCTGATCAGTGTCTCCTTAGACCCTGCAGCTCTGCTCCTGCCCCTGCCCCAGATACCCCTGCCGGTCACATGAGTGCCAAGACTAACAGAGGAAGCGGCTTTGCCTCTTCCTGCTCTCCCCCTTGCACTAGGATTAAAGCACTGCCTGAACTTTTATATACATGCGGAGTAGGTGCAGATAGAACGTATATATCCAGTGGGCAGTCGGAAAGGACTTAGCAATACTGATGGATTACTGACCAAATGCTGACCATGTGAAGGAGGATGCTCAAAAGACAGGATCAGTGTTTGGGGGGGGGGGTGTTCTTATGGTAGATAAGAAGAAGGGCAAAATAAACCTTTACCTCAACACTAGAGTTGAGCGAACACCTGGATGTTCAGGTTCGAGAAGTTCGGCCGAACTTCACAAAAATGTTCGGGTTCGGGATCCGAACTGGACCCCGAACCCGAACCCCATTGAAGTCAATGGGGACCCGAACTTTTTGGCACTAAAGAGGCTGTAAAATAGCCCTGGAAAGGGCTAAAGGGCTGCAAAAGGCAGCAAAATGTAGGTAAATCCCCTGCAAACAAATGTGGATAGGGAAATGACTTGAAATAAAATAAATAAAAATTAACCAATATCAATTGGCAACTTGGAGGAGGAGTTGGACTAGGAGGTTGGGGTGGCGTCAAGTGGGAATGTTATGGGAGTTGAAGTTCACATCACAGCCAAGAAGGATTCATGTCTCATTCACAGATTCAGACCTATGTCACCCATAAAAAGGAGAGTTACAATCATGCCAAAACAGTATTGATTTCACCCAGTAGTGCTACAGGCCTGATTCACTAATTCAGGACCATGGCACCCACAAAGAGGAGAGCGGTCCAGTAACAGCAACACAGGCATCAGGTCAACCTGCAATGGAACAGGCCATTATTATTAATGTAGGCACATGGCACCCAGACAGAGAAGAGAGGTCCCAGAGCAGAAAATCAGGCTTCATGTCACCCAGCAATGGAAAAGGCAACTTTCAGTTATTTAGGCCCCAGCAGCCAGACAGAGGAGAGAGGTCCCATAGCAGAAAATCAAGCTTGATGTCACCCGCCAAAGCAGCAGGGGATTAATAGAATTTTGGGCCCCTGACACCCAGACAGAGGAGAGGTTCATTCAACTTGGGGTTGCCCCCAAAATAATGGTACAATTAAAAAAAGAGGATTTTATAAAGAAGTGCACTGGAGTACAAGACTGTATGGTTGAGGGCAAGGCAGGTATAAATGTCTATTCTGCACAAGATACGGACAAGTCTTGTGGGATCCATGCCTGGTTCATTCTAATGAACGTGAGCTTGTCCACGTTGGCTGTGGACAGGCGACTGCGTTTGTCTGTAATGACGCCCCCTGCCGTGCTAAATACACGTTCAGACGATACACTGGCCGCAGGGCAGGCCAGCACCTCCAAGGCATAAAGGGCAGGCTCTGGCCATGTGGACAATTTGGAGACCAAGAAGTTGAATGGTGCAGAACCATCAGTCAGTACGTGGAGGCGTGTGCACACGTACTGTTCCACCATGTTGTTGAAATGCTGCCTGATGCTAACACGTTCCCTATCAGCTGGTGGTGCAGTTTGCTGTGGCACGGTGACAAAATTTTTCCACAGCTCGACGATACTGCTGTCTGAGGAGCTGGCCATGACACAGCTGCGTTGGCGACCTCTTCCTCCTCCGCCTCCGCCTTCACCTTGTGCTTCCACTTGTCCCCCCGTGTCAGTTGGGAATGCCCTCAAGAGCGCATCTACCAGCCTGGAGATGTAGTCGCGCATCTTTCTATCACTCTCCAGTGCGGGAATTAAGGTGGGCACATTGTCCTTGTACCAGGGATCCGGCAGGGTGGCAACCGCGTAGTCATCACAAGTTAAAATGTGGGCAACTCTGCTTTCGTTGCGCAGGCACTGTAGCATGTAGTCGCTCATGTATGCCAGGCTGCCCAGAGGTAACGATAAGCTGTCCTCTGTAGGTGGTGTATCGTCTGTGTCCTCTGTATACCCCAGCCATGCTCCAGTGATGGCCCAGAGCTGCGTAGGGTGCCACCCTGCAGTGAAATCGGTTCCTCCTCCTCCTCTACCTCATCCTTCTCCTCCTCCTCGTCCTCCAGAAGTGTGCCCTTGCTGTCCACATGTGTACCTGGCCTCTGTTGGTCCACCCTCTGAGCCACTTCTGTATGACCTGCCTGAAACCCTGTAAAATGCCCCCTCTTCCTCCTCCTCCTGTGCCGCATCCTTTTCCATCATCACCGTAATATTTTTTTCAAGGAGACATAGAAGGGGTATTGTAATGCTAACAATGGCATCATCAGCATTGGACCTGTTAGTTGAGTACACCAAAGACTGCAACAAGGTACACAGGTCTCGCATGCAGGCCCAGTCACTGGTGGTGAAGTGGTGCTTATCCGCAGAGCGAATGACCTGTGCATACTGCATCTGAAACGCCACTATCGCCCGCTGCTGCTCGCACAGTCTCTCCAGCATATGTAAGATGGAGTTCCACCTGGTGGGCATGTCGCATATGAGGCGGTAAGCAGGAAGGCCGAAGTTATGCTGCAGCGCAGACAGGCGAGCAGCAGCAGGGTGAGAACGCCGAAAGCGCGCGCATACGGACCGCACTTTCAGCAGCAGCTCTGACATGTCTTAGTAGTTTAAGAAACTTCTGCACCACCAGATTCAGCACATGCAACAGGAAAGGAATTTGCGACGAGATTTCGCCAATTATCGCACACCACCAGGCCGGGCTTGAGGCTCACCAGCAGCAACCACTCATCAGTCTGCTGTTCTATGCCCCTCCAAAGCTCCTGTGCGGTGTGGGGTTTGTCACCCAAACACATGAGTTTTAAAATCACCTGCTGACATTTACCCCGGGCTGTGCTGAAGTTGGGGGTGAGGTTCTTTTGATGACCGGATGTGAGGGTGGTAGAAGAGGAGTAGGAGGAGGATCAGGAAGCAACTGGAAGCAAAGAATAATGCCCGCGATCCTCGGTGGTGGAAGGACATGCGACAAACTGCTATCTGCCTCAGGCCCAGCCGCCACTACATTTACCCAGTGTGCAGTTAGGGAGATATAGTGACCCTGGCCATGCTTACTGGTCCATGTATCTGTGGAACTTTCCACAGATAGCATGGCACAGCGGACACTTGATTTTATCCTCCACTTGGTTGTGCAGGGAAGGGACTGCTCTCCTGGAAAAGTAGTGGCGGCTGGGAACAACGTACTGGGGGACAGCCACCGCCATCAGCTGTTTGAAACATTCCGTCTCCACGAGACGGAATAACAGCATTTAAAAGCCAGTAATTTTGAAATACTGGCATTCAGGGCCAGGGCTCGAGAGTGGGTAGGTGGGTATTTCCTCCTTCTCTCCAATGTTTGGGAGATGAACAGCTGAATGCTGCCGTGTGACATGGTGGAGATGCTTGGTGATGGTGTCGTATGTGGTGGTGTTGGTGGAACATCCTCTGTTTGCTGGTCGCCAGGTGCCACGGTGAAGCCAGAGGTGGAGGGAGAGGCCGAGCCAGCAGCATAAGAGGGAGCAGGAGGAGCATGAGAGAGTTCCTTGTTTTTAAGGTGTTTACTCCACTGCAGTTCATGCTTTGCATGTAGATGCCTAGTCATGCAGGTTGTGCTCAGATTAACAACGTTTATGCCTCGCTTCAGGCTCTGATGGCACCTCATGCAAACCACTCGTGTCTTGTTGTCAGGACATGTGTGAAGAACTGGCACGCCAATGAACTCCTTGGAGCAGGCCTTGGTGTGCTCGGTGCCTGGGTGCGGTGGACAGTAGCAGGCGTACTGTCTTTATAACGGCCGTCGTGCTTTTGCACCCTGCTCCCTCTTTTGCTGTGCTGTTGCCTCTGTGCGACCACCGCCTCTTCCTCTGAACTGCACGCCTCACTAGCACGATCTAGGACTTCATCATCCTCCACATCATCTTCTACCCAATCATAACCCCTGCCCTCCTTGTCGGTCTGCACATTGCAGAAAGCCACAGCAGTTGGCACCTGTGTTTCGTCATCAGAGACGTTTTGTGGCGGTATTCCCATTTCCTCATCCTGCAACAAAAGTGGTTAAGCATCAGTGCATTCAAGGTCTTCCTCTTCTGGGGCAGGGCTAGGTGGATAGGCCGGGGAAACCCTGCCAACAGAGTCAAAAAGCATGAGACTTTCCTGCATGATTTGGTGCTCTGACTGCTTGGCTGATTTGCAAGGAAGTGAGGTGGAAGACTGATGGGCATGGGCTGCAGGTGCCAACTCTGAGCTTTCTGCAGAGGACTGGGTGTTAGATACTGTGAAGGAACTGGAGGCACTGTCAGCCACCCAATCTACTATCGCCTTTACATGTTCTGGCTTCACCATCCGTAGAGTGGCATTTGGGTCTATCAAATAACGCTGCAGATTCTGTTGCCTACTCTTACCAGAGGAAGGTGTTTGAATTAAAGCGGAAGTTGGCGCTGAATGGCCACGTCCTCTCCCAGCAACAGGAGCTCCACAACACCACGACCATGCCCATGTCCCTTATTTGATGTTCTCCTCATTATTTGCATTCACCCACCAAGCTGAAAGATTGGTCTCTCTCTGGTGTCAATTTACCTGCTACTAGTCGACAATTATGTTCGCTAAGGCAGTGCCCATGTCATAAAAATGCTCTGTGGACCCAGAATAATGTTTTTTGTGCCCAAAATACACTAATTCTCAATTTCTATGCGAAAATGTAAAAAATATTTTTGGTACGCTGTATTCACAAGTGGTTTGTGGAACAAGTATTTTTGTAATAAAATACAGAAAATAAATATTTCACTGCTGTAAATTGAAATTAATTTAAATGACGGATGCACAACAGTTTTTAAAACACGTCTTTTTTCAATAAAACCCCAAAATGCAGTTTTTAACTGCTGTACATTAACAGTAGATATTTATAATATGTATCGACACCTGATTTGGGGACACAGAAAACAGATTTGGTCACCAAAATTCACAAATGCAGTATTTAACTGCTATATATTGGAAATAATTATTTAAACGACAGATGCACAACTGGTTGTTCAGCCTAAAACACAGCTTTTTTCAATAAAACCCCAAAATGCAATTTTTTACTGCTGTAAATTTAAATTAGATATTTATACCGTGCATGTACAACTGCTTTGTGAAGCAAGAATATTGCTTTTTTCACACAAAAAAATAATAATGCACTATTTCTCAGCTGTAATGTGAAATCGGTATTTAAGCGGTGTATTTCAAGATGCTCTGGATTACCACTCTTTTGTCAAAAAACATACACTTCTGCTGTATTTCACAGCAGCAGTGCAAAATACTGTAGCTGGTTGTAATGGGTCTTTTAGACTGTTTGGTGGACCTTGAATAACGTTTTTTTTCTCTAAAAAACACAGAAGCACTATTTCCATGCAGAAATAGGAAACATGTCGTTGGACAGTGTATGCAGAACTGTTTTGTGGACAAGGAATACGGTTTTTCCCTCAAAATTACATGGATTTTACATTTCACCGCAGAAATGTCAAATATATTAGATCTCCCCTCAGTCGTCTTTTTTCTAGAGTGAATAACCCTAATTTTGATACCCTTTCGGGGTACTGTAGTTGCCCCATTCCAGTTATTACTTTAGTTGCCCTCCTCTGAACCCTCTCTAGCTCTGCTATATCTGCCTTGTTCACGAGAGCCCAGAACTGTACACAGTACTCCATGTGTGGTCTGACTAGTGATTTATAAAGTGGTAAGACTATATTTTCATCACGGCATCTATGCCCCTTTTGATGCAACCCATTATCTTATTGGCCTTAGCAGCAGCTGCCTGACACTGGTTTTTACAGCTTAGTTTGTTATTTATTAAAATTCCTAGATCCTTTTCCATGTCAGTGTTACTGAGTGTTTTACCATTTAGCATGTACGGGTGACTTGCATTATTCCTTCCCATGTGCATAACTTTACATTTGTCAGTGTTAAACCTCATCTGCCATTTCTCTGCCCAAGCCCCCAATCTATCCAGATCCCTCTGTAGCAGAAAACTGTCCTCTTTAGTGTTAATTACTTTACACAGTTTAGTGTCATCTGCAAAATTGATATATTTCTGTGCAAGCCTTCTACAAGATCATTAATAAATATATTGAAGAGTATAGGGCCCAATACTGAACCCTGAGGTACCCCACTAGTGACCGTGACCCAATCTGAGTGTGTACCGTTAATAACCACTCTCTGTTTTCTATTACTGAGCCAGTTACTTACCCACATACAGATATTTTCTCCTAGTCCAAGTGTTCTCATTTTATATACTAACCTTTTATGTGGTACAGCGTCAAATGCTTTGGAGAAGTCCAGATATACGACATCCATTGATTCGCCGCTGTCAAGTCTAGAACTTACCTCCTCATAGAAACTGATTAAATTAGTTTGACATGACCGATCCCTCATGAAGCCATGCTGATATGGTGTAATTTGCTTATTTTCATTGAGATACTCCAAGATAGCATCTCTTACAAAACCTTCAATCAGTTTACCCACAACAGATGTTAAACTTACCGGCCTATAATTTCCAGGCTCTGTTTTTGGACCCTTTTTGAATATTGGCACCACATTTGCTATACGCCAGTCTGGTGGAACATTCCCTGTCAGTATGGAGTCCGTGAATATCAAAAATAAGGGTCTGGCTAGGACATCACTTAATTCCCTTAGGATACGGGGGTGTATGCCATCCGGTCCTGGCGATTTGTCTATTTTAATCTTTTTAAGTCGCTGCTGTACTTCTTCCTGGGTCAGACAGGTCACTTTTAAAGGGGAATTTACTTTTACATTTTGCATTTCATCTGACAGTTTATTTTCCTCAGTGAAAACAGTGGTGAAGAAAATATTTAATAGCTTGGCTTTATCCTCATCGCTTTCTGCAACTCCCCCTCATTGCTATGTAGAGGGCCGACTCCTTCAGGTTTATATTTTTACCATTTATATAATTGAAAAACATTTTAGGGTTAGTTTTGCTCTCTTTGGCAATTAATCTCTCGGTCTCTAGTTTGGCAGTTTTTATTAGTTTTTACATATTCTATTTTTTTCCTTATAGTTTATCAGTGCTTCCTGGCTCCCCTCCTGTTTTAGTGATTTATATGCTTTCTTTTTGTCATTTATTGCTTTTTTACGGTTCTATTTATCCACATTGGTTTCTTCTTATTTCTTAGCCTTTTATTTCTATAAGGTATGCATCGATCACAATTTGATGTTACAATGCTTTTAAAAATCTCCCATTTTGTGGTTGTATTTTTATTTTTGAGGACTATGTCCCAGTTAATTGGGCCTATGGCCTCCCTTAGTTGGCTAAATTTTGCTTTTTTGAAGTCCGGTATTCTTGTTCCTCCCTGTAAAAACTCTCGTTTGAAGGATAATTGGAAGGTTATTACTTTATGGTCACTATTTCCCAGGTGTCCCCCGACCTGCACGTCTGTTGTTCTATCAGGTCTATTGGTTAATACTAAGTCCAGTATGGCCGTCCCTCTAGTTGGGTCCTGAACCATTTGGGAAAGGTAATTGTCTTTGGCTATTGCCAAGAACCTGTTTCCTTTATGGGATGTACAGGTTTCAGTTTCCCAGTCTATATCTGGGTAGTTGAAGTCCCCCATAATAACCACCTGATTATGGTTTGCCGCCTTGTTTATCTCGTTTAGTAATAGATTTTCTACGGACTCTGGTATATTAGGTGGTTTATAGTAAACTCCTATTAGTAATTTATTATTGTTTTTGGCTCCATTTATCTCCACCCACAATGACTCCACATTTTCGTGTCCCTCACAGATGTCTTCCCGGAGTGTGGGCTTTAGAGAGGACTTTATGTAAAGGCAGACCCCTCCCCCTCTCCGGTTTTGACGATCCTTTCTGAACAGATTGTAACCTTGTACATTAACTGCCCAGTCATAGCTATCATCCAGCCATGTCTCAGTTATTCCCACTACGTCATAATCCTCCTCACACATCACTAATTCCAGTTCCCCAGTTTTATTAGTCAGGCTTCTGGCATTAGTATACATACATTTGAGAGGTTTATGCATATTTTTGCCCTACACCTTTCCTTCTGAACTTTTCTAGTCCCTTCTTCCATTTCTCCCCCAGTCCCACTACCTTGCCCCCGGTCTCTATCTGCACTATCTTCCCCTCCTATAATGTAATTTCTCTCCCCCCCAGTCCCTAGTTTAAACACTCCTCCAACCTTCTAGCCATCTTTCTCCCCAACACGGCTGCCCCTTCCCCATTGAGGTGCAGCCCGTCCCTACGATAGAGCCTGTAGCCGATAGCAAAGTCGGCCCAGTTCTCCATGAACCCAAAACCCTGCTTCCTACACCAGTTCTTGAGCCACTTGTTAACCTCTCTAATCTCCTGCTGCCTCTCTTGTGTGGCCCGTGGTACATTAGCATGCCGCTAATTTAATACACCCATCATTTTCTGGGGTTTGAAAACCACACTTTTTTTGTTTTAAAAAAACTGTGTTTTCCAGATCTGCAAGTGTTAAATGTAAGTTTAATATATGCAGCATTCATATTCTGTTAGCAAAAAAAGACTTTTTGGGCAATCTACAACATCTGTATTAGTCAGTGTGCAATTTAAGCTTGAAATACACCCATCATTTTCTGGGGTTTGAATAACACACTTTTTTGACAAAAAACACAATTGTCAGGCCTTGCAGCATCAGTAACGTGTGAAATTACACGCTTATATACTGCTGTCAAATTCAGTTGTTAAACAAACAGTCTTTTGGGCACAAAAAATTTAGTTGGCAGCCATTGATGCAGATGTCATTGTGAGATACATCCTTAATACATTTAGGTTACATTCAGAAATTTTAAATACCGCCATTTGGTGCACCAATATTGAATTCAGGCCTACAGAGGTTTAGGCCCTGTGTGATCCCCCCTATACATACAGGGGTTTGATTTAGCCATTAAAAATACAGCCATTTTAAATACAGCCATTTTGTGCAAAGAGATCTTTAATTGAGGCCTAGTCTGGTTCAGGCTGTGTGAGATACACCCCTTACATGCTGTCGTTCTTTTCTACTATTAATTAAACACCCATTTAGGGCAAGATCATGAATCCCAAAAATATGAGGAGAGAGTCAAATAAGGGACGTGGCCCAGGTCGCCGTGCTGCTGGTGGGGCTCCTGTTGCAGGGAGAGGACATGGTTGATCTGTGCCAGCTACACACACACACAAGTGAAACCCCTTCCTCAGGTGCGAGTAGGCGACAAAACCTGCAGCAGTATTTGGTCGGGCCTAATGCTGCTCTACGAATGGTGAGGCCTGAACAAGTACAGGCGATAGTAGATTGGGTTGCTGAAAGTGGATCCAGTTCCTTCACATTGTCTCCCTCCCATTCTCCTGCTGAAAGACCACAGTTGGCACCTGCAGCCGATGTCCATCAGTCTTTCACCTCACCCCCTTGCAAATCAGCCAAGCAGTCTGAGCCCCAACTCATGCAGCAGTCTCTTCTAGCAGGATTTCCCAGGGGCATCCACCTAGCCCTGCCCCGAGAAGTGGAAGAGATTGAGTGCACCAGTGCCCAACCACTTATTTTTCAAGATGAGTACATGGGAGGACCATCGCAGCATGTCTTGGATGATGACGAAACACAGGTGCCAACTGCTGGGGCTTTCGAAAGTGTGCAGACCGACAAGGATGTCAGGGGTGAAGACTGGGTGGGAGATGATGTGGAGGACAATTAAGGTCATGCGAGTAACCGATGTAGTTCGGAGGAGGGGGCGGTGGTCACACAGAGCCACCAGCACAGCAGAAATGGTAGTAGGGTGCAAAAGCGTAGCGTGCGTCCTCCTACTGCCCATCGCAGCAAGGGACCGAGCACACCAAAGCCAGCTCCAAGGAGTTCCCTTGCGTGGCAGTTCTTCAGACAATGTGCTGACGTCAAGACACGAGTGGTTTGCACGCTGTGCAATCAGAGCCTGAAGGGACGCATAAACGTTCTCAACCTGAGCACAACCTGCATGACCAGGCATTTAAGTGCAAAGCACGAGCTGCAGTGGAGTAGACACCTCAAAAACCAAGAAAGGTCTCTGGCTCCTCCTGCTTCCTCTTCTGCTGCAGTCGCATCCTCTTCATCCACCTCTGGAGTGACAGTGCCACCTGGCACCCCACAAACAGAGGATCTGCCAGCAGCACCAACACCTGGGTTACCAAGCATCTCCACAATGTCCCACGGAAGCGTTCAGCTCTCCATATCCCAAATGCTTGAGAGGAAGAGGAAGTACCCCCCTACCCACCCACGATCCCTAGCCCTGAATGCCAGCATTTCTAAATTACTTGCCTTTCAAATGCTGTCATTCCGTCTGGTGGGGACGGATAGTTTTAAAGGCCTTATGGCGGTGGCTGTTCCCCCGGTTTGTCGTTCCCAGCCGCCCCTACTTTTCAAGGCGAGCCATTCCTTCCCTTCACAACCAAGTAGGGGACAAAATCAGGTGTGCACTGTGCAACGCCATCTTTGGCAAGGTGCACCTGACTACAGATATGTGGACCAGTAAGCACGGCCGGGCCATTATATCTCCATAACAGCACACTGGGTAAATGCAGTAGCAGCTAGGCCTGGGGCCGATAGCAGTTTGGCGCATGTCCTTCCACAACCGAAGATTGCAGGGCGCTTCAGTTTGCCTCCTGTTGCTTCCTCCTCCTAATCTGCTTCCTCATCCTTTACCAGCTCCTCATCAGCGTAACACCTTCACCACCAACTTCAGCACAGCCAAGGGTAAACGACAGCAGGCTGTTTTAAAACTTACCTGTTTGGGGGACAAACCCCACACCACGCAGGAGCTGTGGACGGGCCCTGAACAACAGACCGATGAGAGGTTTGTGCAAGTCAGCCTCAAGCCTGGCCTGGTGGTGTGCGATAATGGGCGAAATCTCGTAGCAGCTCTGGTACTAGCCGGTTTGACGCACATCCCTTGCCTGGTGCATGTGCTGAATTTGGTGGTGCAGAAATTTCTTAAAAATTACCCCGACATGTCAGAGCTGCTGCATAAAGTGCGGGCCGTCTGTGTGCACTTTCGGCGTTCTCATCCTGCTGCTGCTCACCTGTCAGCGCTGCAGCGTAACTTCGGCCTTCCCGCTCACAGCCTCATATGAGACGTGCCCACAAGGTGGAACTCCACCTTGCACATGCTGGCCAGACTGTGTGAACAGCAGTAGGCGATAGTGGAGGTTCAGCTGCAGAACAGCACCACTTCACCACCAATGACTGGGTATCCATGCGAGACATGTGTTCCTTGTTGCGCCGTTCTCAGCATTACTATCCCACTTCTATGCATCCTTGAAAGCTCATGGCGATGATGGAAGAGGATGTGGCACAGGAGGAAGAGGAAGAGGGATCATTTCGTAGGGTTTCCGGCCAGTCATTCCCAAGTGGCTCCGAGGGTGGGTTCCTGCACACACAAACCCAAGGTACACAATTGTCCAGTCAGGGCACAGTTCTGGAGGATGATGAGGTGGAGGATGAGGAGGAGAAGAGGGAGGAGGAGGAACCATGTTCACATCAGGGTGGCATCCAGACCAGCTCATGGCCATCACTGGTGCATGGATGGGGGGATACAGAGGACATAGATGATACACCTCCCACAGAGGACAGCTTTTCATTAACATTTTCTGGTGAAATTCACAAATTTTTGGGTGTATAGTAACACTGCTATACCTAGTAGGCCGGTTAAAAAATAAATAAATTGTCATTTACATTTTCGGGGGAAATTCACCAATTATTGGGTGTATAGTACCACTGCTATACCTATTAGACCGGTAAAATAAATTAAAAAAATTATCTGTTACATTTTCTGGTTAAATTTACCACTTTTTGGGTGTATAGTACCCTGCAACTTCTGGAAGAGGGGTTAGGTGGTCACTTGGACCTAGCGTAACCTTTGCAACCTCTCTGACTAGCAATAGGTAAAATTTTATATTTATTAATCACTCTATTAAAAATACATTAACTACTTGGGAACATGCAACTTCTGCGTCTCCAAATTGGGCCTGCCCTGCAGCCAGTGTATTGTCTGAACGTGTGTTTAGCATGACTGGAGGTGGTTATCACAGGTTAAATTTCCCAATGTTTTGGGGTGTACCCTAATTTTAAAAATAAAATTTAAAGCCAGAAAACAGTGTAGGCTACCTTCTCCTCTTCAACCTACACCGCCTTCCACTGTCTCCTCAACCTCCTACTCCATATGGACCTTGTCCTCCTAGATCAAGATTATTATTTTTTATTTTTACCTATTTTATGTTATGTAAAGTCATTTCCCTATCCACTTGCCATGCTCTTAAGAACATTTTGCTGGCATTTGCAGCCCTCTAGCCCTTTCCATGACATTTTTACAGCCATTTTAGTGCTCAAAAATTCGGGTCCCCATTGACTTCAATGGGGTTCGGGTTCGGGTCAAGTTCGGGTCCCGAACTCGCACTTTTTTCCAAAGTTCGACCGAACCCCAACATCTAGGTGTCCGCTCAACTCTAAACGTAAATGTTCCATGCAGTCAAGAGCTCCAACACACCATGCAGAACTTGCCTAAAGACCTCAATGCCAACCAAGGGTGGCTCACACAGATATTGGAACACAGAGCCAAGGAGCAGAGCTCCTACACCTAGCAGAATAACATACAAACTGACATCAGGCTCAACCACACCAGAATATAAAGAACCCTGAGGCCACACCCAGCTCACCTAGCACACACACCGTTAACCCCGTGCAAACCAAAAAGGGGAAACCACCAAATAAAAGGGAAAGTGACTTCTCATGCAAAACTACCATGTTGCCAGCGGCAACTGCACGTGAGGCTACCATGTCACAGTCCACACATGCGGCAACCGCGAAAACTTGCCGGTGGCAACAGCATGCAAGACAACCGAGTCACAACCTCACCAAGGGTCGTGACAGTAACAGAACACATTCTTTAGAAATTTATGTGGAATCTGACGACGGTGTAAAAGGAGTGCTCTCTTTCACACTATAGGAGAATTTTGGAGCACTGCACGGTTCTTTATACCTTCCGTTAACATTGACCTGTAAGGCTGAGTTCACACTTGAGTTATTTGGTCAATTTTGGCCCTGTATCTGATTAAATAAGTGAAGTGGGAAGTGATTCTAAGTGATGCCTGTCACCTGAGTTTCATCCTGACTCAGTACTGTTTCACTAGCACAGCGGACTACCTAGGCCTGTTTCTGCAATACACAGTGTTCTACACTACTATATATAGCAGCCAGGAAGTAGCTGTTTTTACCGCGATTCGTCACAAAATAAATTGGATCGAATTTAATCTTTTTGGGAAATTCGGCAAGCCGTCCGAATCAAATTTTTGATGTGGTACACTGTATGTTGACTTCTCTACAGCATTTGATACGGTGCCGCATAAAAAGTTAGTATATAAAATGAAATGAGAATGATTGGACTAAGAGAAAATGTCTGTATGTGGGTAAGTAACTGGCTCATTAATAGAAAACAGAAGGTGGTTATTAACTGTACACACTCATATTGAGTCACTGTCACTAGAGATGGCCCGAACTATCCGCCGGCGAACAGTTCCCGGCGAACATAGCTTGTTCGCGTTTGCCTCAACGGGCGAACACATGCGATGTTCGGTCCGCCCCCTATACATCATCATTGAGCAAACTTTGACCCTGTACCTCACAGTCAGCAGACACATTCCAGCCAATCAGCAGCATACCCTCCCTCCCAGACCCTCCCATCTCCTGAACAGCATCCATTTTAGACTCATTCGGAATTTGCAGTCTTAGTGAGAGGACGGAGAGTGTAGTTGCTGCTGATTTAATAGGGAAATCGATAGCTAGGCTACTGAATTCAGTGTCCACTCCAGTCCTGAAAGAATCATCTGATCTCTGCTGTAAGGACAGCGTCCTGACAGCACCCCAAAAAGCCCTTTTTAGGGCTGCAACATTAGTTGTTTTTTCTCCATATACATATTGCAGTTGCCTTGCCTGCCTGTGTGTGAGGAGCTGCAGGCCCACAGACTGTAGTGTGCCCACTGCCAGTGCCCACCCCTGTCATCCCGTGTGGCACAGGACTTTGCATCAAAAAAAGGCATTTAATTTTTACACTTTAATCTAAGGTTAGTTGCCTGCCAGTGTGTGTCAGGCTGACTTCCACTGACTGTAGTGTGCCCACTGCCAGTACCCACCACTCATACCGGCTGGCACAGGACTTTGCATAAAAAAGGCATTTAATTTTTACACTTTAGTGTAATTTCAGCTGCTTGCCTGCTGCTAGTGTGTGTCAGGCCGACTTCCACAGACTGTAGTGTGCCCACTGCCAGTGCCCACCCCTGTCATCCCGTGTGGCACAGGACTTTGCATAAAAAAGGCACTTAATTTTTACACTTTAATCTAAGGTTAGTTGCCTGCCAGTGTGTGTCAGGCTGACTTCCACTGACTGTAGTGTGCCCACTGCCAGTGCCCACCCCTGTTATCCCGTGTGGCACAGTACTTTGCATCAAAAACAGGCATTTAATTTTTACACTTTAGTGTAATTTCAGTTGCTTGCCTGCTGCCAGTGTGTGTCAGGCCGACTTCAACTGACTGTAGTGTGCCCACTGCCAGTGCCCACCCCTGTCATCCCGTGTGGCACAGGACTTTGCATCAAAAAAGGCATTTAATTTTTACACTTTAGTGTAATTTCAGTTGCTTGCCTGCTGCTAGTGTGTGTCAGGCCGACTTCCACTGACTGTAATGTGCCCACTGCCAGTGCCAACCACTGATACCGGGTGGCACAGTAGCTTGCCGATAAATAAGGCATTTAATTTTTAGACAGTAGTCTAAATTCAGTTGCTTGCCTGCTGCCAGTGTGTGTCAGGCCCGCTTCCACTGACTGTAGTGTGCCCACTGCCAGTGCCAACCATTGATACCGGGTGGCACAGTAGCTTGCCGATAAATAAGGCATTTAATTTTTAGACAGTAGTCTAAATTCAGTTGCTTGCCTGCTGCCAGTGTGTGTCAGGCCTGCTTCCACCCACTGTAGTGTGCCCACTGCCAGTGCCCACCACTCATACCGGGTGGCACAGTAGTTTGCCGATAAATAAGGCATTTAATTTTTAGACAGCAGTCTAATTTAAGTTGCTTGCCTGCTGCCAGTGTGTGTCAGGCCCACTTCCACAGACTGTAGTGTGCCCACTGCCAGTAACAACCACTGATACCGGGTGGCACAGTAGTTTGCCGATAAATAAGGCATTTAATTTTTAGACAGTAGTCTAATTTCAGTTGCTTGCCTGCTGCCAGTGTGTGTCAGACCCCTTCTACAGACTGAAGTGTGCCCACTGCCAGTGCCAACCAGTGATACCAGGTGGCACAGTAGCTTTCCGATAAATAAGGCATTTCATTTTTAGACAGTAGTCTAATTTCAGTTGCTTGCCTGCTGCCAGTGTGTGTCAGGCCCACTTCCACAGACTGTAGTGTGCCCACTGCCAGTGCCCACCACTCATACCGGGTGGCACAGTAGCTTGCCGATAAATAAGGCATTTAATTTTTAGACAGCAGTCTAATTTCAGTTGCTTGCCTGCTGCCAGTGTGTGTCAGGCCCACTTCCACAGACTGTAGTGTGCCCACTGCCAGTGCCCACCACTCATACCGGGTGGCACAGTAGCTTGCCGATAAATAAGGCATTTAATTTTTAGACAGCAGTCTAATTTAAGTTGCTTGCCTGCTGCCAGTGTGTGTCAGGCCCACTTCCACAGACTGTAGTGTGGCCACTGCCAGTGCCCACCACTCATACCGGGTGGCACAGTAGCTTGCCGATAAATAAGGCATTTAATTTTTAGACAGTAGTCTAAATTCAGTTGCTTGCCTGCTGCCAGTGTGTGTCAGGCCTGCTTCCACTGACTGTAGTGTGCCCACTGCCAGTGCCCACCACTCATACCGGGTGGCACAGTAGCTTGCCGATAAATAAGGCATTTAATTTTTAGACAGTAGTCAAATTTCAGTTGCTTGCCTGCTGCCAGTGTGTGTCAGGCCCACTTCCATAGACTGTAGTGTGCCCACCGCCAGTGCCAACCACTGATACCGGGTGGCACAGTAGCTTGCCGATAAATAAGGCATTTAATTTTTAGACAGTAGTCTAATTTCAGTTGCTTGCCTGCTGCCAGTGTGTTTCAGGCCCACTTCCACAGACTGTAGTGTGCCCACTGCCAGTGTCCACCACTCATACCGGGTGGCACAGTAGCTTGCCGATAAATAAGGCATTTCATTTTTAGACAGTAGTCTAAATTCAGTTGCTTGACTGCTGCCAGTGTGTGTCAGGCCTGCTTCCACTGACTGTAGTGTGCCCACTGCCAGTGCCAACCACTCATACCGGGTGGCACTTATCTAAAAAAAAATGACAGGCAGAGGCAGGCCACCCCGCAGGGGCCGTTGTGGTCGTGGTGCTGTGATTTCCACTGTCCCTGGAATAATGCCCAGTGTTCAGAGGCCACGTACCATGAACCCGAAAAATTCTGAGGAAATAGTTGACTGGCTTAGACAGGACACCCAATCTTCAACAGCTTCCGCTAAGAACCTTGACGCACCATCCTCCTCCAGCTCAGCTTCGGTCACCTGCTCTTAAGTTACCACGCACCTGCCCGTCGCCACCACCACCACTACCACCACAGCCACCACAGCTGCTTCACTTGATCCGTCAGAGGAGTTATTTACACATCAGTTGGATGCAATTAGTGATGCGCAACCATTATTGCCAGATGATGTACATTACGGGGATATGTCTCAGTCAGGCAGGTTTACACACATGGACGTACAGTGTGATGATGATGATGTTGTACCTGCTGCTGCTTCCTTTGCTGAGGTGTCAGATACAAGTGTAGTGGTTGATGATGACGATGTGTCCACGGATGCCACGTGGGTGCCTGCTCGAAGAGAAGAAGAGGGGGAAAGTTCTGAAGGGGAGACAGAGAGAATGAGGAGACGAGTTGGAAGCAGGGGGAGGTCATCGCAAGGAGTTAGTGGCACAGTCAGACAGCATGTATCGGCACCTGGGGTCAGCCAGACAGCACGCCAGTCAACGCATGCTGTTGCCACCACCAGAATGCCGTGATTGCAAAGCTCAGCAGTGTGGCATTTTTTTTGTGTGTCTGACTCTGATAAAAGCAATGCCATTTGCAACCTGTGCCAAAAGAAACTGAGTCGTGGGAAGTCCAACACCCACCTTGGTACAACTGCTTTGCGAAGGCACATGATCTCACATCACAAACGCCTATGGGATCAACACATGAGTACAAGCAGCACACAAACTCAAAGCCACCATGCTCCTCCTGGTCCAGCATTTTCAGCCACGTCAACCACTGCTGTCCTCCCTGCCCCCTCTCAACCACCCGCCACTCCATCTCTCACCTTCAGCAGTTCCTGCTCATCTGCCCACAGTCAGGTGTCTGTCAAGGACATGTTTGAGCATAAGAAGCCAATGTCACAAAGTCACCCCCTTGCCCGGCGACTGACAGCTGGCTTGACGGAACTCTTAGCCCGCCAGCTTTTACCATACCAGCTGGTAGAGTCTGAGGCCTTCAAAAAATTTGTCGCTATTGGGACACCACAGTGGAAGGTACCCGGACGAAATTTTTTTTCAAAAAAGGCAATCCCAAACCTCTACCATGTCAGGACGTCCTCAAGCAGGCCAGGAAGGTGTGTGGCCATTTCAGGCGTTCCTACACGGCCATGGCGCACTTTTCCGATATTCAGCGGTGAAACAACATGCCAGTGAGGCGCTTGATATGAGACAGCCCGACACGCTGGAATTCAACACTCCTAATGTTCGACCGCCTGCTCCAACAAGAAAAAGCTGTCAACGAGTATTTGTATGACCGGGGTTCTAGGAGCTGGCAATCTTTTTGCCACGTTACTGGACACTCATGCGCAATGCCTGTAGGCTCATGCATCCTTTTGAGGAGGTGACAAACCTAGTCAGTCGCACCGAAGGCACCATCAGCGACCTCATCCCATTTGTTTTCTTCCTGGAGTGTGCCCTGCGAAGAGTTCTGGATCAGGCTGTAGATGAGTGTGAAGAGGAAGAGGAAGAGTTGTGGTCACCATCACCACCAGAAACAGCCTTGTCATCATCGCTTGCCGGACCTGCAGCAACGCTGGAAGAGGAGTATGAGGAAGAGGAGTCAGAGGAGGAATGTGGCGGCTTTGAGGAGGAGGAAGATCATCACCTCTATGAGTGTTGTACGTGGCTGGAGGGAAGAACAGACCGTCAATGACATCAGTGAGGACAAGGAACGGGAAATGAGTAGCTCTGCATCCAACCTTGTTCAAATGGGGTCTTTCATGCTGTCATGTCTGTTGAGGGACCTACGTATAAAAAGGATGAAGGAGAAGAATCTGTACTGGGTGGCCACGCTACTAGACCCCCGGTATAAGCAGAAAGTGGCAGAAATGTTACCAAATTGCCGAAAGTCGGAAAGGATGCAGCAGTTCAAAACCAAACTAAAAAATATGCTTTACACAGCTTATAAGGGGGATGGCACAGCACAACGGGAATCTACCAGGGGAAGAGTTGAGTGTAATCCTCCTCCTACCACGGCGGCAAGGACTGGACGATTTACAGATTTGTTGTTGATGGAGGACATGCGGAGCTTTTTCAGTCCTACTCATCGCCACAGCCCTTCGGGATCCAGCCTTAGAGAAACGACTCGACCGACAGGTAGCAGACTACCTCGCCTTAACAGCAGATATCGACACTCTGAGGAGCAATGAACCCCTTCACTACTGGGTGTGCAGGCTTGACCTGTGGCCTGAGCTATCCCAGTTCGCGATAGAACTTCTGGCCTGCCCTGCTTCAAGTGTCCTGTCAGAAAGGACCTTCAGTGCAGCAGGAGGCATTGTCACTGACAAGAGAAGTCGCCTCGGTCAAAAAAGTGTTGATTACCTCACCTTCATAAAGATGAATGAGGCATGGATCCCGAAGGAACTGACAGTGGGGGATACGTTTGACTAACAAAAGGCCTGATTACATGCCTTGGCCTCAAAATGGTCCCCACGCTGCTGTATTTAATGTCTGCATACCGGATGACTTTCGTGAATTCTCCACCACCAACTAGGGTTCAAGCCGCAATGTTTTAGTCACTTTTCTGCCTGGAAAACATCAATTTTTCCGGCCGCTGCTACAATAGCGGCTGCAACAATGCCATTATTTTTCAGGCATGTGTACATGCCTAATTTTTCTGTCCTATGGTGCAGCACTGTGGCTGCAAAAACAAACCAAAAAAAGGCACATACAAGTGTCAATTCCCTTCGTGATCGTTACCTTGTTGTGGTGAAGGGGCTTATGTATCACAATGAAGCAATCATCACCTCTATGAGTGTGTTGGCAATGTTGCCACACCCCAGATGATAAGGCCGTTGCTTCATTATGGTCAGACCAAAAGCGATCGGACAGCTGGATAATATTTCATAGAACAAACATTAATTTACCTTTTTTTTATATGTTGTATGGGTTTTTAATACATAAAATAAAAATCATAATAAAGTCTCTTAATAGTTTATTAGAAATGATGCAGACAATTAAAAAATCCCCATCAATTCCAATACAAAGCAAGTACAGAGCTCAGAACTAAATTATTTCATGATGTCGTAATGGTTCGCTAATTCGACAATGGTTAATCAATTCGACCGGATAGGGTACGTAACAGGATTAAACTGATAGGAATAGTACTAGTTAAGACACCACTCATATAGGGTGTCACAGCATATTGCTCTGTGCACGCCGCAGTGCCCCAATTTGGGAGTAAGAGGACCGACCAAGCTGCTTTTTCCATCTCCCAGTTCCTGAAATCAATTCAGTTTGGTGTATGAGAGTTTGGTCTGTCACTGTGAAGGCAGTCGAAGGTACCCGGCCTAAATTTTTTTCACAAAAGGCAATCCCTGATATGGGACGTAACAGGGATTAAACTGATGAGAATAGTACTACAGAAAATACCACTCATATCAGGTGTGACAGTAAATTGCACGGCGCAGACGCAGTGACCGTGGTTTAAAACAGAGTGGAGGGAGCCAGCATTTTTTTAATCATCTCCCCGTTCGAAAAATCTATTCAATAAATGGCCCCCAGATTGGGGACGTTAGAGGGATTAAACTGATGAGAATAGTACTACAGAAAATACCACTCATATCGGGTGTGACAGTAAATTGCACGGCGCAGACGCAGTGACCGTGGATAAAAACAAAGGTGAGGGAGCCAGCGTTTTTTTAACCATCTCCCTGTTCGAAAAATCAATTCAATTCACCTTTTGGGGACCCTTGGTGTTGTACATGGCTGGGTGGAGGAAGAAACCTTTAATGATATCACCGGGACGTGGCTAGCTTGGTATCCAACCTTGTGCAAATGGGGAGTTTGCGGTTGTGCAAATGAACTGTTTGCGGTTCTTTGCGGTGCATTAAAAGGGGAGTTTGGTCTGTCAATGTCTGTAAAGTGGGCGTAACCCTTACACTACCTGATCGATACAACATCATACCTGATCGTATACACACACTGGATGTTTTAAAGCACGTTATTCCAAACAATTTAGGAATGTTAGTTGATTTGCAGCATACGGGTGTTAATACCCGACACTGCAAAGGTTTATTATGTGTATGTACCTTTAATTTATTTCCTTGTACAGGCCTGCAGGGGTAGTGTCTACTACAGCCACTAGAGGGAGATAGTACGCCCCACTATATATAGGTAGGCCCAGGCAGAGTAGAGTTAGTTCAGTGCAGACAGTGAGTCTGTGAAGTGTGTGCAGACAGAGTAGTCTGTATGGGTCTCCTGCAATGTCCTCAGCAGGTAGCAAGGGAAATCCTCCAAGTGTAAAGAACCAAGGATAGAAGCCGTCTAAGAGGTATTTGGGCCTTGGATGATAAAGTAACCCAGGAGTAGACAGGTCAGAAGAATTGGAGTCACCTGTATCTACATAGAACCTGAGGAAATAGTGGAGAGTCAAATCCCTGTGCAGTATTAGGCCTGCTTGATCTAAGAGGAATTACAACTTATATGCATCTGTTATCTGCTCATCTGAAACTACTCTGCAACTGCTATGTATTAAGGAACTGCGCTTCCATCCATTTGTGTGCATGATTATTATCAAAGACTTTAGTAAAGTTCAAGTTCTGTTTTGTTACAATGTGGTTCCTCAGTTATTCCTACAATCAGCAAACGGTGTGCCACCGTTAATTGGCACTGGCGTCACGAACTCTATCTACAACTACCTGCCAGAGAGTCAGCCTGTCTCAGGTTAGTGGTCACCATTGCACTACCACACCCAAGAACACTATTAACCCTAACTTGAGTACGCTGCACCTCTCTTTGGCGTCACGAACAGGATTCGCACGCTTGTTAGTGCAAAAGCGTGAACTTTGTGCCTTATCCAGTTTGCCCTGTGACCAGAGTGACTTTTGGGACTTTATTTGCATTGTGGGGCCAGAAAAGTTTGCCTAAAGTGGACCGTAGGCGCTGTGCAGTGTTGTGCCACCATAAGGAAAAGAACTGTGTACTTGAAAGTGATTTTTGTGAACTCTTTACCATCCTGCTTGCTGTCGGTGAATGGCACCCAAGATGGCCGCCCACCTCATGGACTGAAATTTGCTGCACCATTAGAGGAGTGTACAGGGTGCCACCCCCTGAAGAGCGGGAAGCTTTGCCGCGCCCACTTGCCTGTGATCAGTGGAAGGACGTCGCCTGTACGCACCGCCGCGGCCCGGCCTTTGAACCCTGCACATCATCGCGCGGGCGTGGCGCCCGAGATCTCGCGGGATTTGGCCTGTTGAACCCCGGTGGGTGCCGGACTGATACTCCATCGCCGGCGGACCCGGTAAGAATACACACGGAGGGCATAAAAAGTACTATAGGAGGACTGGAGAGAGCTGGGGAATATATAGGGGGTACACTACAGAAAACGCGCGCCCCCAGAGTCATTCTTAAAGGGACAGCACCGGCCAGACTGTTGCTCCTAACAACACCCCCAGTCGACTCAATACTTTTTCAAGCGGCGCCACCATGTCGGATCCAGAAGTAACCGAGCAGCCTGCCCCCAGGGAGCCTGTGGCCACAGGCGGAACTACTGCCACCAGCCTGATGCCGCTGAAGATGCCATATTATTTTGGGGCCCCATGGTTCCCCCGCTATACAGGAGAGCCTCATACTTTAAAAAGACTTTAAGGACAAAATGGTGGCGTTGTTCAAACTATACCCTGTTAATGCAGAACAGCAGATGGAGATACTGTTAGCCCAGCTAGAAGGGGCAGCCCGCAGAGAAGTCATGTCCTGGCCTAACTCTGAGAGGAGCACCATGGACCAAATTTTTAGCCGCCTCAGAACCACTTTTGAAGCACGGACAGCGTCCGAAGTAAAGATGCGCTTCTTTGGGAAGAAACAGAAACCTGGTGAGTCGCTCCGTGATTTTGCTCTATCTCTCCAGGAAGCTTTGGGGGCTGTTGTTCAGATAGATCCCAGGGAGGCTGATACCCAAGACCAGACCCTGAGGGAACAGTTCATTGCAGGGATATACAACGAACAGTTAAAAGCCCAATTGAAAATGTTATCTGCCCAACATCCTAGCAGTACCTTTCTGGACTTTAAGGAACTGGCCATTAGTATTTTGGGTCAAACCCTGCCTGCAGAACCAGTGGCCCCATCTGAGCCCCTAGCTTGTAAACCTACGCTGCCTACTATTAACCAGTTCGGGGCCAGCCAAGCAGCTCAGGCTCCAACCTCTGATACTGTTGCTATGTTAGTGGAACAGGTTAATCATCTCACTAAAAGCCTGGAAAAAGTGTGCAGGAAATTAGAGGAGTGGGAAAAACCAGTGATGTTAGAAGAGGAATTGCTTCTACCTCCAAAACCGTTTCCTCCTGCCTATCAGGAGTTTCACCCCAGAGATCCTGGGAGAAGTATAAGTGACCGGTTTAAGAACCGCAAGCGGCCTGTCTGTAATTATTGCAAAAAGTTGGGCCACACAGAATCTACATGCTGGCAGTTAAGCGGGCCACCCTCGAGGCTGAGGACCGCCCCTCGGGAGGTAGAACAATAGGTCCAAAAGACCCAAGCTGGATGCCCCGGTATGTAGGGTCCCGTCCTAAAATAAGTGTCAAGATCAATGGGATCCCTTTTGAAGCTTTGTTGGACACTGGGTCTCAAGTCACCACTATTCAGCAGCCCACCTTTGAAAAATACTGGGACTCCAGCCTACTAACCCAGCCACCTGAGTCCTGGCTGGAGATCATCGCAAGTAATGGCAAGCCAGTGAAAGTTCATGGATACTGGGAGCCCACTCTCCAAGTGGGAGAAGCTACTTTGCCTCAACAAGGAGTGATCGTGGTACATGCCGCAGATAGAGGGGGTCATCCTGTAATTGTAGGGACCAATGTCTTTAAAAACTGTTACCCTGAGGTGCTTGAAGCGCTGCACCAGACTCTGCCTACTGCCCCCTCTGCATCCAAGAGAGCCATCCAAAAGACTATCAGTGTACTGTGTGCTCAGCAGAGGTTTGCTAATGAGAAAGGGGAGATCTGTACCGCCAGGATCCGTGATAATAGGCCGGTGACTCTGCCGCCAAACTCTCAAACTCTCCTGTGGTGTCGTGCCGTTCTTGGAGTCCAGGGCCAAGACTATCCAGCCCTGGTGGAGCCTATCCAGATGGAGAACTATCCTTATGTGAGAGCTGCCAAGTGCCTGGTGACCGTCTCCCAAGGTAAAGTACCTGTCCGTCTGATTAACCTCAGTGATCATCCTGTTGCGCTTACTAAGCACTGCCCTGTTGCCCAGCTTTCCCAGGTATTCTTCCAGGATGTCATCCGCCTGCCTGTCACCGAGAAGCCGCCAGCTGCAGCCCAAGGACATCTTCCTGTGAGCGACTCACAAGTGCCCTGGTGGGAGGAACTCCATGTCGGGGACGAAGATACCCCCAACATCAACTAGAGGGAATTCTGAATCTGGTAAAGAAACACCATCAGGCCTTCAGTAAACATGCAACGGACTATGGAGAGGTCAGTGTCATTCAACACACCATACCCACTGGCTCTCATCCTCCCATCAAAGAGAGGTATAGACCCATACCACCTACTTCATACCAAACTGTTAAGGAGATGATCCAGGAAATGAAAGACTCAAACATAATCCGGGACAGCCGTAGTCCCTGGGCTGCACCCCTGGTTCTAGTAAAAAGAAAGATGGCGGCATCCGTTTTTGTGTAGATTACAGAAAGATAAATCAGATAACTCACAAAGATGCCTATCCATTGCCACGTATTGAGGAGTCTCTAACCGCTCTAGGCTCCTCAGCCTATTTCTCCACATTAGACTTAACCAGCGGGTACTGGCAAGTGCCCATGGCCCCTGAGGATAGAGAAAAGACTGCTTTTACCACTCCTATGGGCCTGTTCGAATTTAACTGTATGCCTTTCGGACTGTGCAATGCCCCGGGACTTTCCAAAGACTAATGGAGCGGTGTTTAGGCCACAAGAACTTTGAGACGGTGCTGTTGTATCTGGATGACGTTATCATCTATTCTAAAACGTATGAGGACCATTTAAAGCACTTAGCTGAGGTGTTTGAAATCCTTAT
The DNA here is from genome assembly GCA_033119425.1 of Bufotes viridis. Taxonomy (NCBI): domain Eukaryota; kingdom Metazoa; phylum Chordata; class Amphibia; order Anura; family Bufonidae; genus Bufotes; species Bufotes viridis. The sequence continues at coordinate 503,089,596 of CM065590.1, forward strand.
TAAATACGGCCTCAAAATTAAACCGTCCAAATGTCACCTGCTTAAACCTGCTGTAAAATACCTGGGACATGTTGTAAGCGGAGAGGGGTCCAGCCTGATCCTGATAAGTTGGCTGCTGTCCGAAATTGGCCAGTCCCTACCACCGTGAAAGAGGTGAGGAGTTTCCTTAGCTTTGCTGGCTATTACCGGCGCTTTATCCCCCACTTTGCTCAAATAGCGGATCCAATCCAGGAACTCCTGAGGGGCAACCAAAAAGAGCCCAAGGACTCCTGTCCCCATTGAATGGAATGAAGAGAGAGATCGCATTCCAATTGTTAAAAAAAAGTTGACTGAGCCTCCCGTGCTGGGGTACCCAGACTACAGTAAGCCATTTCACCTTTACACAGATGCCAGTAAGAAAGGCCTGGGAGCGGTGCTGGCTCAAGTGCAAGAGGGAAAAGAGAGAGTGATAGCTTACGCCAGCCGGTCCTTAAAGGGAGCTGAAAAGAATGATCAGAACTACAGCTCTTTCAAATTGGAGTTTCTGGCCTTAGTGTGGGCGGTAACAGAAAAGTTCAAGGACTATTTGGCTGCTACTCCATTTATTGCATTCACTGATAATAACCCTCTAGCTCACCTGAATACTGCTAAACTGGGGGCCTTAGAACAGAGATGGGCTTCCCGCCTTGCTAATTACGATTTCACTGTAAAGTACCGGGCTGGCCGTTCAAATGATAATGCTGATGCCCTGTCAAGGCTCCCCACTGAAATAGCACCTGATGACATGCGGGATGCCTGGGAGGATGTAGAAATGCCAGCATTTTATAACAGGTTTGCTCAACAGGACCAGGCTCAAGCTGCCAATAACAGAGCCACTGATCCTCCATCCTCTAACAAGCCTGAACCCAGAGAGGAAAAGTGGATTAAGTTGCAATCAGAGAGTAGAGTTCTCGGTGAACTGCTGGACTTCCTCACCAGTGGCAGAGCCCCTGAAAGAATTCGACGAAAGACCGCAGACCCAGAACTAACCAAATTGTGGAGGCAGCGTCAACAACTTTTCCTTCAAAAAGGCCTATTGCTGCGAAGAAGCCTGGATCCTGTATCAAATGACAGAGTGCACCAGATCCTCATCCCACGTCGAGATGCAGGTATGGTTTTGGAAATGTATCATGACAGGTCTGGACATTTTGGGGTTCAAAAGACTGAGGCCACTGTCCGTAGGCGGTTCTATTGGGTCGGAATGAGAGAGGACATTGAGAGGTGGTGTCGGGAATGTACAGCCTGTGCCCTGAAGAGAGGTGAACACCATGATCAGAGAGCACCGCTGCATCCTATTGTAAGTACCGCCCCTCTTGAACTTGTTGCTATTGATCATGTAAAGTTGGAGCCCAGTCGCTCAGGGTATACCTATGCTATGACTATTATTGATCACTTCACCAAGTTTGTCGTAGCAGTGCCTGTGAACGACCTGACAGCCAAGACGACAGCTGAGTTGTTCTGGAAACACTTCCTCCTGCCCTACGGTTGTCCAGAAAAGATCCTCACCGACCAGGGACCCGCCTTTGAGTCTCATCTGTTCCAGGAGCTGTGCCGATTACACAACTGCCACAAGGTCCGGACCACGGCCTATCATCCACAAGGTAATGGACTCTGTGAAAAGATGAATCAGACCTTGATCGAAATGCTGAGAGCCGTGCCTCCTGAGACCAGAGGAGATTGGCCTAACCTGCTACCACAGCTCATGTATACCTACAACAATACCATTCATTGTTCCACCGGGTACACTCCCTTTTACCTGATGTTTGGGCGTCAGGGTAAATTGCCTGCGGATCATTCCCTGGATGTACAAGTGCCTGACACCATAAATCCCCTGCCTAAAACTGACTGGGTAATTGAACACCAAAGGCGCCTGTTAAATGCTAAAGAGATTGTCCAGGAGCGTATGGAAAGTGCCCGAGAACGGCAACAAAGAGACTATGATCTGGCAGCCCATGCAGAGCCTCTTGCCGTGGGGGATGTTGTATGGTTAAAAAATAACCACCGCACCAGTAAGTTGGACAGCAAATGGGAGCGGACTCCCTATGTTGTATCTGCCATCCCCAATGTTGGAACCCATACCTATGAGATCACCAGAGAGGGTAAGGGTTCCCAAATTGTTCACAGAAACCGCCTAAAACTCTGCATGACAAAGGGGCCCATTGCTGGAGACTCCGGACCCCAGTCTCCTGTGCCAGGACTTTCTGCTCAGCCTGTGGAGCCTATGCAGGCTGTGGCAGATCTATTGAATGATGCTGAACCACTCCATTGGTTCCTCACACCCTGGTTAAACTTGTTGGTGCCTGCTCCAGCACCCACCGGCCTTTCATCTCCAGAGGAGCCGAATCAGGGTACCAGTGACGAGGGTCCCACTGAGGGAGACCCTCCTGCTCCTTCTGCTCCTTCTGTTCTTCCTCCAATCCCGTTGCCATGGGAGGAAGAGACTCCCATTCTAAGGAGATCCACCCGGGTAACCAAGGGCGCCCGCCAGCCCGTTTGGGAGACTTTGACTATGCTGGTGGCATCGCCCCCTGGAAACTCCTGTGTAAGTTATCAGTTAAGTAAACTTTGTGCTCAGAATGGACTCCCTAGTGCGAGCCTCCATGCACTATTATATTGCATTCCGTTTGATTCTATTCTGTTATGGACTTATATACTTGTCATGGACTATCCTGGTTCTATACTTGAACACGCTGTGCCAGGTCAGCGCCCCTGTTCCATATGGTTTCCTGATAAGAAGAGAACGTCGCCCTGTTTCCCTTCCATTTATATGCTATTTCTTATTTATGTTTTATATTGTTGCATGTGTATCTTTATGCCTATTGTTGTGTAAAAGGGACACCCCACTAGAGTACGAGGCCGTACTCATTTCAAAGCAAGGGGTATGCAGCATACGGGTGTTAATACCCGACACTGCAAAGGTTTATTATGTGTATGTACCTTTAATTTATTTCCTTGTACAGGCCTGCAGGGGTAGTGTCTACTACAGCCACTAGAGGGAGATAGTACGCCCCACTATATATAGGTAGGCCCAGGCAGAGTAGAGTTAGTTCAGTGCAGACAGTGAGTCTGTGAAGTGTGTGCAGACAGAGTAGTCTGTGTGGGTCTCCTGCAATGTCCTCAGCAGGTAGCAAGGGAAATCCTCCAAGTGTAAAGAACCAAGGATAGAAGCCGTCTAAGAGGTATTTGGGCCTTGGATGATAAAGTAACCCAGGAGTAGACAGGTCAGAAGAATTGGAGTCACCTGTATCTACATAGAACCTGAGGAAATAGTGGAGAGTCAAATCCCTGTGCAGTATTAGGCCTGCTTGATCTAAGAGGAATTACAACTTATATGCATCTGTTATCTGCTCATCTGAAACTACTCTGCAACTGCTATGTATTAAGGAACTGCGCTTCCATCCATTTATGTGCATGATTATTATCAAAGACTTTAGTAAAGTTCAAGTTCTGTTTTGTTACAACGTGGTTCCTCAGTTATTCCTACAATCAGCAAACGGTGTGCCACCGTTAATTGGCACTGGCGTCACGAACTCTATCTACAACTACCTGCCAGAGAGTCAGCCTGTCTCAGGTTAGTGGTCACCATTGCACTACCACACCCAAGAACACTATTAACCCTAACTTGAGTACGCTGCACCTCTATGCCCTTTATGGATTAAAACCCGACTCTGCGTCCACTACGTAATTTTCCATGGGAGTTTTGCCATAGATTCCCCTCCGGCATGCCACAGTCCAGGTGTTAGACCCCTTGAAACAACTTTCCCATCACTATTGTGGCCGGAAAGAGTCCCTGTGGGTTTTAAAATTCGCCTGCCAATTGAAGTCTATGGCGGTTCGCCCGGTTCGCCCGTTCGCGAACATTTGCGGAAGTTCGCGTTCGCTGTTCGCAAACGGAAAATTTTATGTTCGCGACATCACTAACTGTCACTAGTGTAGTACCTCAGGGGTCAGTGATGGAAGGGTCACTGTCACTAGTGGGGTACCTCAGGGGTTAGTATTGGGCCCTATTCTCTTCAATATATTTATTAATGATCTTGTAGAAGGCCTGCACAGTAAAATATCAATTTTTGCAGATGACACTAAACTGTGTAAAGTATTTAACACAGAAGAGGACAGTATACTGCTACAGAGGGATCTGGATAGATTGGAGGCTTGGCAGAGAAGTGGCAGATGAGGTTTAAAACTGAGAAATGTAAGGTTATGCACATAGGAAGGAAGAATACATGTAAACAGTACGAAATCGTAAAACACTGGGTAAGGCCTCATGCACACAAACGTATTTCTCTTCTGTGTCTGTTCCGTTTTTTTTTGGAAGTTACTCCATGTGTATTCCGTTTCTGTGTGTCCGTATTTCCGTTCCCAAAAAAAATAAAACTTGTCCTATTATTGTCCGCATTACGGACAAGGATAGTACTGTTCTATTATGGGCCAGCTGTTCTGTTCTGCAAAGTATGAAATGCAAATGGATGTCATCCATATTTTTTGTAGATACTTTTTTTACGGACCGCAAAATACATACGGTCGTGTGCATGAGGCTTAAGGCTACATTCACACGAACGTATTTTGTTTCTGTGCCCGTTCCAATTTTTTTTTTTTTTGTGAATAGAATGCGGACTCATTCATTTCATTGGATCAACAAAAAATGCGGATAGCACACCGTGTGCTATCCACATTCATATGTCCGTTCCGTAGCCCCGCAAAAAAAATAGAGCATGTCCTATTCTTGTCCATTTTGCGGACAAGGATAGGCATTATTACAATGGATCCGCAAAAAAAAGCATGACATTGTTTTTTTTTGCAGATCGTCAATTTGTGGACCGCAAAACACATACGGTCATGTGAATGTAGCCTAATGCTGACATGGGAAAGGACTTAGGAATTTTGGTGAACAGCAAACCAAGCTGTAGAAACCAGTGTCAGGCAGCTGCCGCCAAGGCCAATACGATAATGGGTTGCATCAAAGGGCCATAGATGCCGTGATGAGAACAGAGTCCTGCCAGTTTACAAATTACTGGTCAGACCACACATGGAGTACTATGTACAGTTCTGGGCTCCTGTGAACAAGGCAGGGATAGCAGGCTGGAGAGGGTTCAGTGGAGGGCAACTAAAGTAATAACTGGAATGGGTGGACTACAGTACCTTAATAGATTATCAAAATTAGGGTTATTCATTTTAGAAAAAAGACGACTAAGGGGAGATCTAATAACTATGTGTAAATATATGAGGGGTCAGTACAGAGATCTCTCCCATCATCTATTTATCCCCAGTACTGTGACTGACGAGGGTACACTCTCTGCGTCTGGGGGAAAGAAGGTTTGTACACAAACATAGAAGAGGATTCTTTACAATAAGAGCAGTGAGACTATGGAACTCTCTGCCTGAGGAGGTGGTGATGGTGAGTTCACTAAAAGAGTTCAAGAGGGGCCTGGATGTATTTCTGGAGTGTAATAATATTACAGTTTATAGCTACTAGAGATGGGTCGTTGATCCAGGGAGCTATTCTGATTGCCTGATTGGAGTCACAAAGGAATTTTTTTCCCCTAAAGTGAGGAAAATTGTCTTCTTCCTCTCAGTTTTTTTATTTATTTTTTTGCCTTCCTCTGGATCAACTTGCAGGATAACAGGTTGAACTGGATAGACAGATGTATTTGTTCAGCCTTATAAACTATGTTACTATGGTGCAGGTGTTACGCTGACTGGAGGAAGCAGTAGAGGAGAAAGCGGAGTAGGAGGCAACAGGAGGCACCGAGAAACATCCAGTAATCCTCGGTGGAGATAGGACATGCACCAAACTGCTTTCCGCCTCAGGCCCAGCCACAACTAGATTTACCCAGTGGGAAATTAGGGAGATATAACATCCCTGCCTGTACTTACTGGTCTACGCAACAGTGGTTATGTGAACCTTGCCACTCATGGCGTTGCACAGTGCACATCTGATTTTTCCCACCACTTGTGCTGGCCTCACCATTCGTACATCAGTATTCGGGTCTACAAAATGTATTCGGGTCGCCTGTGTGCACCAGAGAAAGGTGTTTCATTTGGTTGCACAGGTGGCACAAAAGGACAACATCCTAATATTCTATTACAGTGTCATTGATATAAAGAAGGCATTTTGCAAACCAAAATATGGGTTTATGTCCTTGACAGAATTAATAAACTGATTAACTATTCTGTTATAGTGTGACGGATGCAAAGGAATTGTTTTGCACCCCAAAAATGGCTTTTTTTTCACTGACAGAATTAACCAACTGATTAACTATTCTATTATAGTGTGACAGATTCAAATGAGGTGTTTTGCACCCCAATAAATGGCTATAGGTCACCGACAGAATAAACAGCCATCTTAAGTATTGTATTTCTGTGTCACGAATGCAAAGGAGGTGAATTGCACCCACAAAAATTGTTATAGTTCACACACAGATTTAACAGCCCGATTAAATATTCAATTTTTTGTCACTGGTGCAAAGGAGTTGTATTGCACCCTAAAAAATGGCTATAGGTCACACACATAATTAACAGCCCAATTAAGTATTGTATTTCTGTGTCACTGGTGCAAAGGAGGTGTATTGCACACCAGAAAATGGCAATAGGTCACACATACAGACTTAACAGCCCAATTAAGTATTGTATTTCTGTGTCACTGGTGCAAAGGTGTTTTATAGCAGCAGAAAAAATGCCTATACGTCACCAACAGAGTTATCAAAGTCTATAGGCAGCATAATGGATCCATCTTGCTTTCTGTTATGCAGGGCAGGACTGCTGAATAACGGAAACCAGGACGGATCAGTTATGCTGCCCATAGACTCCTATTATGATGAAACGAAAATAGAATGCCTAAAGGTGTCCCTTTGCATTCCATTAAAGTATTATGTTATTTTCTGATATAACCATGTTATAACGTAAAATAATAAAGTAATTGATAAATCGCCCAAACCCTGAACTTGAACCCGAACTTTGTAGTTCGAGTTCGTTCATCCATATTGGCGATATATTAGACTGCCCTTTAATACTGAGGCAAGTAATTCTATGCATAAACAGATTAACTAGGATTGTGGCAGCAGTTCAACAAGATGCACACAGCGATTACACTCAACCTGCACTGTCCTTGCAGTCCCCTTATGCAACTCCCCCTAAATTCCTCCCAATGCCCCCAATGTCTAAGAACTCCCCCCACTATGTCATTACACTATCCCTGCACTCTCCCTATCCAATATTCTACAATAAAAAGCTTTCTGAAACACTATACCTAGCATACAAGGACTTGTCATGTCTTTTCCTAAGTTCCGCTCACAGTGAAATGGCAGAGAACATAAAAGATGAGGCTTTTATAGGGCTGTGACATCACAGGGGATGTGCTGATTGGTTGACTGCACAGCATTATGGGTCATATGGCGTTCCTGGTCTTCTTGCTTTCACTTTGTAACAGGTGCAACAGTCATTTTAGAAAAAAAAAGTGTTTTACCACGAAGCACAAGAAATTCGCATTTGAGGCAAATCGATTTTTTCCTAAACTTTGGTTTGAATTTCACTTCAAATGCTTCAATTCACTAAACACTAGTAATAATGTCTCTATAGAGACAAGACCAAAATTGTACCGATCTCTTAAACACAGGCTCAAGGGGCTAGTCACGCTATATGTGTCTGTTAGTGTTGGCAGCAGATATGTCACATTGAATTGTTGACTTCTTTCCTGAGATCATAAGCAAACATGTAGTCATTATGTCTATAGTTCCACAGGTCACAAGGAGTCAGATGAGCAAAGAGTAAACAGTCTTTATTATATAGTACTAATAATCTTCATTCTTTATTCTATCACACTAAAAACTTTCAGCTATACTGTATGAATTGATTGATCCCATATAATAGCTGTTTGATGTGTCATTTATTTTTTTAAGTAAAGACACATTTTCATTCTAATGAATGACCAATTTAAATGTCAACAGAACACAAAAAATATTAAAATTTTTATTCTTTTATGATGATATCTTTTAGGTATCTGTTGTTTTTGTTGACATGAATTGCTAGCACAGGAGACCTTGCAATTTGTGCCATTTAAACCACTCTTTTGTAACATATGGACATTAGGTTTAATAAGACTGTTCTGTTAGGTTCCTTTCACAGAGTTTTTATATGACATTTTTCAGCTCATTTGAGGTTTTAGTGGTTTGTTTTACACATAAAATTTTGGTGCATTTTTTGCAGTAAATACAATTGTTCCAGTTGTTAGCTGAAGGTCTATGTAAAATATGAAACATAGGACACAAAGACAAATTTTTTTTGTCTTTCTGGCTACTTTTCAAAATACGCTTTAACTGTATCTCTGCAGTAGTGATGTCGCGAACATAAAATTTTCCGTTCATGAACAGCGAACGCGAACTTCCGCAAATGTTCGCGAACGGGCGACCCGGGCGAACCGCCATAGACTTCAATTGGCAGGCGAATTTTAAAACCCACAGGGACTCTTTCTGGCCACAATAGTGATGGGAAAGTTGTTTCAAGGGGTCTAACACCTGGACTGTGGCATGCCGGAGGGGGATCTATGGCAAAACTCCCATGGAAAATTACGTAGTGGACGCAGAGTTGGGTTTTAATCCATAAAGGGCATAAATCAACTAACATTCCTAAATTGTTTGGAATAACATGCTTTAAAACATCCAGTGTGTGTATACGATCAGGTATGATGTTGTATCGATCAGGTAGTCTAAGGGTTACGCCCACTTTACAGACATTGACAGACCAAACTCCCCTTTTAATGCACCGCAAACAACCGCAAACAGTTTATTTGCACAACCGCAAACTCCCCATTTGCACAAGGTTGGATACCAAGCTAGCCACGTCCGGTGATGTCATTGAAGGTTTCTTCCTCCACCCAGCCACGTACAACACCAAGGGTCCCCAAAGGTGAATTGAATTGATTTTTCGAACGGGGAGATGGTTAAAAAAACGCTGGCTCCCTCCCCTTTGTTTTTATCCACGGTCACTGCGTCTGTGCCGTGCAATTTAATGTCACACCCGATATGAGTGGTATTTTCTGTAGTACTATTCTCATCAGTTTAATCCCTCTAACGTCCCCAATCTGGGGGCCATTTATTGAATAGACTTTTCGAACGGGGAGATGGTTAAAAAAACGCTGGCTCTCTCCACTCTGTTTTAATCCACGGTGACTGCGTCTGCGCCGTGCAATTTACTGTCACACCCGATATGAGTGGTATTTTCTGTAGTACTATTCTCATCAGTTTAATCCCTCTAACGTCCCCAATCTGGGGGCCATTTATTGAATAGATTTTTCGAACGGGGAGATGGTTAAAAAAACGCTGGCTCCCTCACCTTTGTTTTAATCCACGGTCACTGCGTCTGCGCCGTGCAATTTACTGTCACACCCGATATGAGTGGTATTTTCTGTAGTACTATTCTCATCAGCTTAATCCCTCTAACTTCCCCAATCTGGGGGCCATTTATTAAATAGATTTTTCGAACGGGGAAATGGTTAAAAAAACGCTGGCTCCCTCCACACTGTTTTAATCCACGGTCACTGCATCTGCACTGTGCAATTTACTGTCACACCCGATATGAGTGGTATTTTCTGTAGTACTATTCTCATCAGTTTAATCCCTGTTACGTCCCATATCAGGGATTGCCTTTTTTGGAAAAAAATTTAGGCCGGGTACCTTCGACTGCCTTCACAGTGACAGACCAAACTCTCATACACCAAACTGAATTGATTTCAGGAACCGGGAGATGGAAAAAGCAGCTTGGTCGGTCCTCATACTTCCAAATTGGGGCACTGCGCGTGCACAGAGCAATGTGCTGTGACACCCTATATGAGTGGTGTCTTAACTAGTACTATTCCTATCAGTTTAATCCCTGTTACGTACCCTATCCGGTCGAATTGATTAACCATTGTCGAATTAGCGAACCATTACGACATCATGAAATAATTTAGTTCTGAGCTCTGTACTTGCTTTGTATTGGAATTGATGGGGATTTTTTTAATTGTCTGCATCATCTCTAATAAACTATTAAGAGACTTTATTATGATTTTTTATTTTATGTATTAAAAACCCATACAACATATAAAAAAGAGGTAAATTAATGTTTTTTCTATGAAATATTATCCAGCCGTCCGATCGCTTTTGGTCTGACCATAATGAAGCAACGGCCTTATCATCTGGGGTGTGGCAACATTGCCAACACAATCATAGTGGTGATGATTGCTTCATTGTGATACGCAAGCCCCTTCATCACAACAAGGTAACGATCACAAAGGGGAATTGACACTTGCATGTGCCTTTTTTTTTTGCTTTGTTTTTACAGCCACAGTGCTGCACCATAGGACAGTAAAATTAGGCATGTACACATGCCTGAAAAATAATGGCATTGTTGCAGCCGCTATTGTAGCAGCGGCCGGAAAAATTGATGTTTTCCAGGCAGAAAAGTGACTAAAACATTGCGGCTTGAACCCTAGTTGGTGGTGGAGAATTTACGAAAGTCATCCGGTATTCAGACATTAAATACACAGCGTGGGGACCATTTTGAGGCCAAGGCATGTAATCAGGCCTTTTGTTAGTCAAACGTATCCCCCACTGTCAGTCCCTTCGGGATCCATGCCTCATTCATCTTTATGAAGGTGAGGTAATCAACACTTTTTTGACCGAGGCGACTTCTCTTGTCAGTGACAATGCCTCCTGCTGCACTGAAGGTCCTTTCTGACAGGACACTTGAAGCAGGGCAGGCCAGAAGTTCTATCGTGAACTGGGATAGCTCAGGCCACAGGTCAAGCCTGCACACCCAGTAGTGAAGGGGTTCATTGCTCCTCAGAGTGTCGATATCTGCTGTTAAGGCGAGGTAGTCTGCTACCTGTCGGTCGAGTCATTCTCTAAGGCTGGATCCCGAAGGGCTGGTGCAATGAGTAGGACTGAAAAAGCTCCGCATGTCCTCCATCAACAACACATCTGTAAATCATCCAGTCCTTGCCGCCGTGGTAGGAGGAGGATTACACTCAACTCTTCCCCTGTTAGATTCCCGTTGTGCTGTGACATCCCCCTTTTAAGCTGTGTAAAGCATATTTTTTAGTTTGGTTTTGAACTGCTGCATCCTTTCCGACTTTCGGTAATTTGGTAACATTTCTGCCACTTTCTGCTTATACCGGGGGTCTAGTAGCGTGGCCACCCAGTACAGGTCGTTCTCCTTCATCCTTTTTATACGTGGGTCCCTCAACAGACATGACAGCATGAAAGACCCCATTTGAACAAGGTGGGATGCAGAGCTACTCATTTCCCGTTCCTCGTCCTCACTGATGTCATTGACGGTCTGTTCTTCCACCCAGCCACGTACAACACCATGGGTCCCAGATAGGTGACAACAACGAGCACCCTTCTGTGGTTTGTCTTCCTCCTCCTCAAAGCCGCCACATTCCTCCTCTGACTCCTCTTCCTCATACTCCTCTTCCAGCATTGCTGCAGGTCCGGCAAGCGATGATGACAAGGCTGTTTCTGGTGGTGATGGTGACCACAACTCTTCCTCTTCACGCTCATCTACAGCCTGATCCAGCACTCTTTGCAGGGCATGCTCCAGGAAGAAAACAAATGGGATGAGGTCACTGATGGTGCCTTCGGTGCGACTGACTAGGTTTGTCACCTCCTCAAAAGGACGCATGAGCCTACAGGCATTGCGCATGAGTGTCCAGTAACGTGGCAAAAAGATTCCCAGCTCCGCAGAGGCTGTCCTAGCACCCCGGTCATACAAATACTCGTTGACGGCTTTTTCTTGTTGGAGCAGGCGGTCGAACATTAGGAGTGTTGAATTCCAACGTGTCGGGCTGTTGCATATCAAGCGCCTCACTGGCATGTTGTTTCGCCGCTGAATATCGGAAAAGTGCGCCATGGCCGTGTAGGAACGCCTGAAATGGCCACACACCTTCCTGGCCTGCTTGAGGACGTCCTGTAAGCATGGGTACTTAGACACAAAACGTTGTACGATGAGATTCAACACATGTGCCATGAACGGCACATGTGACAACATGTGACACACCACTTTGCCAATCTCCAGTTGGTGCGGGGTCAGCCACTGATCCACCTGTGCATTCAGGGCGGACAGGAGTGCTGGTCCTGTGTGGCTCTCTGCTTTCAGGCAAGTCAACCCCAAGACAGCGTGACACTGTCGTATCCGGGATGTGGAATAACCCCTGGGGAGCTGAGGGGATTCAGTTGATGTGCAGCCAGACGCCGCAGCAGAAGAGGACTCAGCCGAGGAGGATATCGAAGAGGATGGAGTAGGAGTAGAGGAGGTGGCAGTAGGTCTGCCTGCAAGTCGTGGTGGTGTCACTAACTCCGCTGCGGAGCCACGCATTCCATGCTTGTCAGCCGTCAGCAGGTCGACCCAATGCGCAGTGTACGTGATATACCTGCCCTGACCGTGCTTTGCAGACCAGGTATCAGTGGTCAGATGGACCCTTGCCCCAACACTGTATGCCAGAGATGCCATGACTTCCTTTTCAATGACATGGTAGAGGTTTGGGATTGCTTTTTTTGAAAAAAAATTTCGTCCCTGTACCTTCCACTGTGGTGTCCCAATAGCGACAAATTTTTTGAAGACCTCAGACTCCACCAGCTGGTATGGTAAAAGCTGGCGGGCTAAGAGTTCCGTCAAGCCAGCTGTCAGTTGCCGGGCAAGGGGGTGATTCTGTGACATTGGCTTTTTACGCTCAAACATGTCCTTGACAGACACCTGACTGTGGGCAGATGAGCAGGAACTGCTGAAGGTGAAAGGAGGAGTGGCGGGTGGTTGAGAGGGGGCAGGGAGGACAGCAGTGGTTGACGTGGCTGAAGATGCTGGACCAGGAGGAGCATGGTGGCTTTGAGTTTGTGTGCTGCTTGTACTCATGTGTTGATCCCATAGGCGTTTGTGATGTGAGATCATGTGCCTTCGCAAAGCAGTTGTACCAAGGTGGGTGTTGGAGTTCCCACGGCATTGCTGTTATCAGAGGCAGACACACAAAAAAAATGCCACACTGCTGAGCTTTGCAATGACGGCATTCTGGTGATGGCAACAGCATGCATTGACTGGCGTGCTGTCTGGCTGACCCCAGGTGCCGATACATGCTGTCTGACTGTGACACTAACTCCTTGCGACGACCTCCCCCTGCTTCCAACTCGTCTCCTCATTCTCTCTGTCTCCCCTTCTGAACTTTCCCCTCTTCTTCTCTTCGAGCAGGCACCCACGTGGCATCCGTGGACACATCGTCATCATCAACCGCTTCACTTGTATCTGACACCTCAGCAAAGGAAGCAGCAGCGGGTACAACATCATCATCATCATCAACACACTGTACGTCCATGTGTGTAATCCTGCCTGACTGAGACATATCCCTGTAATCTATATCATCTGGCAATAATGGTTGCGCATCACTAATTGCATCCAACTGATGTGTAAATAACTCCTCTGACGGATCAAGTGAAGCGGCTGTGGTGGCTGTGGTGGTAGTGGTGGTGGTGGCGGCGGGCGGGTGCGTGGTAACTTAAGAGCAGGTGACCGAAGCTGAGCTGGAGGAGGATGGTGCGTCAAGGTTCTTAGCGGAAGCTGTTGAAGATTGGGTGTCCTGTCTAAGCCAGTCAACTATGTCCTCAGAATTTTTCGGGTTCAGGGTACGTGGCCTCTGAACACTGGGCATTATTCCAGGGACAGTGGAAATCACAGCACCACGACCACGACGGCCCCTGCGGGGTGGCCTGCCTCTGCCTTTTTTTAGATAAGTGGTACTACGCGTGCTAGGTACTGTGCCACCCGGTATCAGTGGTTGGCACTGGCAGTGGGCACACTACAGTCTGTGGAAGTGGACCTGACACACACTGGCAGCAGGAAGGCAACTGAAATTAGACTAAAGTGTAAAAATGAAATGCCTTATTTATCGGCAAGCTACTGTGCCACGCGGTATCAGTGGTTGGCACTGGCAGTGGGCACACTACAGTCAGTGGAAGTCAGCCTGACACACACTGGCAGCAGGCAAGCAACTGGTGAAATTACACTAAAGTGTAAAAATTAAATGCCTTTTTTTGATGCAAAGTCCTGTGCCACACGGGATGACAGGGGTGGGCACAGGCAGTGGGCACACTACAGTCAGTGGAAGTCGGCCTGACACACACTAGCAGCAGGCAAGCAACTGAAATTACACTAAATTGTAAAAATTAAATGCCTTTTTTTATGCAAAGTCCTGTGCCAGCCTGTATGAGTGGTGGGCACTGGCAGTGGGCACACTACAGTCAGTGGAAGTCAGCCTGACACACACTGGCAGGCAACTAACCTTAGATTAAAGTGTAAAAATTAAATGCCTTGTTTTGATGCAAAGTCCTGTGCCACATGGGATGACAGTGGTGGGCACTGGCAGTGGGCACACTTCAGTCTGTGGGCCTGCAGCTCCTCACACACACACAGGCAGGCCAGGCAACTGCAATATGTATATGGAGAAAAAAAAAATGCAGACTAATGTTGCAGCCCTAAAAAAGGCTTTTTGGGGTGCTGTCAGGACGCTGTCCTTACAGCAAAGATCAGATGATTCTTTCAGGACTGGAGTGGACACTGAATTCACTAGCCTAGCTATTGATTTCCCTATTAAATCAGCAGCAGCTACACTGTCCCTCCTCTCACTAAGACTGCAGCTTCCGAATTAATCTAAAATGGATGCTGTTCAGGAGATGGGAGGGTCTGGGAGGGAGGGTATGCTGCTGATTGGCTGGAATGTGTCTGCTGACTGTGAGGTACAGGGTCAAAGTTTGCTCAATGATGATGTATAGGGGGCGGACCGAACATCGCATGTGTTCGCCCGCTGCGGCGAAAGCGAACAAGCTATGTTCGCCGGGAACTGTTCGCCGGTGGATAGTTCGGGCCATCTCTACTCTGCAGTTTTTTTCCTTTCAGGCGATTTGGGTCTTCCACTGTAAGGACATAAAAAGCCACAGAGAATGCAATTCACACAAGTGGAAATTTTAAAGAGGCTAAGCAAATTCAAAATGGCATCTACAAGAGATTAGGTGCACAAAATTGTGCTTCCTCCTAGGCTTAGAACATACTATATGCACAATTTCCACTCATCAATGATCAGTAATTTAGTGTGAGATATGATAGATGTCAGAAGATTAGTAGATAGTTTTTTTTTTGCTTCTTAAGATGTAGACATTTGTAAGTTTTGATTGTGAAAGATTGTTACTTCTATATACAGTACACTCAAAGTTAGGAGGTTTGCAGTGATTAACCACATAACTGTTTCCCATCTCTAATGTCCTTTATTTTTTCATAAAACATACCCTGTACTGGTAGATATATAAAATCATACCAGGTTAGCGATGAACAACAAAACAAAAAACATAAAACAGCAGAACGGTGGGGGTCCTTCTTTTTTTGTCCCTCTTATAATTCTAATAATTTATTGTAAATTAAAGGGTTTCTGTCACCAGATTTTGGCCTCATAAGCTGTCTGACATTAGCTATGGGCCAATGTCAGACCAACCTAATAATGTAACTCAAATCCCCCTCTGACCTGTCATAACGCTAAAAAACAATTTTACATAATATGCAAATTAGCCTCTAGGAGCAGGGAGGGCGTTGCCCCTGCTCCTTGAGACTCTGTGTTCCCACCTGCGGCCATGCCCCTCTTCTTTTGAATGACAGTGCCGGGCAGCTCAGTTCTCCTGCCTCTGGCTGAAATCCCGCGCCTGCGCCGTCCGCTTGTGTTTTCGACGCAGGTGCAGTGAGCTGAGGACAGCAGGCTATTGACATTGACATTGGCCCATAGCTAATGTCAGACAGCTTATGAGGCCAAAATATGGTGACAGAAACCCTTTAAAGACTAACATGCACATGGAAAGAGAGGCCACTTTCACATGGTCAGTATTTGACCAAGATTTTTCCTCCGTATTTGTAACCCAAACTCAGCAGTGGGCTCAAAACATAGAAAAGTCAATCTTATTTTCATTATACATTTCTTCTGTAGGTTTTATTGCTGTTAGTGAGAAACATTCCGACAAGTACAATCTTTTTCTTTTCCTACTATCTTCTGTCAATAGAAAATTAAAAATACAAGATACAGATTATTAACGGCTACACCTATCGTTACGACATTAGGAACAGGTGCTCTCCTCTCAGTTCACCCAATGCCGAAAAAACATATACAATAGAGGAAAATACTTTTGAGAGGCACTTAAGAGCCAAGAGAACTTGGACCAATATGCAGTGAAAGTTCAATTTATTAAAACAAAACAAAAAACCCTATTGAAATATGTCCAACTAAAAACAATAATTATACACTGATATATAGATAAGGTGCAGATAATGGTAAATACATGCGGATAACACCCCTATACATCCATATACAAAATCATTAAATAAATGCAAATGCCACTAAAATGCATCAAACGTGCAATATGGGGAGTTTTGCAATATAATGGTCCACAGTAGAGAAATGGTAATATCGAGGCACTTGGATAAGTGGTGATATCCAGGTACTATTGAATGTTCAGAATAACTATATCACCACATCACCATCCTAGACAGTGTCTAGTGCCATGATATATTGTTATAAACCAGGTAGCACCACATAGATAAAGTTCCCAATAAATTAGTGTCTTTTTGAAAGTTCCAAATGTCCACTGCACTACATATGAGAATATAGATTGCAGTACTTTACCAGTCCAGCCGAGGCGCGTGTTGCACTCAGCGCTGCAGCCTGCTCGCCACCTACCAACTCACTCGGCGTCCCACTTGGTTTCCGGGTTCAACGTAGCGTCCCACTTGACCCGCTCTTCCAATGCACTCAGTGGCTTGCCGTGCTACTGGGTTTACTCCCGTGTCTCCAAGTTCCTAAACTCCGGACTCAGCGTTCATGTAGTTCCTCTATTGGAGACCAATAGCCTTCTTGGATTACATTGGTAAAATATACTTGTCATTTGCTCACTGTACCAGCACCAGACGAGTTTCGGGGTCTTGCACCCATTCTTTAGTGGTTAGTGGTCTATTTTTTCCTGCAAAAACAAGGGTACCACATGTGTTTGCACTTCAAAAGTTCTTGTTGTTGTGGAATACTTACATGAAAGATCCAAAAATTTTGGAAAGTGCTGAAGGCCAAACTGACCTTGTCTTTAAACCCTTAACCCCTTAAGGACGCAGCCTTATTTCACCTTAAGGACCTGGTCATTTTTGGCAAATCTGACCAGTGTCACTTTATGTGGTGATAACTTTAAAATGCTTTTACTTATCCAAGCCATTCTGAGATAGTTTTTTCGTCACATATTGTACTTCATGACAGTGGTAAAATGGAGTCGAAAAATGTAATTTTTATTTGTAAAAAAATACCAAATTTACCCAAAATTTGGAAAAAATTTCCATTTCTCTACTTCTATAATACAGTAGTAATACCACCCAAAAAAGTTATTGATTTACATTACCAATATGTCCACTTCTTGCATCGATCATTTTGGGAATGCCATTTCATTTTTTAGGGACGTTATACGGCTTAGAAGTTTAGAAGCAAATTTTCAAAAACCCACTTTTTAGGGAACTGTTCAGGTTTGAAGTCACTTTGTAAGGCTTCCTTAATAGAAACCACCTAAAAACTACATTCTAGAAACCACGCCCCTCAAGGTATTCAAAACGCATTGTAACTGCATCCCGACCGCCGAACGCAGGGCAATTGCGGACAAGAATAGGACATGTTCTATATTTTTGCGGAACGGAAGTGCGGATCTGCAATTCCGAATCCGAGCGGGACAAAGTCTGTCCCCATAGAAATGAATGGATCAGCAATTCTGTTCCGCAAACAGAATTGAGGACGTGTGAATGGGGCATAAGGGTCCCTAATCACCGCCAGTTAGTTAGCTACTTGTTAGGTAGTTAGCGCCCAGCCCACCGCACCGCAGTCACTGATTTTGGCAGAGATTTTTTCATCCACATTGATCGATGCGAATGAAGAAATCTGTGCCATTCATTTTTTTTTTTCAGCCCAGAGGCTAAACGGGAAAAAAATCTCATTACCCATATGCTCAATATAAGGAGAATAGCAGAAACTCCTCATGCTGGCAATACATGTAATAATTGCGGAGACCCTCAAATGCCAGGGCAGTACAAACACCTCACATGTGACCCCATTTTAGAAAGAAGACACCCCAAGGTATTCCGTGAGGGGTATGGTGAGTTCATTAGGGGCCCCTAAAGCGTGAGAAGAAGTCTGGAATCCAAATGCGTAAAAATGCCCTGTGAAATCCTAAAGGTACTCATTGGAATTAGGGCCCCTTGCGCGGCTGCAAAAAAGTGTCACACATGTGGTATCGCTGTACTCAGGAGAATTTTTTTGGGGTGTATTTTTACATATACTCATGCTGGGTGAGAGAAATATCTCTGTAAATGACAATTTTTTTTATACAAAGTTGACAATTTACAGAGATATTTCTCTTCCCCAGCATGGGTATATGTAAAAATACACCCCAAAACACTTTGCCCTACTTCTTCTGAGTACGGCGATACCACATGAGTGACACTTTTTTGCAGCCTGGGTGTGCAAAGGGGCCAAAATTCCAACGAGTACCTTTAGGTTTTACATGGCTGCTCACAATTTAGCCCCGCCCAAAATGTCAGAACAGTAAACACACCCCACAAATGACCCCATTTCAGAAAGTAGACACCCCAAGGTATTCACTGAGGGGCATAGTGAGTCCGTGGGAGATTTTTATTTTTTTTGCCAGAAGATTTTTTCTCTCAGAAAGTGTCATTTTCCGCTAACTTGTGAAAAAAAAATGAAATGATACATGAACTCACCATGCCCCTCCGCGAATACTTTGGGGTGTCTTCTTTCTAAAATGGTGTGATTTGGGGGGTATTTATACTTTCCTGACATTCTAGCACCTGAAGAAACATGACAGGTGCTCAGAAAGTCAGAGCTGCTTCAAAATGCCGAAATTCACTTTTTTGCACCATAGTTTGTAAACGCTATAACTTTTACCCAAACCAATAAATATACACTTATTGGATTTTTTTTTATCAAAGACATGTAGAACAATAAATTTAGAGAAAAATGTATATAGAAATGTAGTTTTTTAAAAAAAATTTACAACAGAAATTTGGGTCATTTTTGATTAATAGCAAAAAAAGTAAAAATGTCAGCAGCAATGAAATACCACCAAATGAAAGCTCTATTAGTGAGAAGAAAAGGAGGTAAAATTCATTTGGGTGGTAAGTTGCATGACCGAGCAATAAACGGTGAAAGTAGCATAGTGCAGAATTGTAAAAAGTGGCCTGGTCATTAAGGGTGTTTAAGCTGGCGGGCTGATGTGGTTAAAAGCGTCGTTAGCCCTTTAGGTTTTCCACAAGAGTTAATGGCAAATGGAGATAAAATTTCAGAATTTAGATTTTTGGAAAATGTTCTATTTTAATCCATTTTTTCCAGTAACAAAGCAAGGGTTAACAGCCAAACAAAACTCAATATTTATTGCCCTGATTCTGTAGTGTGCAGAAACACCCAATACGTGGCCGTAAACTGCTGTATGGGGAACGGCAGGACACAGAATGAAGGGAACGCCATATGGTTTTTGGAAGGCGGATTTTGCTGGACTGGTTTTTTAACACCATGTCCCATTTGAAGCCCCCCTATACACCCCTAGAGTAGAAACTCCATAAAAGTGACTCTATCTAAGAAACTACACCCCTCAAGGTATTCAAAACCGATTTTACAAACTTTGTTAACCCTTTAGGTGTTCCACAAGAGTTATTGGCAAATGGAGAAATGGAGATGAAATTTCAGAATTTCTACTTTTTGCTATCTTGCCTCAAAAAAATTGTAATATAGACCAACCAAAATCATATTTATCCTAAAATAGTACAAACAAAACTGCCACGTTATCCCATAGTTTCCAAAATGGGGTCACTTTTTTGGAGTTTCTACTGTAGGGGTGCAGGGGGGCTTCAAATGGGTGTCACAAAAACCAGTCCAGCAAAATCTGCCTTCCAAAAACCATATGGCGTTCCCTCCCTTCTATGCCCTGCCGTTTAGCCTTACTGCAGTTTAGGCCACATATGGGGTGTTTCTGCAAACTACAGAATCAGGGTAATAAATATTGAGTTTTGTTTGGCTGTTAACCCTTGCTTTGTTACTGGAAAAATTGATTAAAATGGAAAATTTGCAAAAAATTGCTGTTTTGGGACCATTTTTATTTTTTGTTATTTACATTGTTGATCTGACAGGTTAGATTGTGTGCTATTTCTGCGTGTGAATAACGCTTTTACTTATCCAGGCCATTCTGAGAATGTTTTTTCGTCACATATTGTACTTCATGACACTGGTAAATTGAGTCAAAAATTCATTTTTATTTATAAAAAAAATACCAAATTTAACAAAAATTTGGAAAAATTTGCATTTTTCCAAATTTCAATTTCTCAACTTCCATAATACATAGTAATACTGCCCCAAAAAAGTTATTAATTTAAATTCCCCATACTGTATGTCTACTTCTGGGCATAGAGGGAAAGAGGGAAAGGAGAGCCGTGTGGTTTTTGGAAGGCAGATTTTGCTGGACTGGTTTATCTACACTAGGTCACATTTGAAGCCCCTTGATGCCCCCCTGGGGTAGAAACTCCATAAAAGTGACCCCATTTTGGAAACTACGGGATAAGGAGGCAGTTTTTTTGGGACTTTTCTTAGGGTACATATGATTTTTGGCTGCTCTATATTACATTTTTATGAGGCAAGGTTACCAAAAATAGAAATTCTGAAATTTCATCTCCATTTGCCATAAACTCTTGAAAAAAAAGAGAGCTATAAAAATGTAAAAAAGATTTAAAAAAACTCAAACTCGCTGATCAGCCGTCCGAAGCTGATCAGCAGTGGGGTGGGCGATGCGCTAAAAGTAGCCGGACGCTAAAGAGTGCGGGCCACTGTCAGCGTATGCAAAAAAAACACTTGCACCCCAAAAAAAGGTGAGGGGGTGGGGGGACAGCTGTGCTGTGGACTCCAGACACCCAAAGAGGGTGATGCAAAAGCTAAAAAAAGATTGAAAATAAACTCTAAACTCTCCCTAAGTCTCCCTGCCTGACCTAAACCTTTCCCTAAGCTTTCCCTAACCTACCTGATAGTGCCAGATGACACTTTGGAGGGTCACAGGAGGGGTCTGGGCTGCTGGGTGCTGGGCGCAAAAGATGCAGGCTGCTCTCTCTCCTCGCTCCAGACACAGAATGGAGAAGGAGAGTAGCGCAGGGGAAGTTTAACCCCCGCCCGCCAGTGCAGCCAATAGGAAGCGATCCTGTGAGGTGATGTCACCATCACCTCACAGGATCGAAGGATGGGGATTGGTGGTGTATTATCACACCACCGATCATCATTCTGTACCGGGTTATCGGGTCACCAGAGACCCGAATAACCCGGAAACGCAGCAAACCGCAGGTCTGAATTGACCTGGAATATGCTACAATTGCCGATATGGGGGGGGGGGGGGTGGTCCCCCTCGGCATTGTCCCAGAGTGCCTGCCGAATGATTTCGGCAAGCACTCTGTTCCGATCACCCCGCACCGCAGTGACCGGAAATACACAGGGCGTACATGTACGCCCTGTGTCCTTAAGTACCGGGACATCAGGGCGTACCTGTTAAGGTGTTAATTAATTGTAGTAATGAGCGGGAGATGCCATATTCGATTTCACTATATTTTGTGACTATTCGACTGAATATTCACCATATATTTGTCGAAATCGAATATTCATCATTATTCTATTTATCACGAATAATATGCGATTGAATTATTGGTGTATTGCAAATTGAACTTTGAACGGGGTATAAAGGCAACTTTCCTATTGGTTGGCTATCTAGAATTAACGAAGATAACGAATATAGCGCTATATTCTCTATATTTGTTAATTCTACCAAGCCAACCAATAGGAAAGTTATACCCCGTTCAAATTTCCACTCGCAGTACGCGAATATTACATTACGCAATACTGGCGTACTGAGAATAAAACTTTGAAGGGGTATAACTTTCCTGTTGATTGGCTTGCTAGAATTAACAAAGATAGAGAATATAGCGCTATATTCGTATTTGACATCTTTGTTAATTCTAGCAAGCCAAGTAAACTTGCCTATACACAGCTCTAAGTTGGAAGCGCAATGCAAGAATATTAAGTAATATTACTTACATTGTGCATCTAACTTAGATTGGGGTATATGCAACTTACTTATTGTTTGGCTGGGTAGAAAGAATTAATGAATTTGACAAATACGAATATAGCGCTATATTCTCTATATTAGCTAATTCTAGCAAGCCAATAGGAAAGTTGCCTATATACAGCTCTAAGTTGGATGCGCAATGCGAGAATATTACTTTACCAAATGTTTGCAATAAATAGAATACTGAGTCATTATTCTATTTATTGCAAAAAATAGGCAAAGTAATATTCTCGCATTGCGCATCCAACTTAGAGCTGGGTACAGTCAACTTTCCTATTGGCTTGCTAGAGATAGCTAATATAGAGAATATAGCGCTATATTTGTATTTATCATATTCGTTAATTCTATCCAGCGAAACAATAGTAAAGTAAGTTGCATATACCCTGCTCTAAGTTGGATACGCAATGTGAGTAATATTACTTAATTTTCTCGCATTGTACATCCAACTTAGAGCTGTGTATAGGCAAGTTTACTTGGCTTGCTAGAATTAACTAAGATAACGAATACGTGAAGATAGCGAATATTTCGCTATTTTCGTTCTTAACGAAGATAACGTATATAGCGCTATATTCTCTATCTTTGTTAATTTTAGTAAGCCAACCAATAGTAAAGTTATACCCCGTTAACAGTTTCATTCGCAGTATGAGCATATTATATAACGTAATATTTGCGTACTGCAAGTGGAACTTTGAACGGGGTATAATTTTCCTATTGGATGGCTTGCTAGAATTAACGAAGATAGAGAACATAGCGCTATATTTTCTATCATCGTTAACCGTATCTTGGGTTCAGATTGAAAAACGATTATTTGTTTTTGCGAATATATAGCACTATATTCTAAATATTCGCAAATTAGCAAAGTGCTGATATTCGTAACAAAATTTTCGCTATTCGAATATTCGCGATCAACACAAATTAATTGTTGTTGCTGTGACTATAGAGGTTATTGCTGTGTTTTATATGAACTTTTTGTCTGTTGAATTTGTGTTATATGATCTCCAGCTCCTCATGCTCCTCCTGCTCCTCTCCTGTTGCCTGGACAGATAAACAGACGAAGTTGTGTATAAAATTTCTGGGCGTTTATGTCCTTCTCCTCCTCCACTGCCAGTTCATCCTCTTCGTGGTTCAGGTGGCCATGAAATGAAAGTGCAATATCTTTTGTTCCTTTTCCAATCATATTTCTCAGCATTCCTCTCCAGAGCGTTAAGTAGTGGAATGACATAATACATCCCATAGATCTGCCGACTGACAAATGAAGTGGCCTCCTCAAAGGCCCTGAGCAAACGGCACATGTCCCTGAATAATGCGTAAGTTACACTGGGGAGTATACATGTCCATCTGCAGCATTAAAAAATCATTAACTGCCTTCCACTGCCTGTACAGGTAGTCTAACATGGAGCGTGGAGTTCCAACAGGTGGAAATGTTGCATATCAGGCGATGTTACAGAAAAGCATTTTGCTTTTGCAGCTCAAGGAGGGGGTATTTTGCATGGCAAGTAGCTGAAGTGCATGTACAATTTCCTGGACATTTCTAACAGCTCTTGCAGTTCAGTGGAAGACTTAAGGAACCAAGTGACAACCAAATTAAAGATGTGCGCCATGCAGAGTGCATGGTTCAGCCCTCCCAGATGCATTGCAGACAAAATGTTCATTCCCTTATCAGTAATCATGGTTCCTATCTCCAGTTGGCGAGCAGGCAGCCAATGCTCAATTACTTTATTGATGACACCAAGCAGTTCCTGCCTGGAGTGGCTCTACTCACCAAGGCTGACCAGGTGCAGAAACACGTGACAACGTCTAGTTTTGCATAGCTGATAAGCTGGAGGACCACTGTGAACTGTGCCTACAGTGGAGCATGAGGACAAGGAGGAGGATGAGGAGGCAGAGGAAGACATTAGCATAGAAATCCCATGATTACAGCAGGGAGGCGGAATTGCCATCACCTGGCCAAGTTGTTGAAGTGCCTGGCCCAGAACGACATTTACCCAGTGGGCTGTGAATGACATATATTGTCCTTGACCACAGTTATAACTCCATATGTCAGACACCATACAAAGAGACCGAGAAGCCCAAGGACTGACCCACCTTCAGCTCAACGTACGTGTTAAGGGCTGGTACAGCTTTTTTGGAAAAGAAATGTACTGTAGGCTTGAGACTCTCCAAATTGGGTGGGTACAAGCCATCAGTTCTCTGAAATGCACAGAGTCAACTACATAGAAAGGGAGACGTTTTAGTACCAGCAACTTGGAAAGGTGCACATTCAGTTTCTGCACTGTTGGATGAGAGAACTCATACTGTTGTCTTTTTGCAATTGCCTCCATGATCGACTGCTGTCGAAACAATTGATGAGGAGTAGGAGAAGGAGGGGCATCAGGAGAAATTGATGACAATGAAGTTGATGGGAAGGAATGACAGCTTCCTTCTGCTGACTTTGATGAGCCCTTACTGCTGGAGAGCAGGCCGATAGGAGATGCAGTGGTCGCTGCATCAGGCTGTAACCCTAAATGATTGGCGTGATTTTCCCTCACCACTTTATGGTGACGCTCCATGTGTTGACGCAAGGCCATGGTACCAACATTAGCACACTGGCCATGCCTCACCTTCTTCCAACATATCCTGTATATCGCTAATCTAACATCCCCTAAAGACTTGGTAAAAATCCCTACACTGATGAGTATAGCATTTTCCCTCCACCACTGTGTGATGCCTTTCTGCTGCTGCTTTTATGAACCCGTGCACTGCTAGTGTGCTCCTCACAGGTAGTCTCCTGACTAGCAGACAATGTACCCCTCCCACGTTTGGCTGCAGATCTCCCATTGCTTCCACCCTGCTTTCTCACAGGGCACTTCCACCTGGCTGTCTCACAGGCATGCTTCAACTTTTGCCCACTCTGTGATGACAATGCCCCCTCTTCACCCGGCTCCCACTTGCAATCTGATTTATCATCATTTCCATTTGTTTGTTCATCCCTTGTGTCACCCTCACCTGTGTCTTGTGCTTGACCATGATCTCTCGCAACATGTGCTCCCACCGTCTTTCATCATCGGCATTTGAAGGCCTAGAGGAGTCCGCAGTGGACCTCTCCTCCAAGTCTTTGCTGGCCAGTATCTTTTGACTTTCCTCACAAAGCTCATCCTCACTGAAAAGCGGGGCAGAGCCGGCAGGTCTCCCTACAGTGCCTAAAAACTCCCCCTACAATCTCCCTACACTGTCCTTACACGCTCCCTATCAAATATTATACAATAAGTAGCTTTCTGAAGCACTGTCACTAGCACATAAGCCCCTATCACATCTTTTCCTAAGCTCAGCTCACAGTGAAATAGTAGAGACCATGCAGGATGAGGCTTTTATATGGCTGTGACATCACAGGGGATGGCTATCTGTTGATTGGCTAACTGCACAGTCTTATCAGTCATATCACATTCCCAGGCTTCTTACTTTCATTTTGTTACACATGCAACAGACATTTTTTAAAAAAAAGAAGATTCATTACCACAAAGAGCAGGGACATCCGGATTGGTGGTAAATCAAAATTTTCCTAAACTTCAGATCAATTTCCACTTTGGATGCTTCAATCACCTCAATAATAGTGATAATATTTCAAGACAAGGCAAAAATTGCACCAAACTCTTACATACAGGCTCAAGGGGCTAGTCATGCCATATGTGTTTGTTATTGCTGGCAGCAGATATGTCACATTGAATTGTTGACTTCTTTCCTGAGATCATAAGCAAACATGTAGTCATTATGTCTATAGTTCCACAGGTCACAAGGAGTCAGATGATCAAGGAGTCAACAGTCTTTATTATCTAGCTGTAAGATCCTCACCTGCTTTACACTCCAGGGGAACCAAGAGGGGTCCTCGTGGAGTTGCGGGACAGGTTATGCATGTCTCTGATGCACCAGCGCTGACCCCTTTGCGAACCAGTGCGGGGATGCGTTCGTGTGGACATTGGAGGGGAGGACCGTCGGAGTCCCGGGGACAGAGTGGCTAGGCAAGTGACAAGACGCCGCGGTCAGGGTTGTCTCCGGTGTCTCCTGCGACTTCCATTTCCGCATCTGGATCCACACGCTCGCATACTCGCGCTGAGTCGATCATGCGTCCGTGCGTACGCACGAGGGCAGGTTCGCAAAGGGATACACGGTCGCGAGTACGCGCTTCTTATGCACTTCGCCGACCAGTGGCGCATAATATACTGACTCACAAGAGCAAAGTAGATTAGGGAGCCAGCCATTAGTTAATCAACTTGTGATTGCCTTAGGCCATGTACTCAGGTGCAGGGCAATTTGTTCACCTATGGAAATGGACACTTGACACCCTGGGATTGGTCAGCAGGCTTTTAAAAGGAGGTCTCTCAGGGTGATCAGTGCCCACTGTTATTTTCCCTCAACCAGGTATAGGTCACAACTGCTAGTGACTGAAGACTGCCAGGAACTTTGTCCTTTGCAGCGGACCCGAGATCTGGAGTGACTCGACTGCCAAGTGCACAGCATCATTCAGCACTGGTTGGGACTATTCCTGGAATCTCCTTGCCTGGTTTTTGTTATTATTTCTTGTTACCAGCAAGTGTTTCTGGACGTTTATGTTTCTGGTGAATAAACACCTTTTTGCTTTCATCACTGGTCTGTTTGTTGGTGCCTTGCATTACACTAGCACTAATAATCTTCATTCTATCACATCAAAAACTTTCCGCTATAGTGTATGAATAGATTGATCCCATATAATAGCTGTTTGATGTGTCATTCTTGACATATCTAAGAATTATTGAAGTAGAAAATACAGAAGTGTAGGGGTATATATTTATAATGTATGTAATGTAACCATACATAACATAATACTTGGTGAACCGACGGACATGGCTACAAAGGAAATAACATTATATCTCAAAACAAAAAACGTGGAGGGAGGTATTGGCACCGACTGTAATGCCGTAGCCATGTTAGGCTCAGTATTAGTCAGGGAGAGCTAAGCAATAAAGAGGTCGCGAACATAAAATTTTCCGTTGCGAACGGACGAACCGGGCGAACCGCCATAGACTTCAATAGGCAGGGGAATTTTAAAACCCACAGGGACTCTTTCTGGCCACAGTAGTGATGGAAAAGTTGTTTCAAGGGGACTAACTCCTAAACTTTGGCATGCCGGAGGGGAATCCATGGCAAAACTCCCATGGAAAATTACGTAGTGGACGCAGAGTCAGGTTTTAATCCATAAAGGGCATAAATCACCTAACATTCCTAAATTGTTTGGAATAACGTGCTTTAAAATATCCAGTGTGTGTATGCGATCAGGTGTGATGTTGTATCGATCAGGTAGTGTAAAGGTTATGCCCGCTTTACAGTGACAGACCTAACTGTGACAGACCAAACTCCCCGTTTAACGCACTGCAAACAACCGCAAACAGTCCATTTGCACAACCGCAAACTCCCCATTTGCACAAGGTTGGATACCAAGCTAGCCATGTCCCGTTCCTTGTCTTCACTGACGTCATTGAAGGTCTCTTCATCGCGCAATGTACTGTGCCACGCTATATGAGTGGTGTGTTCAGTAATCAGTAGTACTATTTTTATCAGTTTAATCCCTGTTACGTTCCCTAACAGGGGAAGTGTATCGAATAGATTTTAGGAACCGGGAGATGGAAAAAGAAGTTGGTCGTTACTCTTACTTCCAATTTGGAGCATTGCGCGTGCGCCGTGCAATGTACTGTTCAACCCTATATGAGTGGTGTGTTAACTAATACTATTCTTATCAGTTAAACCTGTTATGTCCCCTAACAGGGGACGTGTATCGAATAGATTTTAGGAACCGGTAGATAGAAAAAGAAGCTTGGTCGGTCCTCTTACTTCCAATTTGGAGCACTGCGCGTGCGCTGTGCAATGTACTGTGCAACCCTATATGGGGAGTGTTGTGTTAAGTAGTACTATTCCTATCAGTTTAATCCTTGTTAAGTCCCCTATCAGGGGATGTGTATCGAATAGATTTTAGGAGCGGGAGATGGAAAAAGAAGCTTGGTCGGTCATCTTACTTCTAATTTGGGGCACTGCGCATGCACCGTGCAATGTACTGTGCCACCATATATGAGAGGTGTGTTAAGTAGTACTATTCCTATCAGTTTAATCCCTGTTACATCCCCTATCAGGGGATGTGAATAGATTTTAGGAACCGGGAGATGGAAAAAGATGATTGGTCGGTCCTCTTACTTCCAATTTGGGGCACTGCGCATGCGCCACGCGATGTTCTGTGACACCCTATATGAGTGATGTGTTAAGTAGTATTATTCTTATCAGTTTAATCCCTGTTTCGTCCCCTATCAGGGGACGTGTATGGAATAGATTTTAGACAACCGCAAAGAGTTGTCAATAGTTGATACACTCATGACATAAATTTTATTCCTCTATGCGTCAATCTTGGTGTAGTGATGACTGTGCTCGTACGCACGTTTTGGAGATTGCAGGCGGTTTTTCAAAGCCTATGGTCGTGATGAGGTAGTTCAGTGACAGTTAAATGACCCAGAAAACAATGATTCTGCAGTGTGGTCCCATTGTTGGCCTAGTAGGCTTTAATGATCACCTTAGATGATCACAAAGAAAATTCATGTTTTTTCAATGAAAAATTATCCAGCCGATCGCTTTTGGTCTGTTCACAATGAAGCAACGACCTTATCATCTGGAGTGTGCCAACATTGCCAACGAACTCATATAGGTGATCGCTTAATTGTGATACTCAAGCCCCTTCACCACAACAAGGTAACAATCACGAAGGGGAATTGACACATGTATGTGCCTTTTTTTTTTGTTTAGTTTTTGCAGCCACAGTGCAGCACCAGAGGCCAGAAAAATTAGGCATGTACACATGGCTGAAAAATTAGGTTGTTTCAGCTGCTGTTGTAGCAGCGGCCGGAAAAATTGATGTTATCCAGGCAGAAAGTGAAGTAAAACATTGCCGCTTGAACCCTAGTTGGTGGCGGAGAAGTCACGCAAGTCATCCAGCATGCAGAGACGAAATACAGCAGCATGGGGACCATTTGTAGCCCAAGGCATCTCATCAGGCCTTTTTTAGTCAAATATATCCCCCACTGTCAGTCCCTTCGGAATCCACACCTCATTCATCTTAATAAAGGTGAGGTAATCTAGACTTTTTTGACCTAGGCGACTTCTCTTGTCAGTGACAATACCTCCTGCTGCGCTGAAGGTCCTTTCTGACAGAACACTTGAAGCCGGTCAGGCCAGAAGTCCTATCGCAAATTGCGATAGCTCAGGCCACAGGTCAAGCCTGCACACCCAGTAGTCAAGGGGTTCATCGCTCCTCACAGTGTCGTTATCTGCATTTAAGGAGAGGTAGTCTGCTACCTGTCGCTCGAGTCATTCTCTGAGGGTGAACCCCGAAGGGCTGTGGCGATGCGTAGGACTTAAAAAGCTCTGCATGTCCTCCATCAACAACACATCTGTAAAGCGTCCTGTCCTTGCCGGCGTGGTCATGGTAGGACGGAGGATTACTTTCACCTCTTCCCCTGTTAGATTCCCGTTGTGCTCTGACATCACCCTTATACGCTGTGTAAAGCATACTTTTTAACTTGTTTTGGAACTGCTGCATCCTTTCCGCCTTCCGGTAATTCGGTAACATTTCAGCCACTTTCTGCTTATACCGGGGGTCTAGTAGCACAGCCACCCAGTACAGGTCGTTCTCCTTCAGCCTTTTTATACGAGGGTCCCTCAACAGGCATGACAGCATGAAAGACCCCATTTGTACAAGGTTGGATGCCGAGCTACTCATCTCCCGTTCCTCGTCCTCACTGATCTCATTGAAGGTCTGTTCTTCCCACCAGCCATGTACAACACCACGGGTCCCAGATAGGTGACAACAACGAGCACCCTGGGATGCCTGCTGTGGTTGGTCTTCCTCCTTCTAAAAGCCACATTCCTCCTCTGAATCCTTAGACTCCTCTTCCAGCGTTGCCGCAGGTCCAGCAAGCGATGATGAGAAGGCTGTTTCTGGTGGTGATGGTGACCACAACTCTTTCTCTTCACACTCATCTACGGCCTGATCCAGCACTCTTCGCAGGGCACGCTCCAGGAAGAAAACAAATGGGACGAGGTCTCTGATGGTGCCTTCGGTGCGACTGACTAGGTTTGTCACCTCCTCAAAAGGACGCATGAGCCTACAGGAATTGCGCATGAGCGTCCAGTAACGTGGCAAAAAAGTACCCAGCTCCGCAGAGGCTGTCCTAGCACCCCGGTCATACAAATACTCGTTGACAGCTTGTTCTTGTTGGAGCAGGCGGTCGAAAATTAGGAGTGTTGAATTCCAATGTGTCGGGCTATCGAAAATCAAGCGCCTCACTGGCAAGTTGTTTTGCCGCTGAATATCGGATAAGTGCGCCATGGCCGTGTAGGAACGCCTGAAATGGCCACACACCTTCCTGGCCTGCTTGAGGACGTCCTGCAAGCCTGGGTGCTTATACACAAAGCGTTGTACGATCAAATTCAACAAATGTGCCATGCACGGCACATGTGTCAACTTGCCCAAATTCAATGCCGCCAACAGATTGCTTCCGTTGTCACACACCACTTTGCCGATCTCCAGTTGGTGCGCGGTCAGCTACTGATTCACCGGTGCGTTCAGGGTGGACAGTAGTGCTGGTCCGGTGTGACTCTCTGCTTCCAGGCAAGTCAACCCCAAGACGGCGTGACACTGTCGTATCAGGGATGTGGAATAGCCCCTTGTGATGTGAGATCATGTGCCTTCGCAAAGCAGTTGTACCTAGATGGGTGTTGGACTTCCCACGACTCAGGTTCTTTTGGCACAGGTTGCAAATGGCATCGCTGATATCAGACGCAGACACACAAAAAAATGCCACACTGCTGAGCTTTGCAATGACGGCATTCTGGTGGTGGCAACAGCATGCGTTGATTGGCGTGCTGTCTGGCTGACCCCGGGTGCCGATTAGTGTTGAGTGAACAGTTCGAGCATAGTTCGGGTTCTTACCGATTTTTGGGGTGTTCGGGACACGGACCCAAACCCGGACATTTTCAAAAAAGTTTGGGTTCGGGTCTGTTGTTCGGCGATTTCTTCCTGCTTTCTGAAGGGCTGCACAGCAGCCAATCAGCTAGCGTTTTACTTCTTGCCCTAAGAGCCCATCACAGCCATGCCTACTAATGGCATGGCTGTGATTGGCCAAGTGCAGCATGTGACCCAGCCTCTATTTAAGCTGGAGTCACTTAGCGCCGCACGTCACACTGCTCTGATTAGTGTAGGGAGAGGACGCAGCTTCTGTGAGGGCGAGATTAGGCAGGGAAAAGTCAGCAAAAGCACCTAATGAAGTGATGGATCTACAATTAATTGCTCACTGGTTTTTAGGCTTCACAGAGCATTTTTCTGTCACTTTTTTTCTGGGGTGATCGGCGGACATTTTGTGACTTGTGGTGCACCAGAACAAGCTGCCACCAAGTCCATCAATCCATAAATACTAGTTTTTTTTTGCTATATCCTACATCAGAAGCTTGGCTGTGCTTATTGTCACCCCTGGAAACTCAGAATAGCAATTTCTATATTTTATTAAGGGGTTAAATACATTTGCCAAAATACCAATCCCCTAAATCTGGTGTTCCAGCTTTGGCTAGCCAAGTATAATACTGTCTTCTGTCTGGCAAAGGATAGATTATTTTCTGTGGTGAAATTCAATTGCCAAAATAGCAATACCCTGAATCTGGTGTTCCAGTAGTGGCTGGCAAAGTATAATAGTGTCCGCCAAAACATATATTTTGTTCTGGGGTAAAATTCAATTGCCAAAATAGCAATACCATAAATCTGGTGTCACAGCTGTGGCTGGCAAAGTATAATAGTGCCCGCCAAAACATATATTTTGTTCTGGGGTGAAATTCAATTGCCAAAATAGCAATACCCTGAATCTGGTGTCCCAGCTGTTGCAGGCCAAGTGTTAATCTATCCGTAAAAGGGTATATTTTGTTCTGGGGTGAAATTCAATTGCCAAAATAGCAATACCCCGAATCTGGTGTTCCAGTAGTGGCTGGTAAAGTATAATAGTGTTCGCAAAACATATATTTTGTTCTGGGGTGAAATTCAATTGCCAAAATAGCCATACCATAAATCTGGTTTCACAGCTGTGGCTGGCAAAGTATAATATTGTCCGCCAAAACATATATTTTGTTCTGGGGTGAAATTCAATTGCCAAAATAGCAATACCAGAAATCTAGTGTCACAGCTGTGGCTGGCAAAGTATAATATTGTCCGCCAAAACATATATTTTGTTCTGGGGTGAAATTCAATTCCTAATATAGCAATACCCTGAATCTGGTGTTCCAGCTGTTGCAGGCCAAGTGTTAATCTGTCCGTAAAAGGGTATATTTTGTTCTGGGGTGAAATTCACTTGCCAATATAGCAATACCCTGAATCTGGTGTTCCAGCTGTTGCAGGCCAAGTGTTAATCTTTCCGTAACAGGGTATATTACACTCAAGGTGTATATGCAAGTGCTGAGAGGGTCATCCTCATTAACTTCACGCGCTACCGTGCATCTCCCATTGTATTTCTGTCCGTTAAAGGGTATATTACACAAAGTGTTAAAATACAATTGCTGAAGGCATAATCCTACATATTTTTTTTCCCACCTAGCCACCCTCGAGCCCTGGGCCTGAATGCCAGAGTTTCTAAACTACTGGCCTTTGAAATGCTGTCATTCAGGCTGGTGGACACAGACAGCTTCAAACAGCTGATGTCCATGGCTGTCCCACAGTATGTTGTTCCCAGCCGCCACTACTTCTCCAAGACAGCCGTGCCTTCCCTGCACAACCTAGTATCCGATAAAATCAAGTGTGCACTGCGCAACGCCATCTGTGGCAAGGTCCTCCTAACCACAGATATGTGGACCAGTAAGCACGGCCAGGGACGCTATATCTCCCTAACTGCACACTGGGTAAATGTAGTGGCGGCTGGGACCCAAGCGGAGAGTTCCATGGCGCACGTCCTTCCGCCGCCAAGGATCGCAGGGCATCATTCTTTGCCTCCTGTAGCCTCCTCCTCCTACTCGGCTTCCTCCTCCTCTGCTTCCACCAGCTCATCCAGTCAGCCACACACCTTCACCACCAACTTCAGCACAGCCCGGGGTAAACATCAGCAGGCCATTCTGAAACTCATATGTTTAGGGGACAGGCCCCAAACCGCGCAAGAGTTGTGGCGGGGTATTGAACAACAGACTGACGAGTGGTTTCTGCCGGTGGGCCTCAAGCCCGGCCTGGTGGTGTGCGATAATGTGCGAAATCTCGTCGTAGCTCTGGAACTAGCCGGTTTGACGCACATCCCTTGTCTGGCGCATGTGCTGAATTTGGTGGTGCAGATGTTCATTCACAACTACCCCGAGATGTCAGAGCTGCTGCATAAAGTGCAGACCGTCTGTGCGCGCTTCCGGCGTTCACATCCTGCCGCTGCTCACCTGTCTGCGCTACGGCGGAACTTCAGCCTTCCCATTCACCGCCTCATATGCGACGTGCCCACCAGGTGGAACTCCAACTTGCACATGCTGGAGAGACTGTGCGAGCAGCAGCAGGGCATAGTGGAGCTTCAGCTGCAGCACGCACACGTCAGTCGCACTGCGGAACAGCACAACTTCCCCACCAATGATTGGGCCTCCATGCGAGACCTGTGTGCCCTGTTTCGAGTACTCCACCAACATGGCCAGTGGCGATGACACCGTTATCAGCGTTACAATACCACTTCTATGTCTCCTTGAGAAAACGCTTAGGACGCGAAAAACGCGATGATGGAAGAGGAGGTGGGCCAGGAGGAGGAGGAGGAGGAGGATGAGGGGTCATTTTTAGCACTTTCAGGCCAGTCTGTTGGGACGAGGAGGATGAGGTGGAGGAGGATGAGGATGAAGCAGGTTCACAGCGGGGTGGCACCTGACACAGCTCAGGCCCATCACTGGTGCGTGGCTGGGGGGATACGGAGGACGATGACGATACGCCTCCCACAGAGGACAGCTTGTCCTTACCTCTGGGGAGCCTGGCACACATGAGCGACTACATGCTGCAGTGACTGTGCAATGACAGCAGAGTTGCCCACATTTTAATGTGTGCGGACTATTGGGTTGCCACCCTGCTGGCTCCCTGGTACAAAGACAATGTGCCCACCTTACTTCCTACACTGGAGCGTGATAGGAAGATGCGCGAGTACAAGCACACGCTGGTAGACGCGCTCCTGAGAGCATTCCCAAATGTCACAGTTCATGTACTCCGGGTCACTTCTTTATTGAATCCTCATTTTTTTAACTGTAGCATGATCTTGCGGTTCAACAAAAAGTTGAATGAACCTCTCCTCAATCTGGGCGCCGGGGCCTAAATAACTGAAAGTGGCCTTCCCCAGTGGTGGGTGATATGACGCCATATTCCTTGCTGTGGGACCTCTCTCCTCTGTCTGGGTGCTGGGCCTAAATAACTGAAAATGGCCTTCTCCAGTGGTGGGTCATATGACGCCTTATTCCTTGCTGTGGGACCTCTCTCCTCTGTCTGGGTGCAGGGGCCTAAATAACTGAAAGTGGCCTTCTCCAGTGGTGGGTGATATGATGCCTTATTCCTTGCTGTGGGACCTCTCTCCTCTGTCTGGGTGCTGGGGCCTAAATAACTGAAAGTGGCCTTCTCCAGTGTTGGGTGATATAACGCCTTATTCCTTGCTGTGGGACCTCTCTCCTCTGTCTGGGTGCTGGGCCTAAATAACTGAAAGTGGCCTTCTCCAGTGGTGGGTCATATGACGCCTTATTCCTTGCTGTGGGACCTCTCTCCTCTGTCTGGGTGCTGGGGCCTAAATAACTGAAAGTGGCCTTCTCCAGTGGTGGGTGATATGAGGCATGATTCCTTGCTGTGGGACCTCTCTCCTCTGTCTGGGTGCTGGGGCCAAAATAACTGAAAGTGGCCTTCTCCAGTGTTGGGTGATATGACGCCTTATTCCTTGCTGTGGGACCTCTCTCCTCTGTCTGGGTGCTGGGGCCTAAATAACTGAAAGTGGCCTTCTCCAGTGGTGGGTGATATGACACCTTATTCCTTGCTGTGGGACCTCTCTCCTCTGTCTGGGTGCTGGGGCCTAAATAACTGAAAGTGGCCTTCTCCAGTGGTGGGTGATATGACGCCTTATTCCTTGCTGTGGGACCAAAAAATAGAATAAAAAATAAAAAAGTTATGGGTCTTGGGACGCTGCAATGCAAAATCATTTTTTGAGTCTGGTCAACACAATCCTCACCCTGATCCTCCTTCCTTCCACTATGGAGAGTCTTTGTAAACAAGTGATCCCACACTTGTGGGAGCTCTTTTCATTGCCATTCCTTCATTTGGCCCTCTCACCAAGCACACTTGAAGAGGGACAGATCTTGTGCCCTGATTCCCAACCTCTTGAGCATCCTCTGTCACAAGAAGATGATGGTGGGTAACGGCAATTACTGTTTAATGAGGTGGATGATGATGAGACACATTTGCCAATAAGTCAACGGCAATTACTGTTTCAAGAGGTTGATGAAGTTGTCAATCACTGTGGTTATGGTTAGGTCAACAAGTCAGGAGGATGACCAGAGTGAGGAAGTGGAAGAGGAGGTGGTGGATGATGAAGTCACTGACCCAACATGGGAAAGTGGAAAGCCGAACGATAGCAGAGCAGAGGGGGAAAGATCTGCAGCACCGCAACAGGCTGGAAGAGGCAGTGGGGTGGCAAAAGGGAGAAGGCAGGCCACACCAAACAGGCCCGCAACTGTCCCACAGAGCACCCCCTTGCAGAAATCTCCCTTGCCAAGGGGTAGGTATTCCGCAGTATGGCGCTTTTTTGAGGAAAGTGCGGATGACAAAAGAATAGTAGTTTGCGACCTGTGCCGTACCAAAATGAGCCGGGGCAAGAATAATTGCAACCTCACCACCACCAGCACAATCCGTCACATGGCATCTAAGCACCCTAATAAGTGGGTCCAAAATCTGTCTCTGTGGGTCACATCACTGCCTCCTCTTCCCCTATGTTACGTGCTGCTGGCCAATCCCCTGTCGAAGGTCGAGGCCCAGATGCCTCCTGCTCTGCACCTGGACCTTCGCAAGGACCATCAGCGACCACATCTTCTTCCCTGTCCCAGCACAGCGTCCAAATGTCATTACCCCAGACATTTGAACGCAAGCGCGAATACCCAGCCACCCACCCACAGGCCATAGCACTACATGCACAGCTTTTCAAATTACTGGCCCTGGAAATGTTGCCATTTAGGCTTGTGGACACTGAGGCCTTCCGTAGCCTGATGTCGGTGGCCGTCCCGCGTCATGCAGTCCCGTGCCACCACTACTTTTCACGGTGTGCCGTGCCCGCCTTACACAAACAACTGTCCGGTAATATCACACGTGCCCTTACCAACGCGGTTAAAGGATTTAATAGGGTACTTAGTCCAATAACAGGGCCTCTTAAGAGTCATGTATTGTTATTTATCGTCACTACCTCGCCAAGTTTGGAGTGGGTAATTGGCATGCCTGCTGCCTTCCTTGAATGTGGTAGCCGTTTCTCAGCCTCCATCTCCGGAATCAAACCCTGATTCCCCGTTACCCGTGGTCACCATCGTAGGCGAAGAAAGTACCATCGAAAGTTGGTAGGGCAGACATCCAAATGGATTGTCTACGCCACGGGGACGTGCGATCAGCCAGAAGTTATCTAGAGTCAACAAAGTGGCAGCAGGTAGTGTTGATCGAGCATGCTTGGCCGAACACGAGTTCGGCTCGAGAATCTCGATGCTCGGCACATGGCAGTACATGCTCGAGTCTCCTCCCACACAGCCAATAAACGTGCAGTTAAGTACTGCCCTCACTGTAATTAGTGATGAGCGGCAGGTGCCATATTCGATTTTGACGAAATTCGCGAATATTCGAAAGAATATTCGTTTCATATTCGTCGAAATCGAATATTCGTCATTATTCTAGTTATCGCGATTAATACGCGATTTAAATAATCGCGTATTGCGATTTTAACTTAGGCTACTTTCCTATTGGTTTCATATCTAGAATCATAGCGAAGATGACGAATGTGACGAATGTATTCATCATATTCCTCAAAACGAAGATAACAAAGTATTCTACATCTTCGTTTTAGCTACCTATTCGTCAACTTCGCTAATTCTAGCAATCAAATAGGAAGGTTGACTATAGAGACAACTGTGTTTCATTCGCTATGCGATTATATAATTTTTTTTTTTAATAAATAGAATAATTATAATAATTATCAAGTAATATAAGTATTCTATTAAAAAAAAAAAAAAATCGCATAGCGAATTTAACACAGCTGTCTCCTATAGTCAACCTTCCTATTTGATTGCTAGAATTAGCGAAGTTGACGAATAGGTTGCTAAAACGAAGATGTAGAATACTTCGTTATCTTCGTTTTTAGGAATATGACGAATACATTCGTCATATTCGCTAATTCTACCAAGCCAACCATAGTAAACCAGGTCTAAGTAGAAATCGCAATGCGATTAATTCAAGTTATATTAATCGCATTGCGATTTCAACTTAGAGCTGGGTTTTTAATGGGTCAGCTTGCTAGAATTAACGAATTTAACGAATATGGAATATAGCAGCAGTGCTAAGTTGAAATCGCAATGCGATTAATTTAACTTGAAGTAATCGCATTGCGATTTCAACTTAGCACTGCTAGTGCTATATTCCATATTCGTTAATTCTAGCCTATGTAAGATAGCAGTGCTAAGTTGAAATCGCAATGCGATTAATTTAACTTGAAGTAATCGCATTGCGATTTCAACGTAATTCCTCAAATCCGACAGTACATTTTAGTATATGGAGACGTTCCCATGGTGATGGGGACGCTCCATGAGCACGAAAGTCGGCAGAAGCGGCAACGGGCACTGACTAGAGCAGCCAGGAAACCAGGAATCCTCAGGACAGGTAAGAACTACTTTTGGGAAAAGGGAAAGAAAAAAATGTAACTAAAAAAAAAAAAAAACGAATATTCAAAATAGCGAATTTATAGCGCTATATTCAAAATATTCACGAATTAGCGAAGTTCCGATATTCGCTAAAAAAATTCGCTATTCGAATATTCGCGCTCAACACTAACTGTAATGCCAGTAGCCATGTTGGGTACTCACATTACAGTGATTGTCCGAAACGCAACATCGAGTGCTATAAAGCACCCGATGACACGTGCTCGGGTTAGTGTTAGTCGGGGAGAGCTGAGCATAGGAAGAAACAGACAGTGTAGTTGAAGTTATGTTTGGACAAAAAAATTTTACAGACCAAAATGTCCTTTTAAGGATTATTGTGTGTGACAGAAGCAATATATGTTTATAGCACAACCTGCGCTAAATTGCTCAGTGTTAGGGAGAGCTGGGCATAGGAAGGGACAGACAGTGTAGGGAATGTAATTGGAAGATTTTTATATAAAAAACTTTTCAGAGACCCAAAAGTCGAAAAACCGAGTAATAGGCCACTGTGGACAGTAAAATTATTTGCGCCCCATCTCCTGTGTAAAGTGTGCGCATCCCTAAAATATCAGTGACATACAGTGTACTTTATCCATAGACGGTATCTGCTGTGGACAGTGACATTAGTTGCGCCACATCTGCAGTGTAACGTGTGCACTGAAAAAATGGATCTGTGACATACAGTGTACTTTTTCAATAGACGGTGTCCGCTGCGGACAGTGACATTACCAGGCCCACATCTAAAGTGTAAGGTGTGCCTTTAAAAAATTTATCAGTGACACTGTAACGGTGCAGAACCCCAAGGAACCAGACAAATGTTTAAACGATAGTGGATTTATTGAGTCGACAATAATACAGTCAAAAGCCAGTGATCATACACAGGTAATCAAGTGGTATAAGAACCTCTGCAGGGAGACACTAAGGAAGCAATACGTGACCAAGCCAAAGTTCATACACGTTATATCAGTCCTAGAAGTGTGGTACCAAGGGTTCTACACAGGTAAGCTTGAGAGAAAGCGATCACCAACATACACCTGGATTGTCAGAACAATGGGCACTGACCAACCAGGGAGATCACCTTTTAAATACCTGCTAGCCAATCACAGAGTGCTATGTGTCGATTCCTCATAGGTCATATGATGATCCTAATCCCTAACACTTGTGCGGCCTATCCCCTAATCTACGTTGAATTAGTGCACAGGTGCTTTTCCTGCCAGCGGCCGGCGTAGCATATAAGATGCCCGTACGCTCGGCTGCATATCTCTTAGCGAACCATCTCTCAAGTGTGTGCGCGGACGCTTGATCAGCTTAGCACGTCTACGAGACCGCTTCGGAGCGGGTGGATGTTCCGGGTGGAGACCCACACTGGATCTTCTACCTCAAACTCTTGCTCCATAGTGTGATGACGATCAGCGAATCTTTTCTGTTGCGCCTATGAGATTCCACTATGAAGATTCCAATGCGCCATAAACCAAATGGGTTGCTTATCCTGGAACTATTGGTCCACCACCGGTGAGTCAGTGGAGTCCCCTGCCAGAGAGGAGAGTCTTGAATCCCTGCCCCCCCCCCACGCACCTGAACGTAGACATCTTGGTAGAGGCATGTTCAGAGTGAGGTTCGTGAGTGGCACTACTACCGCAGAAAAGTTCTTAATAAATTTGCATTAGAAATTGGCAAAACCTAAGAAACACTGTAAGATCTCAGGCCCAGTGAGATTATACAGATGTCCTCTGAGTGGCATGGTACCTGGCAACAAATCAATAGGGCAATCATATGCCCTATGAGGAGGTAAAACGTCAGCCCCCTGTGGGCTGAACACGTCCTGGAAGTGGTGATAGTGCTTAGGTAGTGCACTTAGCACTTCCGTGGAGGCAAGTGGCAACACCGGACAAATGCACCTAGCGAAGCAATCAGAACTCCACCTGAAGTCTCAGCCAGGGGAGACCCAAAATCACTGGAGTGGATGGCATGTCCAGGGTTAACAGGCTTAAGACCTCCCGATGACCAGCCCCCACTGTAACCAGCAACCCGGGTGTCATCCACAGCGACGGTCTTCTTGAAGGTGAGAACCGTCCACAGTGGTGACGGAAATGACTTCTTCCGGGTCGAACAATTGAATCTGTAGCTGTAGAACCAGAGAAGAGTCGATAAAATTTCCAGCAGTTTCCGAGTAGTGATGAGCACAGGGGCAATATTCGAATTTATGATATTTCGCAAATATTTGGGCGAATATTCGCCATATATTTGTGAATTCAAAAATTCATTATCTCCAGTCATTATTTTCTTGATTGCGGAAATCGGCAATTTAAAAACTCACAATACGAAAATTTGCGTTTCATGTATACTGTTTAAAAAAAAATCTCAAATATTGGAAATTACGAATATATATCAATATATTCTAAATTGTCGTGAATTCTCGAAGTGCCAATATTCGCGATAATAATTCACAATTCGAATATTCGTGATCAACACTACTCCCGAGAGTAGGGCGGAAGTAGGGCGGAAGTAGGATGATCCTTCCCTTGCCACTTAAGGCTACATGCACACGACCGTTGGTGTTTTGCGGTCCGCAAATCGCGGATCCGCAAAACACAGAAGCTGATCCGCGTTCCGTTCCGCATTTTGCGGAACGGAACGCGGCCCATTATAGAAATGCCTATTCTTGTCCGCAAAACGGACAAGAATAGGACATGCTATATTTTTTTTGCGGGGGCACGGAACTCAGCAACGGATGCGGACAGCACACGGAGTGCTGTCCGCATCTTTTGCGGCCCCATTGAAATGAATGGGTCCGCGGCCGAGCCGCGAAATATGCGGCTCGGACGCGGACCCGAACAACGGCCGTGTGCATGAGGCCTAAAGGAAATGGTTAAGAAAAGACAACTTCTTTTAAGAGGAGGCAACAGAGTATCTAGTGGGTTCTCCTCAATTTCCACTAGGCTTTGTCGTTTCCCGGCAGGAGTAGTGGGCATTTCTTTAGTTGGTGACCAACTCCCATACAATACAAAGCCCTCTCAGTAGAAGTAAGACGAGAGGACCCCAGTTCCATAAGTTCCTCGGCCGGTTTACTGGGTCTTGGAGATGAGCTTGATGACACTGGACGAGAAGCCTGCTCCAGGTGACGTTCCCGAATCCGACGATCAGCGTTGATTGCCTGCTGGAGAGATGGGGGATGGTAGAGACAATAGCAGATCTCTGACCGGGTCAGAGAGACCCAACTGGTGCCGGAGAGCTGCATCCCCCCAGCTGGTGAAAGTGGCCCAGCGACGGAATTTGGCAGCAAATTCTTCTGCTGGATGTCCTTGTTGGAGGTGTTCTAGCTGGTTCTCATCCATACGGGTGCGATCCGTGTCATCATACAATATACTCATAGAATGAAAAAAATCTTCGACTGAGCTGAGTGCTGGATCTCCGCGGGTCCTTCCTTAATAGAGACATCACTATGCGGATCTTCTGCTTGGTATTACCCGAAGATGTAGGGCGCAGCTCAAAATATAAGCGGCAGGAATCTCGGAAGTTGAAGAACTCCTGCCTATTTCCTGAACTCCCTGGAGGAGGAGTTTAAGCTTTTCCCCGACTGTTGCCATGGATCTTGTTGAAATTCAAAGCTGAAATGTTCATCCTCTGCTGGACCAGGAGATTGGCCGCTCCAGTCAACTCCACTAGTTGCTGCTGGATACGATCCATGATAACTGGAGATTGGGGCCCACTGTTCTGTAATGGTGCAGAACCCCAAGCAACCAGACAGATGTTTAAACGATAGTGGATTTATTGAGTCGACAATAATACAGTCAAAAGCCAGTGATCATACACAAGTAATCAAGCAGAATAAGAACCTCTGTAGGGAGAGACCAAGGAAGCAATCCGTGACCAAGCTAAAGTTTATACACATTATATCAGTCCGAGAAGCGTGTTACCAAGGGATGAGACGTAAGTGAATATCCAAGGTCTGATTCGCGTACGCTCGGCCACGTATCCCTTTGCGAACCACCTCTCGAGTTAGCGCGCAGACACTTGATCGGCTTAGCACGGATATGGGACCACGTCGGCATGGACTCCGGAACGGAACCCGCAGGTGATACCGGAGACAGGACCGGTCGCGGCGTGTTGCCACCAGCCCGGCCAATCTGCCTCTGGGACCCCAGCGGTCCTCCCTTCGGCACTGATGCGGACGCACCACCGTATCCGTCCGCATCACATGCCCCAATCACCTGCTCCATCACTATGGTGATGGAGCATGTGATTGGTCCATGTGACCATGTGACATCATCACAGGTCCTTTTCCTACTAGCAAGCTAACGGAGAGGATGCCGGGCTTCGCGATCAAATGGAACAGGTAAGTTATTATTAGTTTATTATATTTAACCCATTCTGCACCTGTTTAAACATTAGGAAGATGGCCAAGGGTATTATTTTACATTATAACTATGTTATAATGTGAAATAATACAGAACCGGTTACACATCCCGATGGTTGCATAGCAACCATGCGGGAACATCGCAAAGCATCCGCACTTGCTTGCGGATGCTTGCGATTTTCCCGCAGCCCCATTAAAAACGCAGAAGATAGAGCATGCTGCGATTTTCATTCATCGCAAAAGTGATGCGTGAAAATCAACTGTCATGTGCACAGCCCCATAGAAGTGAATGGGTCCGGATTCAGTGCGGGTGCAATGCGTCCTCCTCACGCATTGCACCCGCGCGGAAAACTCGCCCGTGTGAAAGAGGCCTAAGGTGTGCGTTTAAAACATTTATCAGTGACATACAGTGTACTTTATTAATAGACGGTGTCCGCTTCTGAAAGCGACATTACCAGGCCCATAGCTAAAGTGTAAGGTGTGCGTTTAAAACATCTATCAGTGACATACAGTGTACTTTTTGAATAGACGGTGTCATCTTGTGAGAGTGATAATACCAGGCCCACATCTAAAGTATACTGTGTGCATTTAAACAATTTATTAGCGACATACAGTGTGCTTTTTCGATAGACGGTGTCATCTTGTGAGAGTAAAATTACCAGGCCAACATCTAAAGTGTACAGTGTGCGTTTACAACCTTTATCGGTGACATACAGTGTACTTTTTTAATTGACGGTGTCATCTTGTGAGAGTGACATTACCAGGCAGACATCTAAAGTGTAAGGTGTGTGTTTAAAAAATGTATCAGCCACAGTGTACTTTATAAATAGACTGTGTCTGCTTCTGAGAGTGACATTACCAGGCCAACATGTAAATTGTAAGGTGTGCGTTTAAAAAATTTATCAGTGACATACAGTGTACCTTTTCAATAGACGGTGTCATCTTGTGAGAGTGACATTACCATGCCAACATCTAAAGTGTAAGGTGTTTTTAATTAGCCTTAGCT
This sequence comes from Bufotes viridis, assembly GCA_033119425.1. NCBI lineage: Eukaryota > Metazoa > Chordata > Amphibia > Anura > Bufonidae > Bufotes > Bufotes viridis. Next base: position 503,133,130 of record CM065590.1, read on the forward strand.
ACAAGGGGTTTATAAACTCCTACTATCTCTCAGATGCATTTCCTGAGGGTCGTGACTGGGTGAGCTCTTTGCACTCGTTCACATGGTGCAGTACTGCGTATCTGCCATCGCTGCCTCAGTGCTGTGCTGGCGGGGCGGTGGGTCCCAGAGCCAAGGAGGCTTTGCTGCACAGTGGGGTTGCTGTGTGGCTCCTGGGTCCCGCTGTCTGCTGCTGGTGCGGTGCTGGGGCGCCGGTGGTCTCTGCGCACGGCTGCGCCATTTATAGGTTAGAGTAGTTTCCCACTTGCAGAGGCTTCCTTGTCGCGGAAAGTGGGCCTATGCTCTTTGATCAAACTGTATACTAATGCCTCTTATGCACAGCATACTATGTATTACATATTTGGCGGATATGCCACGTAATCATGCTGAGACATCAAAAGCATAGTGCTGAGGATGTGCGATCCAGATTCACTCTCCAGTATATATTGTACTTTATAAATAGACTGTGTCTGCTTCTGAGAGTGACATTACCAGGCCAACATGTAAATTGTAAGGTGTGCGTTTAAAAAATTTATCAGTGACATACAGTGTACCTGTTCAATAGACGGTGTCATCTTGTGAGAGTGACATTACCATGCCGACATCTAAAGTGTAAGGTGTGCGTTTAAAAAATGTATCAGTGACATACAGTGTACTTTTTAAGTAGACTGTGTTCGCTTCTGAGAGTGACATCACCAGGCCCACATTTTTTAGGGTACATATGATTTTTTGTTGCTCTATATTACATTTTTAGGAGGCGAGGTAACAAAAAATAGAAATTCTGAAATGTAATCTGCATTTGCCATAAACTCTTGAGGAACACCTAAAGGGTTAACATCGTTTGAAAAATCAGTTTTAAATACCATGAGAGGTGTAGTTTCTTATTTGGAGTCACTTTTATGGAGTTTCTACTCTCGGGGATCATCAGGGGGGCTTCAAATGGGACATGGTGTCAAAAAACCATTCCAGCAAATCCTGCCTTCCAAAAACCATATGGCGCTCCTTTCCTTCTGTGCCCTGCCGTTTGGTCATACAGCAGTTTACGACCACATAAGGGGTGTTTCTGTAAACTACAGAATCAGGACAATAAATATAGAGTTTTGTTTGACCGTTAACCCTTGCTTTGTTACCATAAAAAATGGATTTAAATGGAAAATGTTGAAAAAATAGCTGTTTTGGACCGTTTTTATTTTATTTGTTTGACTGTGTACATATGAGAGGTTAGGTTATGTGTTATTTTCATAGAGCAGATTCTTACAGACGTGGCAATACCTAATATGTCTACTCTTTTAAATTTATTTAGGTTTTACACTATAATATCCATTTTTTAAACAAACAAAAAAACATTTTAGTATCTCAATAGTCTGAGAGTCAGTTTTTTTTTTTTTTTGGCCAGTTTTCTTAGTTAGGGGCTCATTTTTTGAGGGATGAGATGGCGGTTTTATTGGCACTATTTTGGGGTGCATATTACTGTTTGATCGCTTGCTATTATACGTTTTGTGATGTTAGGTGACAAAAAACAGCTTTTTACAGTATTTTTTTTTTTTTTTTGCGGTCTCCACCTGAGGGGTTAGGTCATGTGTTATTTTTATAGTTCAGGTTCTTACGGACACGGCGATACATAATATGTCCACTTTTTATTTATTTAGATTTACACAATAATATTATTTTTGAAACAAAAAAAAAAATCACGTTTAGTGTCTTCGATTTTGATCACTTTTATTACCTTTTTTGGGAAGTGAGGTGGGCAAAATTGCCATTTTATCATTTTTTTTTTTTTATGAAGTTCACCGTACAGGGAAAATAACAAACCTATTTCATAGATCAGGTCGTTACGGAGGCGGTGATATATAACATGTGTAGTGTATTTTATTTTTTTAATTTTTATTAGTGATAAATGTGTTTTTTTATTTTTACTTTTTTTCACTTTAATTTTTTTTTTTTACCTAGACCCACTTGCTTCTTGAAGATCCAGTGGATCTGGTGTCCATATAATACAGTACAGTACATTATATAATGTACTGTACTGTATTTTTTTACTTTACACTTAACCACTTCAGCCCCCCTAGCTTAAACACCCTTAATGACCAGGCCACTTTTTACAATTCCGCACTACACTACTTTCACCGTTTATTACTCCGTCATGCAACTTACCACCCAAATGAATTTTACCTCCTTTTCTTCTCACTAATAGAGCTTTCATTTGGTGGTATTTCATTGTTGCTGACATTTTTACTTTTTTTGCTATTAATAAAAATTTAACGACATTTTTGCAAAAAAATGAAATTTTTCACTTTCTGTTGTAAAATTTTTCAAAAAAAACTACATTTCTATATAAATTTTCTCTAAATTTATTGTTCTACATGTCTTTGATAAAAAAATCCAATAAGTGTATATTTATTGGTTTGGGTAAAAGTTATAGCGTTTACAAACTATGGTGCAAAAAAGTGAATTTCGGCATTTTGAAGCAGCTCTGACTTTCTGAGCACCTGTCATGTTTCTTCAGGTGCTAGAATGTCAGGATAGTATAAATAATCCCCAAATCACACCATTTTAGATAGAAGACACCCCAAAGTATTTACGGAGGGGCATGGTGAGTTCATGTATCATTTAATTTTTTTTCACAAGTTAGCGGAAAATGACACTTTCTGAGGAAAAAAATAATAATAATAAAGTTTCCATTTCTGCTAACTTCTGGCAAAAATAAATAAAATCTCAGACGGGCTCACTATGCCCCTCTGTGAATACCTTGGGGTGTCTAATTTCCGAAATGGGGTCATTTGTGGGGTGTGTTTACTGTTCTGGCATTTTGGGCGGGGCTAAATTGTGAGCAGCCATGTAAAAGCTAAAGGTACTCGTTGGAATTTGGGCCCCTTTGTGCACCCAGGCTGCAAAAAAGTGTCACTCATGTGGTATCGCCGTACTCAGGAGAAGTAGGGCAATGTGTTTTGGGGTGTATTTTTACATATACCTATACTGTGTGTGAGAAATATCTCTGTAAACTGACAACTTTGTATAAAAAAAATTAAAAAGTTGTCATTTACAGAGATATTTCTCACACAAAGTATGGGTATATATAAAAATACACCCCAAAACACATTGTGCTACTTCTCCTGAGTACGGCGATACCACATGAGTGACACTTTTTGCAGCCTGGATGCGCAAAGGGCCCTAATTCCAATGAGTACCTTTAGGATTTCACAGGGCATTTTTACGCATTTGGATTCCAGACTTCTTCTCACGCTTTAGGGGCCCCTAAAATGCCAGGGCAGTATAAATACCCCACATGTGACCCCATTTTGGAAAGAAGACACCCCAAGGTATTCCGTGAGGGGTATGGTGAGTTCATGTAAAATTTTATTTTTGTCACAAGTTAGTGGAATATGAGACTTTGTAAAAACAAAATAAAAAAAATATATATCAATTTCCGCTAACTTGTGCCAAAAAAAAAATTTCTGTGAACTCGCCATGCCCCTCACGGAATACCTTGGGGTGTCTTCTTTCCACAATGGGGTCACATGTGGGGTATTTATACTCACCTGGCATTTAGGGGTCCTAAAGCGTGAGAATCCAAATGCATAACAATGCCCTGTGAAATCCTAAAGGTACTCATTGGTTTTAGGGCCCTTTGCGCATCTTGGCTGCAAAAGTGTCACACATGTGGTATCGCCGTACTCAGGAGAAGTAGGGCAATGTGTTTTGGGGTGTATTTTTATATATTCCCATGCTGGGTGAGAGAAATATCTCTGTAAATGACAACTTTTTAAAAAATTTTATTCAAAGTTGTCAATTTACAGAGATATTTCTCTCACCCAGCATGAGTATATGTAAAAATACACCCCAAAACACATCGCCATACTTATCCTGAGTACGGCGATACCACATGAGTGACACTTTTTTGCAGCCAAGATGCGCAATGGGGCCCAAATTCCAATGAGTACCTTTTAGGAGGGCATTTTTACGCATTTTTCTTCTCGCGCTTTAGGGCTCCTAAAATGCCAGGGCAGTATAAATACCCCACATGTGACCCCATTTTGGAAAGAAGACAGCCCAAGGTATTCCATGAGGGGCATGGCGAGTTGATAGAAAAAAAATTTTTGGGCACAAGTTAGTGGAAATTGATTTTTTATAGTTTTTCTCACAAAGTCTCCCTTTCCGCTAACTTTTGACAAAAAGTTTAATTTTTCATGGACTCACTATGCCCCTCAGCGAATACCTTGGGGTGTCTTCTTTCCAAAATGGGGTCACATGTGGGGTATTTATACTGCCCTGGCATTTTAGGGGCCCTAAAGCGTGAGAAGAAAAATGCGTAAAATGCCCTCCTAAAAGTTACTCATTGGAATTTGGGCCCTTTGCGCATCTTGGCTGCAAAAAGTGTCACACATGTGGTATCGCCGTACTCAGGAGAAGTAGGGCAATGTGTTTTGGGGTGTATTTTTACATATACCCATGCTGGGTGAGAGAAATATCTCTGTAAATTGACAACTTTGAATAAAAAAATTTAAAAAGTTGTCATTTACAGAGATATTTCTCTCACCCAGCATGGGAATATATAAAAATACACCCCAAAACACATTGCCCTACTTCTCCTGAGTACGGCGATACCACATGTGTGCCACTTTTGCAGCCAAGATGCGCAAAGGGCCCTAATTCCAATGAGTACCTTTAGGCCCCTTTCACACGGCGAGTTTTCGCGCGGGTGCAATGCGTGAGGAGGGCGCATTGCACCCGCACTGAATCGGACCCATTCATTTCTATGGGGCTGTGCACATGAGCGGTGATTTTCACGCATCACTTCTGCGTTGCGTGAAAATCGCAGCATGTTCTATATTCTGCGTTTTTCACGCAACGCAGGCCCCATAGAAGTGAATGGGGATGCGGGAAAATCGCAAGCATCCGCTACCAAGTGCGGATGCGTTGCGATTTTCCCGCATTGTTGCTTAGCAACGGGACCCAATCTCTATTATTTCCCCTTATAACATGGTTATAAGGGAAATAATAGCATTCTTAATAAAGAATGCATTGTTAAATGATGAGGAAGGGTTAAAAATAATAAAAGTTAACTTACCTTAGCCACTTGATCGCGTAGTCGCGATCTGTCCTCTCTTTCCCTGCAGCATCGATGATCTAAAGGACCTGTGATGACGTCACATCACATGGCCCAATCACCTGCTCCATCACTATGGTGATGGAGCATGTGATTGGTCCATGTGACCATGTGACATCATCCAAGGTCATAATCACTATCCTCAGGCTGTGGATAGTGCTTAAGGACCTTGGATGATGTCACGTGGTCACATGGACCAATCACATGCTCCATCACCATAGTGATGGAGCAGGTGATTGAGCCATGTGATGCTGTGACATCATCACAGGTCCTTTACATCTTTCAAGCTAACGGAGAGGAGGCCGGGCTTCGCGATCAAATGGACCAGGTAAGTTATGATTAGTTTATTATTTTTAACCCATTCTGCACCGGGTTCAACATTAGGGAGATGGCCAAGTGTATTATTTTACATTATAACTATGTTATAATGTGAAATAATACCAGCGGGACAATTTCTGACCCAAACATGCACTTCTGTGAAGAAGTGCAGGTTGAGTCTGGGTACAAAAGTGCCGATTTTTCTCCCGCGCGTGCAAAACGCATGACAGCGCTTTGCACTCGCAGGGAAAAATCGCGGCAATTCCCGCAACGCACCCGCACTGTTTGACGGAGTGCACCCGCAACGCCCGTCTGAAAGAGGCCTTAGGCCTCTTTCACACGAGCGTGTCCGGATTAGGTCCGGATGCGTTGCGGATGCATTCAGGGAAAACTGTGCGATTTCACAGGCAAAGCCATTCAGTTTTGCCTGCGATTGCGTTCAGTTGTTCAGTTTTTTCCGCGCGGGTGCAATGCGTTTTGATGCGTTTTTCACGCGCGTGATAAAAAACTGAAGGTTTACAAACAACATCTTCTAGCAACCATCAGTGAAAAACGCAACGCACCCGCACCTGCTTGCGGATGCAATGCGTTTTTCACGCAGCCCCATTCACTTCTATTGGGGCTAGGGCTGCGTGAAAAACGCAGAATATAGAACATGCTGCGATTTTCACGCAACGCACAAGTGATGCGTGAAAAAAAAAGCTCATGTACACAGACCCATTGAAATGAATGGGTCAGGATTCAGTGCGGGTGCAATGCGTTCACATCACGCATTGCACCTGTGCGGAAAACTCGCCCGTGTGAAAGGGGCCTTAGGATTTCACAGGGCATTTTTACGCATTTGGATTCTCACGCTTTAGGGCCCCTAAAATGCCAGGGCAGTATAAAAACCCCACAAGTGACCCCATTGTGAAAAGAAGACACCCCAAGGTATTCCGTGAGGGGCATGGCGAGTTCACAGAAAAAAATTTTGGGCACAAGTTAGCGGAAATTGATTTTTATTTTTATTTTTACAAAGTCTCATATTCCACTAACTTGTGACAAAAATACAATTTTACATGAACTCACCATACCCCTCACGGAATACCTTGGGGTGTCTTCTTTCTAAAATGGGGTCACATGTGGGGTGTTTGTACTGCCCTGGCATTTGAGGGTCTCCGCAATCATTACACGTATGGCCAGCATTAGGAGTTTCTGCGATTCTCCGTATATTGAGCATACGGGTAATGAGATTTTTTCCGTTCAGCCGCTGGGCTGAAAAAAATAAAATGAACGGCGCAGATTTATTCATTCGCATCAATCAATGTGGATGAAAAATCTCTGCCAAAATCAGTGACTGCGGTGCGGTGGGCTGGGCGCTAGCTACCTAACAAGTAGCTAACTAACTGGCGGGGATAAGGGACCCTTATGCCCCATTCACACGTCCGCAATTCTGTTTGCGGAACGGAATTGCGGACCCATTCATTTCTATGGGGACAGACTTTGTCCCGCTCGGATCCGGAATTACGGATCCGCGCTCCGGGTCTGCACTTCCGTTCCGCAAAAATATAGAACATGTCCTATTCTTGTCCGCAATTGCGGACAAGAAAAAGCATTTTCTATATAGTTCTGGCAATGTGCGGATCTGCAAAATGCGGAAAGCACATTGCCGGTGTCCGTGTTTTGAGGATCTGTGGATCCGCAGATCTGCGGATCCGATCCACGGATCCGTGAATCCACGGATCCGCAAAACACATATGGACGTCTGAATGGAGCCTTACAAGGGTGTGATCAATGACAGGGGGTGATCAGGGGTCTAGATGGGGTGATCAAGGGGTTAACAAGGGGTTAATAGGTGAGGGGGGTGGGGGGTTAGTGTAGTGTTTGGTGCAACTTTACATAGTTACCTGGTCCTCTGGTGGTCGATCCCAGCAAATGGGACCACCAGAGGACCAGGTAGCAGGTATATCAGACGCTGTTCACAAAACAGCGTCTGATATACTTGTTTGATGCGATTTATATCGCATCTACAGCCTGCCAGCGATGGATCATCGCTGGCAGGCTGTAGTTAAACTCCTGAGACGCGTGCTACTGTGAACGCGCGTGCTCGTGCGCGCGCGTTCACAGGTAATCTCGCGTCTCGCGAGATGACGCACTTCTGCGGCGCCCCAGAACAGCCCGACCGCCGCGAGAACGCAGTTGTGCGTTAGGCGGTCGGGAAGTGGTTAATCAGAGCAGCGGAGGATGAGGAGAGAGGGAAGCTGGGGACTGGAGCTAGGTGGGGCTGCAACAAGAACAGCAGCCCCCCACAGCTGCTCTCTCCCTCTTAACCCATTCCATATAGCGGTCCCTATGTACCGTGGCATGAAAGGGGTTAAACGGCTGACAACCCTGCGGAGGGGGGGGGGTTAAAAAAAAGAAACAGAGTTTGTAGTTTCTGATCCCGCGGTCACAGATCGCGGGCATCAGAAACTAATGAAAGCGCTGCAAACCTAAGGTCTGAATTGACCTGCGGTTTGCAGCAATCGCCCCTTGGCATTAGAACGTGGTTCCTGCTGCACGATCACAGCAATAACCATGTTCCTATCGCGTTTTTTTTTTTTAAACATTCGATTTTTTTCAGGACTTATGGGTACGCCCTGTGTCCTTAAGGACTCGGACATTAGGGTGTACCCATAAGTCCTATGTCCTTAAGGGGTTAAACAACACGGATTACTGGTTGTTCACCCTTCTCAACCCCCGCTACAAAGAAAACTTCTCATCTCTCATTCCTCTGGTGGAGAGGACAAGCAAAATGGTGCCATACCAGAAGGTCATTATTGAAAAATTGCTCCAAAATTGGTAGGGCAGACATCCAAATTGATCGTCGGCGTCACGCGGACGTGTGGTCAGCCAGAAGTTAACTAGACTCAACAAAGCTGCAGCAGGCACTCACCCATAAAGTTTTAAATGGTCAGCTCACCTGCAGGCCCTCGCATATAATGTTTTACAGGGTCAGCTCACCTGCAGGCCCTCGCATATAACTTTTTACAAGGTAAGCTCACCTGCAGGCCCTCACCTACAATCTTTTACAGGGTCAGCTCACCTGCAGGCGCTCATCTACAACCCTTTAGAGGGTCAGCTGAACAGCAGGCCCTCAAGCATAATGTTTTATAGGGTCATCTCAGCAGCAGGCCCTCAACCATAATTTTTTCGATGGTCAGCTCAGCAGCAGGCCCTCAACCATAATGTTTTATAGGATTAGATCAGCAGCAGGCCCTCTACCATAATTTTTTCGATGGTCAGCTAAGAAGCAGGCACTCTCCCAGAACACTAGTTCGGCTCGAGCATCGCTATGCTCGGCGTTTCATCAAACACCGTGTGTGCTCGAGCGAAATGCTCATCAGTGTATTTAAATCTAATGTAGCCTCTATTTCTATTTAGACGATCGCTGTACAGTCAGGGAATCTCTCAGTGTGTGTCCGCGGCTTAGGGGTACCTGCTCTGACTCCATATATAGCTATGTCCATATATGGAGTCAGTGTTTGGGGACACCCAGTGTATTTAAATCTAATTTAGCCTGCATTTCTGAAAAGTTTCTGCTGCGATTCAAACTTATGACTTTCTGCATTAGAGGCAAGCCCCTCAGCTATAATAGCTGCATACCCAATTACTTAAAAAAAAAGAGACTTCTACTGTAGAGGAATACTTATTACTAGTGATGAGCGAGCACCAATGTGTTCGTGTACTCGGTCCGAACACATAGCGATATCCGTTCGCTCGGCCGAGCACCTGAGTATAATGGAAGTCAATGGGAGACAATCAGGCATCCCCTGCTCAGATGAGAGGAGAGTGCCTGGTCTATTGGAAAAGGTCAGAAAGTGACAGAAACACCACCGAAATGGATGTGGAACAGCATGGGGACCATGTCTGGGTGCATCTTGGACTCCAATGTCGAGGCTGGGAATCATATTGTCCCAGTTGTCCGCCACTTTTACATAGGGACAAAATCATGCCCCGCCCCGTCAAAAAAAAAAAAAATTTTATAGGTAAAATTGTTAAGAAACATTCTTTTCTGTATATTCAATTGTATATACAGTGAAAATGTTGCCAAAAATTAAAAGGAAGAAGCACTCTTTTTCAGAAATAGAGGCTAAACCTAATTTAAATATATAAGTTTTTAGCCATATAATATTTATAAGTATTATTATATATTTAGAATTAATAATATATTATAATATATGTAAATATATTATGACTAAAAACATCAGTGACGGGATTTGAACTCACAGCTTCTGCATCACAGCCCATAACTTTAACCACTACACTATACAGCTGCATCTGTGAGTTAAAATCCCGTCACAAACTTTTTCAGAAATAGAGGTTAAATTAGATTTATATATTTTATATATTTTTTAGTAATTGTATAAAATGTATGGCACAAAATAAATGTGTAATTACTATAAAAAAAAAAAATAATAATATATATATATATATATATATATATATATATATATATATATATATATATATAAATCCAGAGACAGAGGCCTCATGGAGTACTCTGAAACGTTGCCTTGGAATAAATTGGGTCATCACCACTTAACTTAGGAGTGCTGCCTCTTCTCCTGGATTTATCTATCTATATATACATATATATATATATATATATATATATATATCTATATCCATGAAAAATCAAAGCAGCACTCTTCTTGTGAAAAATACCGCAGTGACTTTATTCACACATGTGACACAAAATAAGCAACGTTTCAACCCCCTTCCGGGATCCTTCTCAAGCCAAGTGCCTTGGGGATTGAAACGTTGCTTATTTTGTGTCACATGTGTGAATAAAGACACTGCGGTTTTTTTTCACAAGAAGAGTGCTGCGTTGATCTTTCATGGATATACATGCCTGATGTCAAGGGTGAGACATGTGCACCTGATAAACCATAAAAGCGAGTGCTGCCGGAATTATTATATTTATATATATATATATATATATATATATATATATATATATATACACACACATTATATACATATTTTTGCATTTTTACAGGTTATTTGTAGAGATGAGCGAATCGAAGTTGCCGAAGTGGAATTCAATCTGAATTTTAAAAAAAATTATATTTATCCCGAAGTCGAATTCCCTAGCACTTTGTTGTAACGAATCACATTTTTTTCTAATAAGGCTGCTACACATGTTGGAATGAGGAAGTAAGAAGCCCATGAACGAGGGATCACCCACAACGCCATGCATGCATCCAGTCATTCAGCAGCTAGCCAGCCCCTTAGATGTCAGAGCTGCATAAAAAGTCTTAGCCTGCTTGGTCTCCGCCATTTTACAGTGAACTTAGTGCAGGGAGTGACATGACAGGCACTAGAAACAGTGTTTAGGAAAGATTTTATTCATAAAAACAAAAAAAAATAGGGGCTATGCTATTACACCTTGCTCCACTAATTGGGATTACTAAAAGTAATCTATTACTACAGATTTTATGTGGTTTGCATTGTTTGATACATCAGTAATTCCAGTAATCCTTGCTTATGTTATTGGGGTTAAACTGCAGTCTGATACAAACAGTTTTGGGGTGTATTTAGTTCATATATAAGTACAATCCTTCCTTCTCAATTCTGGGGTGGCATTGCAGTCTTATGCAACCAGTTTTGGGTGTATTTAGTTGATACAGTTGTGTTCAAAATTATTCAACCCCCAATGCTGTAAAGGATTTTAGGGAATTTAGTGTACATTTGTAATTGTGTTCACAATGAAATCTTAAAAGGAATTTTTAAAGAACCAAATGCAACTAAAATTACATCAATTGTTTTTGTACAGTACAGTACAGTATTAAATGTTTTTTTTGTGATTTTTTTCATTGATACAATTATTTAACCCCTTAAAGACTACCACTCTTAAGAACAGAGGTTCATTCAAGTGTTTTCGATCAGGTATTGAAAACACCTGTGGGTGTGAAGGAGCAGCAATCAAGCATAATAAGCACCAATTAGGCAGATTTAAAATGACTATGATACTCAGCTCCTTCTAGACATTTACTGGCGTGTTTAAAAACATGGTGAAGTCAAGAGAATGGTCCAGGAAGATAAGAGAAGAGGTGATTTCTCTTCACAGGAAGGGCAATGGCTATAATAACATTGCAAAGATGTTAAACATATCAAGAGACACCATAGGAAGCATCATTCGCAAATTCAAGGCAAAGACCACTGTTAAAACGCTACCTGGTCGTGGCAGAAAGAAGATGCTGACTTCGACTGCTGTGCGCTACCTGAAGCGCAAAGTGGAGAAAAGTCCCCATGTGACTGCTGAGGAACTAAAAAAAGATTTGTCAGATGCGGGTACTGAAGTTTCAGCTCAGACAATAAGGCGCACACTGCGTAATGAAGGCCTCCATGCCAGAACTCCCAGGCGCACCCCCTTGCTGTCTCCAAAGAATAAGAAGAGTCGACTGCAGTATGCCAAAAGTCATGTGGACAAACCACAAAAGTTTTGGGATAGTGTTCTGTGGACTGATGAAACAAAATTAGAACTGTTTGGGCCCATGGATCAACGCTATGTTTGGAGGAGGAAGAACAAGGCATATGAAGAAAAGAACACCTTGCCTACTGTGAAGCATGGCGGGGGGGGGGGGGGGTCAATCATGCTTTGGGGCTGTTTTGCTTCTACAGGTACAGGGAAGCTTCAGCTTGTGCAAGGTACCATGAATTCTCTTCAGTACCAGGAGATATTGGATGAAAATGTGATGCAGTCCGTCACAAACCTGAGGCTTGGGAGACGTTGGACCTTTCAACAGGACAATGATCCCAAGCATACCTCCAAGTCCACTAGAGCATGGTTGCAGATTAAAGGCTGAAACATTTTAAAGTGGCCATCGCAGTCACCAGACTTAAATCCGATTGAGAACCTCTGGTGGGACTTAAAGAAAGCAGTTGCAGCACGCAAGTCTAAGAATGTGACTGAACTGGAGGCTTTTGCCCATAAGGAATGGGCGAAGATACCCGTAGATCGCTACAAGACACTTGTGTCAAGCTATGCTTCACGTTTAAACGATGTTATAATTAGAAAAGGATGTTGTACTAAGTACTAAGATTGAATGTCACTTGGGGGTTGAATAAAACTGATAATGATGTGAGCACAGAAAAGACATTTGTGGTTATTTCATTATAAATGTTATGTTATATTTGTCTGACTTACAAGTGCCTCTTTGATTTAATTGTAAGCAAGATGACTGAAATGATCAAAATCAATGTCAAACTGGCCAAAACACTCAATTTCAGTGGGGGTTGAATAATTTTGAACACAACTGTATATAAGTACATCAATTCCTCCTTGATTCTGGTGTGAAATTGCAGTCTGATATAGTTTTGGTGTGTATTTATTTTATATAAAAGTATATCCATTCCAACTTAAATCTGGGATTAAATTGCGATCTGATACAAACAGTTTTGGGATGAATTTAGTTGATATAAAGGAACTTCCCTTCCTCCTTCATTCTTACGTGAAATTGCAGTTTGATACAACCAGTTTTGGGGTGTATTTAGTTGATATATAAGTACTAGAGATGAACGAATCAAAGTTGACGAAGTGGAATTCAATCCGAATTTCAAGTACAATTTGATTCGCACTGAAGCCAAATTTCCTCACACTTTGTGGTAACGAGTCACATTTTTTCCTAAAATGGCTGCTGCACGTGTGAGAACATGGAGATGGAATGTTGATTGATAACTATTTTATGAGCTACTACTATCTTAAAAGTAGAGAAATTCAAAGTAAATAAAAGAAATATTGACCCCCAAATTACCACTAACATGAAATACAATGTGTCACCAGAACACAGTCTCAGAATCGGTTAGATAAGTAAAAGCATTTCAAAGTTATTACCCCATAAAGTGACATACGTCAGATTTTTAAAAATAGGCCTGGTCAGGAAGGTAAAAACTGTCCTAGGATAGAAGGGGTTAATGATTGTGTGCCAACATTTATTTAATTTCACTTGGCAGTGGCCAAGTCAGCGCAGCTCACATCAGTTCTTCATTTCTTACTGCATTGTTGTGCATATGGGGGTACATTTATTAATACCTGAATTTAGAAGCTGATCTTAATAAACCCTAGTCTGGTGGTGGCTCCATCGAAGTTATGAAGAAGCGATGGCCTCTTCATAACTTCAGCGCATCCAGCACCAGTTCTAAATGTAAGAGAGCTTCTGTTTATTTGAAGATTATTAGCAATTCATGTAAATTTATGGTTACACAGTCGCATGACTGCCTCATGGAGAAAACAACTCATGATCTGATAAGTAATTCGTTTATATAAAGACATTGTAAACACCACTGTGGAGAGAGTTACCAACTGTGACACACGAGTTGACAATGGATTCCAGTACCTACAAGCTCTATCACAAAGGCTGCTTTGATTCCAGAGAACATCTGGACGTTTACTTCTCAGATAAAGATGAAATGGTATTTGGGGAGGATTCCTTGTTATTTCCCATTGAAAATCTTAGAAACACTTTTGCACTGGGTATGTATTTTTTGTGTTTATTTAGATTTGTTGCTATTAGTGATGAGCGAGCATGCTCAGCCGAATATCTGTTCAGCTCGAGCATCACTATGCTCGGCACATGGCGGTACTCGACCGAGAATCGCATGTGCACGAGCGCAATGCTCGAGTCTCCACCCTGCACGTTTCGTGCGTTGTAAGCAGCCAATAAAGGTGCAAGTAAGTACTGCCCTCACTGTAATGCCAGTAGCCATGTTGGCTGCTGGCATTATAGATATTGGCTGGCCGTAACGCGTCATCAGAGGTTATATAGCAGCCGATGACATGTCCTCGGATCAGTCATAGTCAGGGAGAGCAGAGCGTAGGAAGGCAAAGACAATGTAGGGAGCAATTTTCACAGTTTTTATTCAGAAAAAGCTTTTCCAAGACCTAAAAGTCCTTTTAAGGACTACTGTGTGTGTGTGTGTTTTAGAGCAGCAATCTATTTAACTGCTGCAGTCTCAGGGACATTGTTTCAGAAGGGACAGATAGTAAAAACAGCAAATGTCTCTCGCTGCACTACCAAAAGCTATTCAAAGACCTCAAAGTCCTTTTAAGGACTACTGTCTGTGTTTGACAGCAGCAAGATATTTTTATTTTATACCTATTAGTCACATATACTGTACATCATCCGCAGACTGTCTTTATTAATGTGGGCCACATCTAGTGTCCATAATCTATGGTGTTCTGTAACCAATAGTGTAGAACATCTGCAAACAATGTCTGTATTACAAATTCCAATAATCTGGGCCACATATAGTGTTTATCATGTGTGGCTCTGTGTAAAAAATACTGAACAACATCTGCAAACAGTGTCTGCATTACAAATTCCAATAATCTGGGCCATATCTAGTGTCCATAATCTGTGGTGTTCGGTAATCAATACTGTAGAATATCTGCAAACAGTGTCTGTATTACAAATTCCAATAATCTGGGCCTATATATAGTGTCCATAATCTGTGGTGTTCGGTAGTCAATACTGTAGAATATCTGCAAACAGTGTCTGTATTACAAATTCCAATAACCTGGGCCATATCTAGTGTCCATAATCTGTGTTGTTCGGTAGTCAATACTGTAGAATATCTGCAAACAGTGTCTGTATTACAAATTCCAATAATCTGGGCCACATCTAGTGTCCATAATCTGTGGTGTTCGGTAGTCAATACTGTAGAATATCTGCAAACAGTATCTGTATTACAAATTCCAATAATTTGGGCCATATCTAGTGTCCATAATCTGTGGTGTTCCTTAACCAATAGTGTAGAACATCTGCAAACAGTGTCTGTATTACAAATTCCAATATTCTGGGCCTAATATAGTGTCCATAATCTGTGGTGTTCTGTAACCAATAGTGTAGAACATCTGCAAACAGTGTCTGTATTACAAATTCCAATAATCTGGGCCATATCTAGTGTCCATAATCTGTGGTGTTCTGTAATCAATAGTGCAGAACATCTGCAAACAGTGTCTGTATTACAAATTCCAATCATCTGGGCCACATCTAGTGTTCATAATCTGTGGTGTTCTGTAACCAATAGTGTAGAACATCTGCAAACAGTGTCTGTATTACAAATTCCAATAATCTGGGCCTAATATAGTGTCCATAATCTGTGGTGTTCTGTAACCAATAGTGTACAATGTCTGTGAAGGTTCTCATTTATCCAGGTCATGGTATATCTGTAAAGAATAAATCAAGGCAACTGGACTTGCTGTGAAACGTTTTCAAGAAATCTACAGTGTTCCTTAACCAATAGTATAGAACATCTGCAGTGTCTGTATTACAAATTTCAATAATCTGGGCCTAATATAGTGTCCATATTCTGTGGGTTTCTGTGACATATACTGTCCTGCATCCGAAAACAGTGTCTGTAGTGGACAGTAAAACAATCTGCGCCACATCTAGTAACAAAACCATTAATATGAAGAAGGTGAGCACTAAGGGATGGGAAGTGGGCGTGATACTAATGGTGCACGCAGAGGCCGTGGCCCTGGGCGCAATTAAATTGTTACTGCTGCCAGTGCTCCAGAGAAAAAAAACATCCACCGTACCCAGCTTTTTGTCCAACTTAGCTGGGCGGCGCAGGACAACACAGTCCAAGTCGGACCAGTAAGATCAGTTGGTCGGTTGGATTGCTGAATATAATGCTTCCAGTCAGTTAAGCACCACCCTCTCGTCCAGTCTCTGTAGCCACGAGATCATCCTTTCTCATACCATGGCTTGCCAAACGAGTGATCCCACACTCGGATATTCCGAGGAGCTCTTTCCAGCGCCACTTTTGGATTTGGCCCTCTCGCTCAGCACGCTTGAAGCCTCTTCAACCTCTTGAGCCTTCTCAGTCTCAAGAAGATGACAGTGGTGAACAACAACCATTCATTCACGAGGTGGATGATAATGAGACACAGTTGTCAATCACTGAGATTGTGGTTAGGTCAAGTCAGGAGGATGAGCAGAGTGAGGAAGTGGAAGAGGAGGTGATGGATGATGAGGTCACTGACCCAACATGGGAAGGTGAAAAGCCTAGCGAGAACAGTACAGAGGGGGAGGGATCTGCAGCACCGCAACAGTCTGGAAGAGGCAGTGGGGTTGCAAAAGGAAGAAGTTGGCCCACACCAAACAGGCCCGCAACAGTTACACGGAACACCCCCATGCGTAAATCTACCCTGCCAAGGGGTAGGTGTTCCACAGTATGGTGCTTATTTGATGAAAGTGCAGATGACAAAAGAGTGATAGTTTGCAACCTGTGACGTATCAAAATGAGCCGGGGCGTGAACACTAGCAACCGTCACAACCATCAGCATGATCCACCACATGGCTTTCAAGCGCCCTAATAAGTGAGCCAAACGCCTGGGTCCACAATCTGGGTCTGTGGGTCACACCACTGCCTCCTCTTCCCCTGTGTTACACACTGCTGGCCAATTCCATGTCTAAGGCGCAGGCCCGGATGACCCTCCTCCTGCACCTGGACCTTTGCATGAACCGTCAGCAACGACATCCAATTCTCTGTCCCAGCGCAGGGTCCAAATGTCGATAACACAGGCATTTGAATGCAAGCGCAAAGACCCACCCACTCACAGGCCATAGCACTAAATGCGCAACTTTCGAAATTATTGGCCCTTGAAATGTTGCTATTTAGACTTTTGGACACTGAGGCCTTCCGCAGCCTGATGTTGGTGGCTGTCCCTGGGTACTCAGTCCCCAGCCGCCACTATTTTTTACTGTGTGCTGTGCACGCCTGTAGCGGAGAGGCGGTATACTCCACAATATCTCCGCTGGTAGACCGGAACAGCATACAATAATCCAGGTAGCGTTACAAGGATCCCTTTTTCCCAAGGACTAGACGACACAAAGCCTGGGAGACAACTGAACTTTATTTTCTAGGCATAGCACACATACCTCTCAAACCCCCAACAGCCTAATTTACATACAATGGGATAGAAAGAAGGTGGAGGGGAAGAGGCACAGAACAGCCGCCCTGCATTTACCATAGTAAACAGTACAAACTGAGCTGTACAGACAGCCTAACAAAGTGGAATAGCAATGTGCTACAACAGGTAATAACTAGAGATGAGCGAACACCTGGATGTTCGGGTTCGAGAAGTTTGACTGAACTTCCCGAAAATATTCGGGTTCGGGATCCGAACTCGACCCGAACTATATCTCGAACCCGAACCCCATTGAAGTCAATGGGGACCCGAACTTTTGGGCACTAAAAAGGCTGCAAAATAGTCCAGGAAAGGGCTAGAGGGCTGCAAAAGGCAGCAAAATGTAGGTAAATGCCCTGCAAACAAATGTGGATAGGGAAATGAATTAAAATAAAATAAATAAAAATTAAACAATAACAATTGGAGAGAGGTCCCATAGGAGAGAATCATGCGTCATATCACCCACCACTGGAGAAGGCCACTCAGTTATTTCGGCCCCAGCACCCAGACAGAGGAGAGAGGTCCCACAGCAAGGAATCATGCGTCATATCACCCACCACTGGAGAAGGCCACTTTCAGTTATTTTGGCCCAGCACCCAGACCGAGGATACAGGTCCCACAGCAAGGAATCATGCGTCATATCACCCACCACTTGAGAGGGCCACTCAGTTATTTCGGCCCCAGCACCCAGACAGAGGAGAGAGGTCCCACATCAAGGAATCATGCGTCATATCACCCACAACTGGAGAGGGCCACTTTCAGTTATTTCGGCCCCAGCCGCCAGACAGAGGAGAGAGGTCCCACAGCAAGGAATAAGGCGTCATATTACCCACCACTGGAGAAGGCCACTTTCAGTTATTTCGGCCCCAGCACCCAGAGAGAGGAGAGAGGTCCCACAGCAAGGAATCATGCGTCATATCACCCACCATTGGAGAAGGCCACTTTCAGTTATTTCGGCTCCAGCACCCAGACGGAGGAGAGAGGTCCCACAGCAAGGAATCATGCGTCATATCACCCACCACTGGAGAAGGCCACTTTCAGTTATTTCGGCACAGCACCCAGACCTAGGATACAGGTCCCACAGCAAGGAATCATGCGTCATATCACACACCACTGGAGAAAGCCACTCAGTTATTTCGGCCCCAGCACCCAGATAGAGGAGAGAGGTCCCACAGCAAGGAATAAGGCGTCATATCACCCACCACTGGAGAGGCCACTTTCAGTTATTTCGGCCCCAGCACCCAGACAGAGAGAGAGGTCCCACAGCAAGAAATCATGCGTCATATCACCCACCACTGGAGAAGGCCACTTTCAGTTATTTCTGACCCTCAGCACCCAGACAGAGGAGAGAGTCCCACAGCAAGGAGCATATCACCGCCGCTGATCATATCACCCACCACTGGAGAAAGCCACTTCAGTTATTTCGGCCCCAGCACCCAGATAGAGGAGAGAGGTCCCACTGCAAGGAATCATGCGTCATATCACCCACCATTGGAGAAGGCCACTTTCAGTTATTTCGGCCCCAGCCCCCAGACAGAGGAGAGAGGTCCCACAGCAAGGAATCATGCGTCATATCACCCACCACTGGAGAAGGCCACTTTCAGTTATTTCGGCCTCAGCACCCAGACAGAGGAGAGAGGTCCCACAGCAAGGAATAAGGCGTCATATCACCCACCACTGGAGAAGGCCACTTTCAGTTATTTCGTCCCAAGCACCCAGACAGAGGAGAGAGGTCCCACAGCAAGGAATAAGGTGTCATATTACCCACCACTGGAGAAGGCCACTTTCAGTTATTTCAGCCCAGCACGCAGACTGAGGAGAGAGGTCTCACAGCAAGGAATCATGCGTCATTTCACCCACCACTAGAGAAGGCCACTTTCAGTTATTTTGGCCCCAGCACCCAGACAGAGGAGAGAGGTTCCACAGCAAGAAATAAGGCGTCATATCACCCACCACTGGAGAAGGCCAGTTTCAGTTATTTAGGCCACAGCACCCAGAACGAGGATACAGGTCCCACAGCAAGGAATCATGCGTCATATCACCCACCACTGGAGAAGGCCACTTTCAGTTATTTCGGCCCCAGCACTCAGACAGAGGAGAGAGGTCCCACAGCAAGAAATCATGCGTCATATCACCCACCACTGGAGAGGGCCACTTTCAGTTATTTCGTCCCCAGCACCCAGACAGAGGAGAGAGGTCCCACAGCAAGGAATAAGGCATCATATCACCCACCATTGGAGAAGGCCACTTTCAGTTATTTCGGCACAGCACCCAGACCGAGGAGAGAGTCCCACAGCAAGGAATCAGGTGTCATATCACCCACCACTGGAGAAGGCCACTTTCAGTTATTTCAGCCACAGCACCCAGACCGAGGATACAGGTCTCACAGCAAGGAATCATGCGTCATTATCACCCACCACTGGAGAAGGCCACTTTCAGTTATTTTGGCCCCAGCACCCAGACAGAGGAGAGAGGTCCCACAGCAAGAAATAAGGCGTCATATCACCCACCACTGGAGAAGGCCACTTTCAGTTATTTCGGCCCAGCACCCAGACCGAGGAGAGAGGTCCCACAGCAAGGAATCATGCGTCATTTCACCCACCACTAGAGAAGGCCACTTTCAGTTATTTAGGCCACAGCACCTAGAACAGAGGATACAGGTCCCACAGCAAGGAATCATGCGTCATATGACCCACCACTGGAGAAGGCCACTTTCAGTTATTTCGGCCCCAGCACTCAGACAGAGGAGAGAGGTCCCACAGCAAGGAAATCATGCGTCATATCACCCACCACTGGAGAGGGCCACTTTCAGTTATTTCGGCCCCAGCACCCAGACAGAGGAGAGAGGTCCCACAGCAAGGAATAAGGCGTCATATCACCCACCACTGGAGAAGGCCACTTTAAGTTATTTCGGCCCAGCACCCAGACCGAGGAGAGAGGTCCCACAGCAAGGAATCATGCGTCATTTCACCCACCACTAGAGAAGGCCACTTTCAGTTATTTAGGCCACAGCACCCAGAACGAGGATACAGGTCCCACAGCAAGGAATCATGCGTCATATGACCCACCACTGGAGAAGGCCACTTTTAGTTATTTCGGCCCCAGCACTCAGACAGAGGAGAGAGGTCCCACAGCAAGGAAATCATGCGTCATATCACCCACCACTGGAGAGGGCCACTTTCAGTTATTTCGGCCCCAGCACCCAGACAGAGGAGAGAGGTCCCACAGCAAGGAATAAGGTGTCATATCACCCACCACTGGAGAAGGCCACTTTCAGTTATTTCACCCCAGCACCCAGACCGAGGAGAGAGGTCTCACAGTAAGGAATCATGCGTCATTTCACCCACCACTAGAGAAGGCCACTTTCAGTTATTTTGGCCCCAGCACCCAGACAGAGGAGAGAGGTCCCACAGCAAGGAATCATGCGTCATTTCACCCACCACTAGAGAAGGGCACTTTCAGTTATTTTGGCCCCAGCACCCAGACCGAGGAGAAAAGGTCACACAGCAAGGAATCATGCGTCATTTCACCCACCACTAGAGAAGGCCACTTTCGGTTATTTAGGCCACAGCACCCAGAACGAGGATACAGGTCCCACAGCAAGGAATCATGCGTCATATTACCCACCACTGGAGAAGGCCACTTTCAGTTATTTCGGCCCAGCACCCAGACAAAGGAGAGGTTTATTCAACTTTGGGTTGCACCGCAAGATCATGGTAAAGTTAAAAAAATGAGGATTCAATTCAAAAGAAGTGCTCCGGAGTACAAGTATACATGGTTGAGGGGGAGGCAGTTATAAATGTCTATTCTGCACAAGGGAGGCACAGGTCCTGTGGGATCCATGCCTAGTTCATTTTTATGAACGTCAGCTTGTCCACGTTGGCTGTGGACAGGCGTCTGCGTTTGTCAATAATGACTGTTCAGCCATGTTAGTGAAATGCTGCCTCCTGATAACACGTTCCGTATCAGATGGTGGTGCAGTTAGCTGTGGCGTGGAGACAAAACTTTTCCACATTTCTGCCATGCTAACCCTGCCCTCAGAGGAGCTGGCCGTGACACTGCTGCGTTGGCGACCTCTTGCTCCTCCTCTACCTTCGCCTTGGGCTTCCACCTGTTCCCCTGTGACATTTGGGAATGCTCTCAGGAGCGCGTCTACCAGCGTGCGCTTGTACTCGCGCATCTTCCTATCACGCTCCAGTGCAGGAAGTAAGGTGGGCACATTGTCTTTGTACCGGGGATCCAGCAGGGTGGCAACCCAGTAGTCCGCACTCGTTAAAATGTGGGCAACTCTGCTGTCGTTGCGCAGGCACTGCAGCATGTAGTCGCTCATGTGTGCCAGGCTCCCCAGAGGTAAGGACAAGCTGTCCTCTGTGGGAGGCGTATTGTCATTGTCCTCCGTATCCCCACAGCCACGCACCAGTGATGGGCCTGAGCTGTGTCGGGTGTCACCCCGCTGTGAACCTGCTTCATCCTCATCCTCCTCCACCTCATCCTCCAGTAGTGGGCCCTGGCTGGCCACATTTGTACCTGGCCTCTGCTGTTGCAAAAAACCTCCCTCTGAGCCACTTCTAACAGACTGGCCTAAAAGTGCTAAAAATGACCCCTCATCCTCCTCCTCCTCCTCCTGGGCCACCTCCTCTTCCATCATCGCCCTAAGCGTTTTCTCAAGGAGACATAGAAGTGGTATTGTAACGCTGATAATCGCCACTGGCCATGTTGGTGGAGTACTCAAAACAGCGCAACAGGGCACACAGGTCTCGCATGGAGGCCCAATCATTGGTGGTGAAGTGGTGCTGTTCCGCAGCGAGACTGATGCGTGCGTGCTGCAGCTGAAACTCCACTATGGCCTGCTGCTGCTCGCACAGTCTCTCCAGCATGTGCAAGGTGGAGTTCCACCTGGTGGGCACGTCGCATATGAGGCGGTGAGCGGGAAGGCCGAAGTTCCGCTGTAGCGCAGACAGGCGAGCAGCGGCAGGATGTGAACGCTGGAAGCGCGCACAGATGGCCCGCACTTTATGCAGCAGCTCTGACATTTCGGGGTAGTTGTGAATGAACTTCTGCACCACCAAATTCAGCACATGCGCCAGGCAAGGGATGTGCGTCAAACCGGCTAGTCCCACAGCTGCGATGAGAATTCGCCCATTATCGCACACACCACCAGGCCGAGCTTGAGGCCCACCGGCAGAAACCACTCGTCGGTCTTTTGTTCAATACCCCGCCACAACTCCTGCGCGGTTTGGGGCCTGTCCCCCAAACATATGAGTTTCAGAATGGACTGCTGACGTTTACCCCGGGCTGTGCTGAAGTTGGTGGTGAAGGTGTGTGGCTGACTGGATGAGCTGGTGGAAGCAGAGGAGGAGGAAGCCGAGTAGGAGGAGAAGGCTACAGGAGGCAAAGAATGATGCCCTGCGATCCTTGGCGGCGGAAGGACGTGCGCCAAGGAACTCTCCGCCTGGGGCCCAGCCGCCACTACATTTACCCAGTGTGCAGTTAGGGAGATATAGCGTCCCTGGCCGTGCTTACTGGTCCACATATCTGTGGTTAGGAGGACCTTGCCACAGATGGCGTTGCGCAGTGCACACTTGATTTTATCGAATACTTGGTTGTGCAGGGAAAGCACGGCTGTCTTGGAGAAGTAGTGGCGGCTGGGAAGAACATACTGTGGGACAGCCATGGACATCAGCTGTTTGAAGCTGTCTTTGTCCACCAGCCTGAATGACAGCATTTCAAAGGCCAGTAGTTTCGAAATGCTGGCATTCAGGCCCAGGGCTCGAGGGTGGCTAGGTGGGAATTTATGCTTTCTCTCCAAGGTTTGTGAGATGGAGAGCTGAACGCTGCCGTGTGACATGGTGGAGATGCTTGGTGACGCAGGTGGTGGTGTCGGTGGCACATCCTCTGTTTTGTGGGCGGCAGGTGCCAACATTCCTCCCAAGGCGGAGGAAGAGGCCGAGGCAGCAGCAGAAGAGGGAGCAGGGGGAGCCTGAGTGAGTTCCTTGCTTTTAAGTTGTTTACTCCACTGCAGTTCATGCTTTGCATGTAGATGCCTGGTCATGCAGGTTGTGCTAAGGTTCAGAACGTTAATGCCTCGCTTCAGGCTCTGATGGCACAGCATGCAAACCACTCGGGTCTTGTCGTCAGCACATTGTTTAAAGAAGTGCCATGCCAGGGAACTCCTTGAAGCTGCCTTTGGGGTGCTTGGTCCCTGGTGGCGGTGGCCAGTAGCAGGCGAACTCTCTTGGATGCGGCTGTTCTGCTTTTGCCCTCTGCTCCCTCTTTTGCTACGCTGTTGGATCGGTCTCACCACTGCCTCTTCCTCTAAACTATGAAAGTCAGTGGCACGACCTTCATTCCACGTGGGGTCTAGGACCTCATCGTCCCCTGCATCGTCTTCCACACAGTCTTCCTCCCTGACCTCCTGTTCGGTCTGCACACTGCAGAAAGATGCAGCAGTTGGCACTTGTGTTGTGCGGACTCCGATGAGGTGGTATTCCCATGTCCTCATCATCAGGAAACATCAGTGGTTGTGCATCAGTGCATTCTATGTCTTCCACCACTGTGGAAGGGCTAGGTGGATTCCCTTGGGAAACCCTCCAAGCAGAGTCTTCAAACAGCATAAGAGACTGCTGCATAACTTTGATGTACCCTTTTAGATAATTGTTATAAGTTTTAAGTGTTCATGAATCTATGTATGTATAGACATCAACGACACGTTAGTGAAAAGAAGGAGAAAAAAGTATGAGGTTAAAACTTTTCTAGGTTTGACTAAATGTTCAGGATTAGTCAATTCATCTGTGATGTCTACTAGAATTTGATTGGTCGGTCTATATAAAATGTATGGGTGTCACTTTTGGGTGATATAGTTGAGGAAGGCTAAACTAGCCGAAACGCATCCCATGAAGGGGCTTATTGTATATAAATTTTTGGATCAATAAAGAAGCATTGAAGAAACTACATGTTGCTGGGATTTTCGTTTTCAATGTGATTCTAAGAGCGACGCCTGTCATCTGCATATAATACTGACTAATACTGACAGTATTATTTCACTACCACAGCACACTCCTTATGCGTATTACTGCTAGGCACAGTGTTCTACACCCATTTAAAGGCTCTATGCAGCCTGTAAATAGCAGTTTTTTTTAACGAGATTTGCTGCAAATAAATTCAGATACAAGCAAATTTTTCCCAACAAATTCGGCGAACTGTTGCATAGAATTTTTGAAAAATCGCTCATCTCTAGTCTCCATATGTAGTAAGGCTGACTAGTCAGCCTGCATTTGTGGGAGGGGCAGAGGCTCTTCTTAAACAAGCCACTGCCTCACTCCTGGGCGTGTGTTCCTAAGGTGCACAGGTGCTGCTGGGTGTCATTAGTGAACTAGCTTCTCTGGTGGCAGGATCTCTTTCTTTGCAGCATGGAGCCAGAACGGACGTTTGTTTTGTCTTTTTTTTTCTTCGCTCTCTGCTATCGTAGCAATGCACGCGGGTAATACGTAAGTAAGTTGGGCTGTGGCCATCCCTCCTGGCCGGTCGGAACCCGACTTTTTCTAGCGAACGGGAGGCTTCGCCTCAGAATCTTCTGCCTCAGGTTTGTTTTGTTGGGGCTAAAAATTTCTATTTCTTTTTCAACCTCGTTTGTTTGATAATAAGAATTAGTTCCAATATATCTTGCAAATTTACGTCGCTTGTTTGTCGCATGGAAAATTACTTCAGCTTATACGCAGTTAGGGAACAGTCACCCGGGCTGCATGTGACGTCATGATTGAACATCAGACTCAGCTGTTGTTTGACCTATTGCTGTAGCTGTTCCTTGCCATGTGACTCCCCTCTCCCAGCCACCACCATCTTTAGACTTCATGTATTTTCCCTGCTTTATGTACTAAAACCCTGATGCACTTTATGCTCTGCTCTTATTCTGAGCGGCATTTCCACGTTCGGCTCTACTTCTGTCTTATACCTGCTTGCACCTCGCTTTATACGCCTCACACCCTCAGATGTATCCGCACGTCTTTTATTGTCCATCACTTTCACGCTGCTCTGCTCCAGACGGCCTTTACATTTTGCTTTACACATGTTTTACTCTCTGCTCACTGGAGCTGTGTCCACATGTCTGCTATTTTCATCATGCTTCATACTTCAATCACATTCGAGTTGCATTCACCCGTTGGCTGTTCACACTTGGCTGTTGCATCATGTTGTTGTGTGTGGTTAGAGCTGCGTTTATGCGTCGGCTAGTATACCATGTTTGCTCTGCTCACAGTCAGAGCTGCTTTCACATGTCTGCTGTTACGACAGGTCATACGAGGCTTGTTTTCAGAGGTGCATTCACGTTCGCTGTCACATCATGTTCATGCTCCACTCACATTTAGAGCTGCTGTTATACCTATTTTCGTTCTCGGCTCACTCACAAAGGAGCCTTCACACTTACGCAGTCAAATTCACGACCAGAGCTGCGTCCATACGTCTATTGGCATATCATGTTTGCTCTACTCACACCAAAAGCTGCGCTCACACGTCCATTGTTACTACAGGTTCTTTCCAGGCCCATTTCAAGAGCTGCGTTCATGTCACTTTCACAGCATGTGTCACGCTCCATTCACAACCAGAGCTGCCGTTATACCAGTTGTTTGCTCTGCCTATACCCAGAGTTGTGTTAACACTTCTACTGCTACAACAGGTTTTATACCCCACTCGCCAGAGCTGCTTTCCATGTCGGCTGTCACTTCGAGTTAATATTTCATTCACATCCAAAGCTGCGTCCGCATGTCTACTTTTACATCCTGTCCTCTACTCCATTCACTACTATAACTGTGTTCATGTGTCCGCAGATGCATCACGTTAATAGTCCGCTCACGTTCAGTTTGCATTCTTACGTCTGCTTTATACCATGTTTTTCATGCTCTAGCCATACTCAGAGCAGCGCTCATACATTGTTACTCACATCCTGAGCGGCATTCACCCATCTGCTGTTACACCATGTGTTACATTCTGCTCCCACTCAAAGCTGCATTCTCCTGTTACTTGCTACACTCAGTAGTCTCAACGGGGCACTCCGCACCCACTGCTTAGTACTCTCCCGGTAAACAGGGCTGCTTTCTTTTCAGGCTTACGTTTTCCTCGGTGGTGTGAAAAAAAAAAATCCTTTTAAATCCTGATTCGTGTTCACTCAGATTGGTCTCCTTTACTCCTGGTTTGCATTCACTCAGATTGGTCTCCTGCCTAGTTCAACAAAACAGCTTCTCAGCGGAGGCCAGTGGGCCTACCATGTTTTACAAGTTGTTCTTTTGTTTGTTGGGAAGGTACTGTACCTTCCCTATGGCTTCGGGGGTCCGACGACTGCCTCGGCCCCATGGCTTCGGGGGTCCGACGACTGCTTCGGCCCTATGGCTTCGGGGTCCGACGACTGCTACGGCCCTATGGCTCGGGGTCCGACGACTGCTACGGCCCTATGGCTTCGGAGGTCCGACGACTGCTTCGGCCCTATGGCTTCGGGGGTCCGACGACTGCTACGGCCCTATGGCTTCGGGGGTCCGACGACTGCTACGGCCCTATGGCTTCGGGGGTCCGACGACTGCTTCGGCCCTATGGCTCGGGGTCCGACGACTGCTACGGCCCTATGGCTTCGGGGTCCGACGACTGCTACGGCCCCATGGCTCGGGGTCCGACGACTGCTATGGCCCCATGGCTTCGGGGTCCGACGACTGCTTCGGCCCTATGGCTTCGGGGTCCGACGACTGCTTCGGCCCTATGGCTTCGGGGTCCGACGACTGCTTCGGCCCTATGGCTCGGGGTCCGACGACTGCTTCGGCCCTATGGCTTCGGGGTCCGACGACTGCTTCGGCCCTATGGCTTCGGGGTCCGACGACTGCTACGGCCCCATGGCTTCGGGGTCCGACGACTGCTACGGCCCTATGGCTTCGGGGTCCGACGACTGCTACGGCCCTATGGCTTCGGGGTCCGGCGACTGCTTCGGCCCTATGGCTTCGGGGTCCGACGACTGCTACGGCCCTATGGCTTCGGGGTCCGACGACTGCTTCGGCCCTATGGCTTCGGGGTCCGACGACTGCTACGGCCCTATGGCTTCGGGGGTCCGACGACTGCTTCGGCCCTATGGCTTCGGGGTCCGACGACTGCTTCGGCCCTATGGCTTCGGGGTCCGACGACTGCTTCGGCCCTATGGCTTCGGGGTCCGACGACTGCTTCGGCCCTATGGCTTCGGGGTCCGACGACTGCTTCGGCCCCATGGCTTCGGGGTCCGACGACTGCTTCGGCCCTATGGCTTCGGGGTCCGACGACTGCCTCGGCCCCATGGCTTCGGGGTCCGACGACTGCTTCGGCCCCATGGCTTCGGGGTCCGACGACTGCTTCGGCCCTATGGCTTCGGGGTCCGACGACTGCTTCGGCCCCATGGCTGCGGGGGTCCGATTACCTGTTTTCAGTCCTGCCTGGTTGGTTGTCCATCCATGGTTCCAGGCTGATTGGGCCCAAATGTCTCACATTCATATCTGCTTCCCTGATCACCTGCATACGGCCCATGTTTTAAACTAAAGTCTGTCACCTGCGGGGTTCAGTCAGGTTCACTTGTTACTCAACTAAGTTTCCTGCTCCTTACGTTCTTTAGGTGTTACACCTTATTAATGTCCAGTGTCTGCCATGCTCCAGGATCACACTTCAATTACTGGAGCTCAAATCTTTAGGGTCACCTGCCATGTTGGTCAGGTCACATTTTTCAACGATATTCACCTGCCACGGTATTCGGGCCACGTAGGTTAATGGTAGACTCAGATACCAGGTCGGTTTTCCCGTTTCAGGATTAAACCATTCTCAGGGGTTCACAGAAGAATGCAGGGGCCATGGCAAGCAGATGAGATGATGTCTGGGGAACTATTCAAAGATTCCCTTCCTACTTTCATGGTTTCTTTTGCCCCTCACTTCTTGCATAGTCTAGGCAGGCAGGTTTCTCTTTCGGTTCCACAAACTCCGGAGGCCAGGGCAATTGTCAGTACTAAAACCACAGTTCACCAGGTTCAGTTAATATTTCATGCTCCATTCCACAGCGTAGTCCCAGTCCTTCATTCCGCTTCGGGGCACTATCTGCAACATCGAGCATCATGTCTCCGGTTTCGTCATTTGCAAGCTGTGATGTACGTCTCCTTATGGTTTTGCCGCATACTTCCTGAATGTGCGGTCAAGATTGCCGATGCCTTGCAGTTGGTCACGGATTTGTTTGCACTTTTATTGTGTTTCTTTATAACCTACTTGGCTTGGCTTTTGCCCCCTTTTAGGCCTACCCACGGCTATGGCTAAGGGCACAATTCAAGCCATTAAGTTAGGTTTAGCTAGCACACGGCTAGGTTGTTCTTGATGTTTATCTCTCTAGGGTTCATCAAGCATCGTTGGCCGTAGCCATGACCACAAGTAGTAAGGCTGACTAGTCAGCCTGCATTTGTGGGAGGGGCGGAGGCTCTTCTTAAACAAGCCACTGCCTCACTCCTGGGCGTGTGTTCTTCAGGTGTCCCACCCTCCCTCCCTTCTCTTTTCATTTCCACAGGGTATGCCCCCTTTTAGGCCTACCCACGGCTATGGCTAAGGAAACAATTCAAGCCATTAAGTTAGGTTTAGCTAGCACACGGCTAGCCGGGTTAGGTTGTTCTTGATGTTTATCTCCCTAGGGTTCATCAAGCATCGTTGGCCGTAGCCATGACCACAAATGACAATGTAGAAGCATATACATTAAGACATGCCTGTATGTATGGTATAAATGACTGACAGAGACAGACAAGATGGTCATCTTCTTACTCTCACTGTTTTGGGGGTTACTACTGAAGAAGATGAAAAACACACATGGAGCCTGAGAAGGAGGTTCCTACCCTTCAGAAAAGATGCTTTAAGGACAGTCATATTCATACATAGATAATAGACTAAGACTTTTCCTAAACTATTTTTGCAAGTAATCAACTTTGATGAAAATAAATCACATTATTCATTTTTTATATAACGCTTGTAGAATCCGGGTGAATGAGTCCTTCGAGTGTTCCTTACACCAAATAACGCATACACTATATTTGGAGAAGATTACCAATCCAGTTGTTATATTTTTCATATACATATTTATTACACCCCTTCAGGACCCTATGATTTTACATTTTTACATGTTCGTTTCCCTTTCCCTACATTCACAGAGCCATAACTTTTATGTTATTAAAATTTCAAATGGGGTGGAATTAGGAAAAAAAAGGAATTCCGCTACAGTTTCATGGGTTTGGTTTTTACCCTATGGGGTAAAACTGACCAGTTCCCTTCATTTTCTGGGTCAGTAAGATGACAGCGATACCACATTTATCTAGTTTTTTCTTGAGTTTTAATACAAAAAAAAATTGGGGCATTTATTTTTCTTTTTACCACCATATTCCGACTCCCAAAATGTTTTATGGTTAAGTCTGCAGAGTTGTGTGAGGGCTTATTTTTTGCAGGATGATCTGTTGTTTTCCTTTTAATTTTGGAGTGTGTATGACTTTTTGTTAAATTTTTTGTGAGGTGAAGTGACAAATGAATAGTGAATTGATGCCTTTATAGACAGGACTTCCGCCGTATATCTAGAGGTCCGGAAAGGGTTAACACTCAGCGCAGTAACAGTATGGTGCAGTGATGATACAGTACAGGCTTAAGAGCAAGGAGTACAGCATTGCTTGCTAGGTGTATTATACAGCTTAGTATCTTTCTTTCCCTTCTGTTATGGTCCACTCCTCCACTCTTTAATATAGCTTCCAAAACTGCTTTAGGAAACCTTAAAGTATGGAAGTACCCTTCGAGTTCCAACGAGATCATAGATGATAGTTAAGTGTTCCTGCAAAAGGTAACTTTGTAATCTGTGTATTTTTCAAGGGGCCTAACAAGTAAGAATTGTCCAAATGTGGAAAACAACGTTAATGTGGTTAAGAATAATAATACCACCAAATCTTTAACCACTTGAAGACCACAGGTTTATACCCCCCTAGTGACCAGGCCCTTTTTTACAATTCCGCACTACACTACTTTCACCGTTTATTGCTCCGTCATGCAACTTACCACCCAAATGAATTTTACCTCCTTTTCTTCTCACTAATAGAGCTTTCATTTGGTGGTATTTCATTGTTGCTGACATTTTTACTTTTTTTGCTATTAATAAAAATTTAACAACATTTTTGCAAAAAATGACATTTTCACTTTCTGTTGTAATTTTTTTTTTAAAAACTACATTTCTATATAAATTTTTCTCTAAATGTATTGTTCTACATGTCTTTGATAAAAAAAGTCCAATAAGTGTATATTTATTGGTTTGGGTAAAAGTTATAGCGTTTACAAACTATGGTGCAAAAAAGTGAATTTCGGCATTTTGAAGCAGCTCTGACTTTCTGAGCGCCTGTCATGTTTCTTCAGGTGCTAGAATGCCAGGATAGTATAAATACCCCCAAATGACACCATTTTAGAAAGAAGACACCCCAAAGTATTCGCAGGGGGCATGGTGAGTTCATGTATCATTTCATTTTTTTCACAAGTTAGCGGAAAATGACACTTTCTGAGGAAAAAAATAATAATAAAGTTTCCATTTCTGCTAACTTCTGGCAAAAAAAAAAAAATCTCATACGGGCTCATTATGCCCCTCAGTGAATACCTTAGGGTGTCTACTTTCCGAAATGGGGTCATTTGTGGGGTGTTTGTACTGTTCTGGCATTTTGGGCGGGGCTAAATTGTGAGCAGCCATGTAAAAGCTAAAGGTACTCATTGGTTTTAGGGCCCTTGCGGACCCAGGCTGCAAAAGTGTCACTCATGTGGTATCGCCGTACTCAGGAGAAGTAGGGCAATGTGTTTTGGGGTGTATTTTTACATATACCCATGTTGGGTGAGAGAAATATCTCTGTAAACTGACAACTTTGTATAAAAAAATTTAAAAATTGTCGTTTACAGAGATATTTCTCACACCCAGCAGGAGTATATAAAAATACACCCCAACACATGTGCCTACTCTCCTGAGTGCAACGATCTCATGTGTGTTACTTTTGCAACCTGAGTGCAAAGCCCAAACTAATGAGTACCTTTAAGTTTCACAGGGCATTTTACGCATTTGGATTCCAGACTTCTTCTCACGCTTTAGGGGCCCCTAAAATGCCAGGGCAGTATAAATACCCACAAGTGACCCCATTTAGAAAGAAGACACCCAAGGTATTCCGTGATGGGTATGGTGAGTTCATGTAAAATTTTATTTTTGTCACAAGTTAGTGGAATATGAGACTTTGTAAAAAACAAAATTAAAAAAATATATATATCAATTTCCGCTAACTTGTGCCAAAAATGAAAATTCTGTGAACTCGCCATCCCCTCAGCGAATACCTTGGGGTGTCTTCTTTCCAAAATGGGGTCACATGTGGGGTATTTATACTCACCTGGCA
Source organism: Bufotes viridis (assembly GCA_033119425.1). Lineage (NCBI taxonomy): Eukaryota > Metazoa > Chordata > Amphibia > Anura > Bufonidae > Bufotes > Bufotes viridis. The sequence continues at coordinate 503,164,934 of CM065590.1, forward strand.
TTTAGGGAACCTAAAGCGTGAGAATCCAAATGCGTAAAAATGGCCTGTGAAATCCTAAAGGTACTCATTGGTTTTAGGGCCCCTTTGCGCATCTTGGCTGCAAAAAGTGTCACTCATGTGGTATCGCCGTACTCAGGAGAAGTAGGGCAATGTGTTTTGGGGTGTATTTTTACATATACCCATGCTGCGTGTGAGAAATATCGCTATAGCGACAACTTTTTAAATTTTTTTATACAAAGTTGTCAGTTTACAGAGATATTTCTCTCATCCAACATGGTATATGTAAAAATACACCCTAACCTGCCTACTTCTCCTGAGTACTGCGATCTACATGGTGACTTTGCAGCCAAGATGCAAAGGACCTAAATTCCATGAGTACCTTTTAGGAAGAGCATTTTTACGCATTTTTCTTCTCATGCTTTAGGGCCCCTAAAATGCCAGGGCAGTATAAATACCCCACATGTGACCCCATTTTGGAAAGAAGACACCCCAAGGTATTCCATGAGGGGCATGGCGAGTTCATAGAAAAAAATTTTTGGGCACAAGTTAGTGGAAATTGATTTTTATTGTTTTTCTCACAAAGTCTCCCTTTCCGCTAACTTTTGACAAAAAGTTTAATTTTCATGGACTCACTATGCCCCTCAGCGAATACCTGTAGGGTGTCTTCTTTCCAAAATGGGGTCACATGTGGGTATTTATACTGCCCTGGCATTTTAGGGGCCTAAGCGTGAGAAGAAAATGCGTAAAATGCCCTCCTAAAAGGTACTCATTGGAATTTGGGCCCCTTGCGCATCTTGGCTGCAAAAAGTGTCACTCATGTGGTATCGCCGTACTCAGGAGAAGTAGGGCAATGTGTTTTGGGGTGTATTTTTACATATACCCATACTGGGTGAGAGAAATATCTCTGTAAATTGCCAACTTTGAATAAAAAAATTTAAAAAGTTGTCGTTTACAGCGATATTTCTCACACCCAGCATGGGTATATGTAAAAATACACCCAAAACACATTGCCCTACTTCTCCTGAGTCCGGCGATACCACATGTGTGACACTTTTGCAGCCAAGATAACAAGGGGCCTAAAACCAATGAGTACCTTTAGGATTTCTGAGGGCATTTTTACGTATTTGGATTCTCACGCTTTAGCCCCTTTGGGACACATGACGTACCGGTGCGGCATGTTTCCCAGTCATAAGGACACATGGCGTGCCGGTGCGTCATGAGTTGTTCCGATCACTGCTGCTCAGCTGGCAGTGATCGGAACAAACTACCTGCTGAAATCATTCAGCAGGTACCTTGTTACAATACCCAGGGGGTCCTGTGACCCCCATATGAGCGATCGCTGCAAACCGCAGGTCAATTCAGACCTGCGGTTTGCAGCGCTTCTTTGCGATCTCTGATCCCGCGGTCTATGACCGCGGGGATCAAGAGTTATGTCCCCAAACAGTTTTTAACCCCCTGCAGCCCCCAATCATACTGTGGCTGCGGGGGTGCAGAGGGTGGTTGCGGGCGGCGCGAGGCGGGCGGGAGGCGGGCGGTGCGGCGGGCGGGATCGCGGTGCGATCCCCGCCCGCCTCCCCTGTAATCTATCCCTGGTGTCTAGTGGTTCTATCAGAGTGTCAGCACATTGCTGACACTCTGATAAGCAGCTGGCATCTGTGCTGCAGATGCCAGCCGTTTAACCCCTTCCGTACCGCGGTCCGTACGGACCGCGGTATGGAAAGGGTTAACAGGGAGGAGCGCTCCCTCCCTCTCCCATCGGGGGCTGCTGTGCCTTTGCAGCCCCCAACAGGATGGGATCGAAGAGGGAGGGTGCTCCACTCCTCCCTATCCATCACCCCTGCCCAGTTATGGCAGGGGTGATGGTACCATGGAGATAGGGCGGCTTTCAGAAGCGTCCTGCTCTCCATGGTGCTGAAAGTCTGAATAGACCTGCTAAAGGTCTATTCAGACTTTCTAAAAATACAAAATACAGTACAGTGCACTATATAGTGTACTGTACTGTAATGCTCTGAACACCAGATCCACTGGATCTTTCAGAACCAAGTGGGTCTGGGTCAAAAAAAATGTAAAAAAGTGAAAAAAAAGTAAAAATGAAAAAAACACATAACACTGAATAAAAACTAAAAAAAATAAAATACACTACACATATTAGGTATCGCCGCGTCCGTAAAAACCTGCTCTATAAAAATATCACATGACTGAACTCCTCAGGTGAACGCCATAAAAAAAACCCCAAAAAATGGTGTAAATAAGCCATTTTTGGCACATTATCACTAAAAGTGTAATACAAAGCGATCAAAAAGGCGTTTGCCTCCCAAAATAGTACCAATCAAACCGCCATCTCATCCCGCAAAAAACGAGCCCCTACCTAAAACAATTGGCCAAAAAATAAAAAAACTATGCCTCTCAGACTAAAACATGATTTTTTGTTTCAAAAATGCTTTTTAGTGTTAAATGTAAAAAAAAATTAAAAAGTAGACATATTTGGTATCTACACGTCCGTAAGAATCTGCTCTATAAAAATATCACATGACCTAACCCCTCAAGTAAACACTGTAAAAAAAAATAATAAAAACTTTGTCAAAAAGCCATTTTTTGCCACCTTACATCACAAAAAGTGTAATAGCAAGCGATCAAAAAGTCATATGACCCCCAAATAGTGCCAATCTAACCGTCACCTCCTCCCGCAAAAATGATACCCAACCTGAGACAATTGCCTAAAAACTGAAAAATATATGGCTCTCAGACTATGGAGATACTAAAACATGTTTTTTTCATTCAAAAAGGATATTATTGTGTAAAACCAAAATAAATAAAAAAAGGTATACATATTATGTATCGCCGCGTCCGTAAGGACCTGCTCTATAAAAATATAACATGACCTAACCCCTCAGATGAACGCCGTAAACATAAAAAATAAAAACGTTGTCAAACAAGCCATTTTTGTCACCTTACATCACAAAAAGTGTAATAGTAAGCGATCAAAAAGTCATATGCACCCCAAGATGGTGCCAATCAAACCGCCATCTCATCCCGCAAAAAATGAGCCCCTACATAGGACAATCGCCCAAAAAAAAATATATATATGGCTCTCAAACTATGGAGACACTAAAACATGATTTTTTGTTTTAAAAAATTATATTATTGTGTAAAACTTATATAAATAAATAAAAAGTATACATATTATGTATCGCCGCGTCCGTCACAACCTGATCTATATAAATAACACATGACCTAACCCCTCAGCTGAACACAGCAAAAAAAAAAAAAAAAAATACGGCGTCAAGAGCCATTTATGTCACCTTACATCACAAAAAGTGTCATAGCAAGCGACCAAAATGTCATATGCACCCCAAGATGGTGCCAATCAAACCGCCATCTCATCCCGCAAAAAATGAGCCCCTACATAACACAGTCGCCCAAAAAAATAAAATAAAACTATGGCTTTCAGAATGTGGAGACACTAAAAAAAAAAAAATTTCAAAAAGGCTTTATTATGTAAAACTGAAACAAAAAACCCCCAAAAGTAGTCATATTTGGTATTGTCGCGTCCGTAACAACCTGCTCTATAGAAATAGCACACAATCTAACCTGTCAGTTCAACTATGTAAATAACAAAAAATAAAAACAGTCCCAAAACAGCTATTTTTTGCAAATTTTCCATTTTAATCCATTTTTGCAGTAACAAAGCAAGGGTTAACAGCCAAGCAAAACTCAATATTTATTGCCCTGATTCTCTTGTTTGCAAAAACACCCCATATGTGGTCAGTAAACTACTGTATGGCCAAACGGCAGGGCACAGAAGGAAGGGAACGCCATATGGTTTTGGAAGGCAGATTTTGCTGGACTGGTTTTTGACACTATGTCCCATTTGAAGCACCCCTGATGCACCCCTACAGTAGAAACTCCAAAAAAGTGACCCCATTTTGGAAACTACGGGATAAGGTGTCAGTTTTGTTGGTACTATTCTAGGGTAAACATGATTTTTGGTTGCTCTATATTACACTTTTTTGAGACAAGGTAACAAAAAATAGAAATTCGGAAATTTCATCTCCATTTGCCAATAACTCTTGTGGAACACCTAAAGGGTTAACAAAGTTTGTAAAACTGGTTTTGAATACCTTGAGGGCGTAGTTTCTTAGATGGAGTCACTTTTATGGAGTTTCTACTCTAGGGGTGCATCGGGGGCTTCAAATGGGACATGGTGTCAAAAATCCAGTCCAGCAAAATCTGCCTTCCAAAAACCATATGGCGCTCCTTTCCTTCTAAGCCCTGCAGTTTGGCCATACAGCAGTTTACGACCACATATAGGGTGTTTCTGAAAACTACAGAATCGGGGCAATAAAAATTGAGTTTTGTTTGGCTGTTAACCCTTGCTTTGTTACTGGAAAAAATGGATTCAAACGGAAAATTTTTCAAAAAATCGAAATTCTGAAATTTTATCTTTATTTGCCATTAACTCTTGTGGAAAACCTAAAGGGTTAATGACGTTTGTAAAATCAGTTTTGAATACCTTGAGGGGTGTAGTTTCTAGAATGGGGTAATTTTTGGGTGGTTTCTATTATGTAAGCCTCACAAAGTGACTTCAGACCTGAACTGGTCCCTAAAAAGTGGGTTTTTGAAAATTTCTGAAAAATTTCAAGATTTGCTTCTAAACTTCTAAGCCTTGTAACGTCCCCAAAAAATGAAATAGCATTCCCAAAATGATCGATACATGAAGTAGACATATGGGGAATGTAAATCAATAACTTTTTTGGCAGTATTACTATGTATTATAGAAGTAGAGTAATTGAAACTTGGAAAATTGCAAAATTTTCAAAATTTTTAGTAAATTTGGTATTTTTATAAATAAAAATGAAATTTTTCGACTTCATTTTACCACTGTCATGAAGTACAATATGTGACGAAAAAAAAATCTCAGAATGGACTGGATAAGAAAAAGCGTTTTAAAGTTATCACCACATAAAGTGACAATGGTCAGATTTTGAAAAAATGGCCTGGTCCTTAAGGTGAAATAGGGCCGTGTCCTTAAGGGGTTAAGACCCCTAAAATGCCAGGGCAGTATAAATACCCCCCATGTGACCCCATTGTGGAAAGAAGACACCCCAAGGTAATCCGTGAGGGGCATGGCGAGTTCACATAAAAAAAATTTTTTGACACAAGTTAGCGGAAATTGATATATATATATATATATATATATATATATATATATATATATTTTTTTTTTTTACAAAGTCTCATATTCCACTAACTTGTGACAAAAATAAAATTTTACATGAACTCGCCATACCCCTCACGGAATACCTTGGGGTGTCTTCTTTCTAAAATGGGGTCACATGTGAGGTGTTTGTACTGCTCTGGCATTTGAGGGTCTCATAATCATTACACGTATGGCCAGCATTAGGAGTTTCTGCGATTCTCCGTATATTGAGCATACGGGTAATGAGATTTTTTCCGTTCAGCCGCTGCGCTGAAAAAAAAAAAAATGAAACGGCACAGATTTTTCATTCGCATCGGTCAATGTGGATGAAAAAATCTCTGCCAAATCAGTGACTGCGGTGCGGTGGGCTGGGCGCTAGCTACCTAACAAGTAGCTAGCTAACTGGCGGTGATAGGGGACCCTTATGCCCCATTCACACGTCCGAGAAATTCTGTTTGCGGAGCGGAATTGCGGACCCATTCATTTCTATGGGGACAGACTTTGTCCCGCTCGGATCGGAATTACGGATCCGCGCTTCCGAGTCTGCACTTCCGTTCATAAAAATATAGAACATGTCCTATTCTTGTCCGCAGTTGCGGACAAGAAAAGCATTTTCTATATAGTTCTGTCTTGGATCTGCAAAATGCGGAAGCGCATTGCCGGTGTCCGTATTTTGCGGATCCGCAGATCCATGGATCCAGCAGATCCATGGATCCATAAAACACATACGGACGTCTGAATGAGCCTGTAGGGGGTGATTAGTGACAGGGGGTGACAGGGGGTGATCAGGGGGTGACATGGGTGATCAGGGGTTAATCAGTGATGGGGGTGGGGGGGTGTGTGTAGTGATTGGTGCACTTTTCCTATTTTCCTCTGGTGGTCCCAAACAAAGGGACCACCAGGCGAGCTGAGACATTAGGCATATCAGGCGCTGTTTAAAAAACAGCGTCTGATATGCTTGTTCAATGCGTTTTTCCGCATCTACAGCCTGCCAGCGCATGATCAGCGCTGGCAGGCTGTAGTTTCAGTTGTCCCGGCTCCGATCACATGAGCGCGCGCGCCGCGCGCGTTCATGTGAATCTCAGGTCTCACGAGATGACGCCGATAGGCGTGACTGAGACCTGAGAGAGCCACCGCGCTGACGCCCATCGGCGTTAGCGTGGCGGCAAGAGGTTAAGAACATTTAAAGATTTTGCTGCTGTCCTTTTTTTTGATATTTGGAAATTCATGTTTGCATATTTTTCTGGAATATAGATGTAATGTATAGTGTAACAAAACAAACCTAATGTTGTGGCCCAGAATTTATTTACATCATTAAATTAATCACAAGATAGCCGCTGGCTATAAGAATTCTGTTTATGGCCTGATGTATATATAATTTAACCTTTATTATTATACTTTTTATTAAAATAGCTATGTGAGCCTTATGTATTAAAAAGAACAAGAACTAGATAAGGTTTCCTTATTATATTTTTTTTCTGTTTATAGTAAGGATACACTAGTATTGGGCAATGCGTTATCATTCACACATTGACCCTATTGGGGGTAGATTGATTTTCTCCTTATGTGGGAGAAGGATAGCCTGGAATGTCTGTCTAATTACGAGGACTTCTTATGCAGTTTACGTAAAGGAAAATGATACAGCTGCTTCGCTGTTACAATGTATCTCGGTTTCTGAAGCCTCTACTGGTACATTTGAGTCTAAAAGGTATCAGTTATATTTGACTATCACCTCTTTAATAGTAATTTTAGGCTTCCATATTTATTTTATTTCCTTTAATTTTTTATGTTGCTGCATTTGTCTAAAAGGTAGCTTTGCTATTTTTCTATCTTACTATCCTTTTCTCTCTATCTATTATTTGGTCTATCTCCCTCCATAGCTTTCCTTTGTATCTATATATCAGGTACGTATAAAACAGGGAACGCCTGCAGTAGCATTAGGGTCCCTGTACTAGCATTAGTAGTCTTGTAACATTAAAACAAGAGGTTTACTGCTCCCCCAAAATCAATCTACCCCCAATAGGGTCAATGTGTGAATGATAACACATTGCCCAATACTAGGGAATCCTTACTATAAACAGAAAAAAGAAATATAATAAGGAAGCATTATCTAGCTCATGTTCTTTTTTAATACATAAGGCTCACATAGCTATTTTAATAAAAAGTATAATAATAAAGGTTACATTTTATATACATCAGGCCATAAGCAGAATTCTTATAGCCAGCGGCTATCTTGTTATTATTTTAGATGTAATGTAGACACACAGTGAGTCATTGTTAATCCACAATATGTTTCAGGTTTTTACAGATATGTTAGAAATTTCAATATTTTGTCATTTTTTTCTGCAGGACATATTAAAGGAGATATCTTAATTGACCTCAGCACTGGTTCTGTGGCTCATCATCTGTATTCAGCCTGCGAGTTTTTCAAAAACATTATAGTGCTCAAGGTCAGTGACCGATGCATCATGGAGCTGAAAAGATGGGTGGACACACGTACAGGAGCATTTGATTGGAGCCATGCAGCAAAACTTCATGTAGACACAGAAGGAAACAGGTAAAGCATCTGTCCACATATTGGGGGAAGCCTACTGTCATTCTCTTAATTTCTACTGTACAAAAGATATGAAGCAGATTTAGAAAATGTTTAGGCAGTATATCTTTATCTACTTTATTCTTGCAACCAATTAGTTTCTTCCTTTCATTTTTCACAGCTCCTTTGGATCTGATTGGTTGCTATGGGCCACTAAGCTAGTTCTGCGTTACACCACATTGATAAATGTCCCCCAGTATTCTCACCCATAGATGCCAGCATAACAATGGGTTCTGTTAAATATTAGCAGGGAGAAAAGGTATTTAGTCGGGTGGCACTACTGAAATACTTGAGATGTGTTCCACTCAACAACACTGAGAGGGTTACACCGGGCCAGTGTCTCATCAGCTGTTTATGGTGCTCAGCCTTGACATGATAGACGAGTGTTTTCATGCATGAATGGAGGGAGAAGAGATAAGGCGGCACTCACCCAGCTGAATGACAGTATGGCCTGACAATGCGCTAGTGAAGCGCGAAACGGCTGTCGCCGCCGTCTAGCCGCATTACCAGATATCCGCCCCTGCTACCTCTTCGTCTTTTTTATGTAAGAAGATTCAATAAAGGACTACTGTCATTCAGCTGGGTGAGTGCCGCCTTATCTCTTCTCCCTCCATTCATGCATGATAACAATGGGTTCTGCTGAAGGGAAGCAATATAACTAGTGTAGAATGAATCAAAGCATCCGAAGTGGAATTCAATCTGAAGTTTAGGAAAAATGTGATTCACCATGAATCCAAATTTCCTCTTGCTTCGTAGTAATGAATCTTTTTTTTCTAAAATGGTGGCTGCATGTTTTACAAAGTGAAAGTAAGAAGCCTGGGAACACAAGATCACCCATAATTCTGTGCAGCCAGCCAATCCGCAGCTATCCACTGTGATGTCACAGCCCTATAAAAACCTCATCCAGCATCATTTTACTGTTAGCTGAGCTTAGGGAGAGACGTGGAGAGCACTTATGCATTTGTGACAGTGTTGCTTAAAACTGTTTAAAAAAGAATATTGGATAGGGACACAGCAGGGAGATCTTTTTGAGACTGTAAGGAGAGCATAGAGAGTAGTGTTGATCGAGCACCAAAGTGCTCCGGTGCTCTGGTGCTCGAGTAGAACACTTTGGGATGCTCGGGTGTTCTACAGAGCACAATGGAAGTCAATGGGAGAACCCGAGCAATAAACCAGGCAGCCCCTCCTCTGAAGAGGGGAGGGTGCCGGGACCCACTCAGGTCTATGGAGAAGATTGCTGTACAGTGAGGGAATCCCCCAGTGTGAGTCCCTGCTCTGACTCCATATATAGCTATGTCCATATATGGAGTCAGTGCTTGGGGACACCCAGTGTATTTAAATCTAATTTAGCCTCTATTTCTGCGAGGATTTGAATTCACAACCTACAGGAGAGGCAAGCATCTTAACCACTCAGCTATAAAGCTGAATGATAAACTGTGTCAGAAAAACCTCATAGTAGTTTGTCATGTAGCAAGTATTCCTATACAGCAGAAGTATCATTTTATATTTCACTGCAGGTTAACATGTAGCTGTATAGCATAGTAGTTAAGGTTCTTGGCACTAATGTAGAAGGTGTAAGTTGAAATCCCAGCAGAAACGTTTCAGAAATGGAGGCTAAAAAAATGTATATATTTTATATTCCCTTACGTCCTACCAGCAGCACAGATGGGGTTAACCACCCCCCATGGACTGGCAGGACCGGCGGAATGTTTAATGAGCCCAAGACTAATAACTCAATTTAACAATTAAGTATCTCCTTAAAAGGAGGAAGTCAACCCCCAGCCCACTGTGTTTTTTTCTGTCCTCCTGGACAGGTGGACTAGGCGGTTTGTTCCCCCTTTCTTATGGAAAGTGCGGGAAGCTTTCTTTTCATTTGGGTAACGGCGTTGCCTTTTTTCCTAGGTACCTTGTCAGTTTGGCCGGCAGCTTATTTGCTGCCGGCCCCGCGCAGTTGCACCTGGCTGGGGTATTTTGGTGGCGTTCTTGGTCCAGGATTCCCGGTCCCTGTGCGCCGCCATCTTCCGGAGGTGACGCGGGGACTCTCCTTTTGCATCACCTCCGGGTAATCCGGCTGTGATTTTTTTCATAGATGCGATTTTTTTTTTTTTTATGCATCTTCCTGTGGAGGATTTACTGGGGGAAGGGTGGATTGGCTATTCCTCCCCTTCCCCTATTTTGGGAGGCTGTGTGCTCCAGTTCAGTCTCTGGCTACATATGCTTTTTCAGCTAGATCCCAGAGTCCTAAAATTGGTGTTGTTCCACTTGTGGTGTTTTTTTCCTCAGCTGCCTCCGGTCTGTTTTTTTACCTTTCCTGCGTAGATAGGTGGTTTACAAATGTTTTATTTGTCCCTTTTTTTCCCGCAGTGATGTCTTCTCCGCGGGATTCGGAAGGCAGGAAAGTGGATTCCAAGAGGAAGCATCTATCCTGCTACCATTGCAGCAGTCAACGGTTATTGTAAGCTGATCATACCTGCACTCGTGAGCTCGCAGAAACTAAACAGCTTAAGGCTGGGCTAAGACCAGCTTGGGAGACCGGTTGGGAATCCCTGGGTCTGTTGACTTAACCTACACCAGGTGTTACAGCTGCTGTTAGAGGTTTCTGACCTCTAGTGAACCTACGTTGCAGGATATGTATCAATGTCTCTGTTAAAGGAGTCATAGGCTTCTGGATGGAAAGGCTTCCTATTCGTGCCCAGGCCCCTATGGAGACCTCTGTCCCGGTAAAGAGACCTTCTTGGTCTCCTTAGTTTCTTCCTCCTCAGATGAGGAGGAGCTGACGTTGTGTTTTCTCCCCTGGAAAGACACAGAAGTTGCTCAAGTCTATCAGGTCGGGGGACCATGATGTTGACTGTGGGAAGCCTCCCGTTCCCGCTACTCGGGCACCTCGTGTCTTCAAAGCGGATGAGACCCTACTCTCTGTCATGATATAGAGTGGAAAAAACCTGGAAAAGGTCCGGTTTTAACAAAGAAGTTTAAATCCATGTTCCCGATGGCTTAACCCTTGGTGGATTTGTGGGGATCCATTCCCAAGGTGGACATGGCTATTGCCAAGTTGTCCAAGCGCACTCTGGTTCCTGCAGACGATGGGTCTAGCTGCAGGACCCCCTTGCAGAGTGCACACTAAGACGGGGTGTTTCGGCAGCTGCGGCTTCCGCTTCCACAGCGGCTTTTGAAGTCTCTACGTTCCTCCGATCTCGCCTGGATCAAATTCAAGTTGATGTGAACCAGAGGTTTTTTCCAGGACGACATACTGGCTGCTTTCAAGACCATCAACCTGGCTATGGACTTCTTGTGCGATACCGCACAGCTCCAGTTGAAGCTAGCGAGGAAGGTTCCCCGCTAGCAAAGCAAGTCCTGGGAACGAGGCCAAACACAGATCCTTGCTCTTGAAGCTAAGCAGCAGGTCTGTGGCTCATGGTAGACCTTTGGCACCCTGTAACATAACTATCAAATAGCGTCAGGGGCCTATATATAGCATGGCCCTGGGATCGGCGGCCCATATTCCATTTTGGCTTAAGCCTTGGGTCCCTGACAATTCCTCAAAATACAGAGTGACTGGAGAGCACAGCGAAAGGGTTTGAGGTGCTCTCGTGGAGGAACCAAAGATGGAAAATCCGCCTCCTGACTACGGGCCTCTTCGAGGCTCTTGGTTAATTCCCGCCGTCCTGCCAATAAGCTTCCCCATTCCTAAGCTTTATGTACCCGTCGGGAGTCGTCTCTCCCACTTCTGAGAAGAATAGATCCAAGAGATCTCGGATCCCTGGGTCCAGAATATCATTTCCAACGGTTATTTTGTCAACCTCACCTCTATTCCTCTGGACAGGTTTGTCAAGATCAACCTTCTACAATCTGCCAAAGGAGGCAATCCTAGAGGCCTACATTCAGGACTACATTTGCAAAGGGGCTCTGGAGGAGGTTCCGGCAGGAGAACGGGGCCTAGGGATCTATTCTCCAGTTTTTCTGGTTCCCAAGGCTTCAGGAGATCTCCGGATGATTATCAATCTGAGATATTTCAATCGATTTATAAGGAAGGTGAAGTTTCGTGTAGAGACCATCAGGTCAGTAGTTCACGTCGTCAATCCTGGAGACGTGATGGCAACCCTGGACCTCAAGAATGCATATCTGCACATCCCGATCCATCCTGGTTCCAGGAAGTATATCAGGATCACGGTCCAGGTGTCCGGTGTCGTTAGGCATATTCTGTTTGTTGCCCTTCCCTTTGGCATTTCTTCTGCCCCTCACACTTTTACCAAGGTGGTGGTTCTGTGGTGGCAGCTTTTGAGGCTTCAAGGACTGACCATCATTCCTTATCTGGACGACTGGCTTTGAAAGCCTCTGCTCTAGCGGTCCTAACCCAACTTCTTCAGTTAACAATCTCCTTTCTGTTCCACCTAGGTTGGATCATCAGCTGGTAGAAGTCGAACGTGAGCCCGTCGACTTCAGTAAGATATCTAGGCTTCATAATCGACTCCACTGGGATGTCGCTCCAGTTGACTCCAGAAAGAAGATTCCGGGTTCAGAACACGACAAGTTTCTTTCCCCGGCGAGTTCCAATCCGGACTCTCATGAAGATGGGGCTCATGTCAGCGTCTGTGGAAGCAGTCCCTTGGGCTCTATGGCACCTCCGCCCTCTACAGTCGGAGCTCCTCTCCTAATGGAATGGCAGCCCTGCTGGGCTAAACTCCCTGTGCTCCCTGACTTGGCAAACTCGGTATTCCCTCAGGTGGTGGTGCTATCTTTTAGACGGGAAGTCTATGACCCAGCCAATCTGGGTCATATTGACTACGGATGCGTCCTAAGTAGGCTGGGACGCTCACCTAGACGACTCTCCAGTCCACAGGACCTGGTTTCCTCAGGAGTGGCTTCTTTCATCCAATCTCCACGAGATTTAAGCTATCCGGCTAGCCCTCCTTCACTTAGCCCCTCAGATCCGGGGCAAAGCGGTGAAAGTCCAGTCAGACAATGTGACTGCCAACCAGCAGGGAGGCACGAGATCACTTCCCCTCCTGTCAGAGATCGGGGTGATTCTGGATTAGGCAGAGTTGTACCTTCCCACTTATCTGCGATCCACATCCAAGGCTCCCTCAATATGATAGCGGCTAAGCCGCGGTCTTCCGTCGGTGGAGTGGTCTTTACATCCGGAGAATCAAGCAGATAGTCCTCAAGTGGGTATGCCAGAGGTGGATCTCATGGCAACAAGGTTCAATGCCAAGGTGGAGAGGTTCTGCTCCCTTTACAGGGAGGACAACCCCCTGGCGTTAGACGCTCTGTCAATATCCTGGAGGTTCAGGCTGGCTTACATCTTCCCTCCCTTTTCCATGATACCGAGGGTATTGATGAAAATCCGTCAGGATCAGGCCTCGGTGATAGCCATCATAATGTTTTGGCCGAAGAGATCCTGGTTTACCTAGCTCACCCAGTTGAGACGAGGACAATATTGGAGTCTCCCCCCACAGCAGACCCTGGTGTCGTGGGACACTCACCTCTGCTCAGATCTGCACAGATTCAACCTGACGGCCTGGAGGTTGATCAGTCCCTTCCCAGAATAGAAGGGCTTTCAGAGTCGGTCCTGAGAACGCTGTCTCATTCTAGAGCGGACTCTACCAAAAGAGCCTACTCTTGTATTATCAGGATATTCTCATCCAGTTGTACCTCAACTGAGGTGGCGTCTGCAGATCCGCCCCTCTCCGCTATCCTTCAGTTCCTGCAAGACGGCCTTGATAGAGGCCTTGCCCTTCTATTCTTGCCTTAACAGGCTTTTTTCTCAGGACCCGCTGATTAAACGGTTCCTTAAAGGAGCTGAAAGATTAAAGCCTACAGTACTGAGACCCCTTTTTTTCAATGGGTTTTTCAGTAGTTCTCAGGGGGTTAGCATCTCCCTGTAATACAGCAAAAAAGCGGCTACACCCCGCAGGTGATAAATAAAAGTGGTGCTCACCCTACGAATCTCACCCTAGATTTGAAAAAGGAACCAGAAATAAATAAATAATTAGGGGGCACACCCACTATTTGGAGTAAACTGCTGGTATAGTAACATAAAAATTGGTATAAAAATTTAATATAGAGATATCATGAACGCACATAAAACCAAATGTACAAAAGTGGTGACCCAGTAAGGGTAAAATCGCACAAAACCTGTAAAAGTAAAATAGCACAACTCCTTGGACACAGATGATATTAACTAGGAGTCCGGCTAACAACAAAGTTATTAAGCCCAAGCCTGTAGTGAAATTAAAAAGTTCATCCAAAAGATCATAAAGCTCCACCGATGTGATCCTATGGAGGGCAACGTTGAGGGTACAGATATATAAATATAAATGCAGTGAGGGGACCCTCTAGGTGAAAGTCACTTTTTCATCAAAACGAGCTTCATGATCTAACCAAACTTCATCGCTCTCGTGGGGAGCATAACATACAGACACGGACCTGCTCAGCCAAGATGCAGGCACTCCTCTGTTGAACCTTGCGGCAGTTGTCAGCAAACAGTCTTTTCTACCTACCTCCCTCCTCGCGCGTCCCACTCGCTCCTCTTGCTGAGACGTCCCCTGACACCAATGGCGTTCCACGTGGTGTCCGTCTAGCGTGGCGTCCCACGTGACTTTGCCGGGGTTAGAAGGCGCTTCGTTTCCGAGGATGGGAGGCGGTGGCCACAGGGTCCTAGAATCCTGTGTATTGGAATGTCTGTTTGAATGATAAAATTATCTGTACATGTGCTTCTGGCCAGAAAATTACTCCACAAAAGCGATATTGCACACTGTCCATGGAAGAACATGTTGCGAGAGTTCAGGGAAGTGGTCTAGAGACAGATGAGGGTAACACAAGTGACGACCAAACAGATGTAGATAATGATGTAGCGAATCGCACGTGGGAGCAGGGGGAAGAGGGGGCATTGTCTTCAGGAGGTAAGGGTGGCAGCGTGACCATTAGACAGCAGGGTGGAGGCATGGCTGTGAGACAGTCGTTTGAAAGCGTGTCCATAAGACAGCAGGGTGGAAACAGTGGGAGATCTGCAGAAAAACGTGGGAGAGGTGCACAGTCTGCTACTCAGGAGACTACCTTTGAGGAATACACTAGCAGAGGCAGCCAGGCATCACTCAGTGGTGGAGGTAAAATGCCATACTTGCCAGTGTGGGAATTTTCACCAAGTCACTGGGGGACGTTTGCGTGGTGGTGTACTGGATGTGTGGGAAGAAGGTAAGGTGTGGCCAGGATGCTACTGTTGGCACGGCGGTCCTGCATCAACACAAGTAGGAATTTTACACACAACTAGGTGGTTTATCTGCCCAGCAGGCAGGGAGCTGGAGGAGCTGGAGGGTGACGACGAAAACATTACACAGATGACCTTGACAGACCGTAGCAGTATGCAGGGAAGATGGAGGCAGGGAGGCCCTCCAAGTCTTTTGCACAAATGTCTGATGCAGTGGCGTACATAGAGAATTAATGGCCCCATAGTTATGCCCCTGGCCAGAAGGATGCTCTCATGTTTGTGTAGTGACATCCACATTGTCAGTACTCGGCAGAGGGATGACTACTGGTTGTCCATAATTGCTACACCCTCGCTACTGGTCAAGAAGGGGGGCATTTAGACCTTCTGAGAGGGATGCAAAAATGGAGTACTATAGAGACATGCGGTGTAGTCAGCTGGTTGATCCCTACAAGCACCATCACCCGTCCTCATAAAGGTCTGACTGGGGGGACCCTCTGCACTCATACTCCAATGCCATGACTGGTGGGAGGGGGACAGGAGCAGTACCAGCTTCATACACAGCAACTTCAGTCTGGATTCTATGATAAGACGTTTTCTTCAGCTGCCTACTGAAGAAACCACCCAGCAGCAACAGGAGATGCAGCAGATCCTCAACCAGCAGGTGGTGGCATACTTGGACTGCACCCTGTCACCCATGATTAAAGATGTCCTGTACATGAAAACTTAAAGTGTGGCTGTAACTGGCCAAGATTGCCATGGGCATTAGTGTTAAGCGAGCATGCTCAGAAGAACACCAGTTCGGCTCGAGCATCGCTATGCTCGGCACATGTCGGTATTCGGCCGAGTACCACATGTGCTCGAGCGCAATGCTCGAGTCTTCTTCCCGCACGTTTCTTGGCTGTTATACAGCCAAAAAACGTGCAGGGAGGTACTGGCACCCACCGTAATGCCGTAGCCATGTTGGCTACTGGCATTACAGTGATGGGCTGGCCGGAACGCGTCATTGAGTGCTATATAGCACCCTCTGACACGTGTTCGGCTCAGTATTAGTCAGGGAGAGCTGAGCATAAGAAGGGACAGACAATGTAGGGAGTGTTATTGGAAGATGTTTATTAGAAAAACTTTTCAGAGACCCCAAAGTCCGTATAAGGACTATTGTGTGTGACAGCAGCAATATCTGTTTGTAGTGCAACCTGCGCTAAATTACTCAGTCTTAGGGAGAGCTGAGCATAGAAAGGGACAGACAGTGTAGGGAGTGTTATTGGAAGATTTTTATAAGAAAAACTTTTCAGAGACCCAAAAGTCCTTTTAAGGACTATTGTGTGTGACAGCAACAATATATATTTTTAGCGCATCCTGCGCTAAATAGTGTTTAATAAGCCACTGTGAACAGTTAAATTATCCGCGCCACATCTACTGTGTAAAGTGTGCGCATCACTAAAATATCAGTGACATCCAGTGTACTTTTTCCTTAGAAGTTGTCCGCTGCAGACAGTTAAATTATCTGCGCCACATCACCTGTTTAAAATGTGCACATCCCTAAAATATCAGTGACATCCAGTGTACTTTTTTAATAGACGGTGTACGCTTCTTATAGTGACATTACCAGGGGCATATCTCCAGTGTAACGTGTGCGCATAAAATTTTTATCTGTGACACAGTGTACTTTTTTCGAAGACGCTGTTAACAGTGACGTTACCTGTGGTACCTCTCCAATATATCGTTTCCTCATCCCAAATATCTGTGACATTCCCTGTAATTTTTAATTAGCCACTGGTGACAGCATTGACATTATCTGCAGGATCTCTCCAGTGTAATGTGTGCGTTTAAAAAATGTAATAATTGACATTTTTCTTTGCTTGGTGAGGGGGAGTGGCATGGCCTACCAGGTGCTATAAAGTAGACCACTGAACTCTCCCAGAGCTTGCTCTACCTGAGGCACCTGGAGTTTAAAGAAACCGGAGTTTAATGCAAGGAGCAAGAATCAAAGATTCATTAGATCTTGTATATAGTTGGCTTGATTCTAGCTAGTCTTCCTGCTACTGTAAGGGGACCACAGTAATAATCTTATCACTGCTCTATATTGTATTTTTATTTTCTCTTTTCCTGTGTAATCCCCATTTAGTATGACTTCTATTATTGACAACGCCATCCAGTGCACATCTTGTCTGATCTATGCAGTCCTGGAACAGCCGTTCGAGGGTGTATATGTTTATTCAAAATGTGAGCAAATTACCCGTTTGGAATCGCACATGCAGTCTCTAAACAGGCGATTTGCAACACTGAAAGCCACTGACAATTTGGAAAAGAGTTTGCTGCTCACTGAGCAAGCACTCTATGGAGAAGATAAGGTATAGAGTGACCATGAGGAGGCTTAGGAGAGTGAGGTAGTTAGCTGGGTAACAGTATGAAAGAGGGGTAGTAAGAAGAGTGCCAGGGAGGCTAGCCCTGATATGACACCCCAACAAGTTTGCATGGTTGGCAGATGAGAGGGATGTCAGTTCAGGGATGGCACTGCTGCAGCCAGACACTTCCTCTGCCAGAAAGGGAACGTCAGCTCCAGGAATCGGGGGACCAGGAGAGCAGGGCAGGCCAGACAGGTGCTGGTAGTGGGAGACTCCATTATTAGGGGAACAGATAGGGCGATCTGTCACAAAGATCGTGATCGCAGAACAGTGTGCTGTCTTCCCGGCGCTAGAGTTCGACACATTGCAGATGGGGTTGACAGATTACTGGGAGGGGCTGGGGAAGATCCAGCGGTCATGGTCCATACCCCCGCTACAAAGAGAACTTCTCATCTCTCATTACTCTGGTGGAGAGGACAAGAAAAACGGTGCTATACCAAAAGGTCCTTGTTAAAAAATTGCTCTAAAGTTGATAAGTTAGACATCCAAATGGATCGTTGACGTCACAGGGATGTGCTATCAGCCAGAAGTTATCTAAAGTCAACAAAGCGGCAGCAGGGCCTTGCCCATAATGTTTTCCATGGTCAACTCACCTGCAGGCCCTCACCTACAATCTTTTACAGGGTCAGTTTACCTGCAGGCCCTCGCATATAATGTTTTAGAAGGTCAGCTCACCTGCAGGCCCTCCTCAAAAAACCTTTTAGATGGTTAGCTCATAATGTTAGCTATAGGGTCAGCTCAGAAGCAGGTCCTTAACCATAATGTTTTATTTTTAAATGGTCCGTTCAGCAGCAGGCCCTCAACCATAATGTTTTAGATGGTCAGCTCAGCAGCAGGCCCTCACCCCTAATGTTTAGACGGTCAGATCAGCAGGTTCTTGCTCCAAATCTTTTTGAAGGTCACTGGCAGGCCATCAATCATAATTTTTCAAGGGAGTGTATGATGCCCTCTTTTATGTGTAACAGTGGGTGTATTAGACTGCAGGTTCCTTGTAATTTTTGGCAGCCCTTTCACTTAGTGCATAGGCTTTATCAGTGTAGGAGTCCCACTACAGGAACAATTGTACCACAATGTGAATGAGGCTCTCATTTATGTGATATACACGTTTTATTAGAGTGCCTCTTCCTTGTAATTTTTGGCAGCACTTGCACTTTATATACAAGTAAATATACAGGAAAGAATGTTTCCTAACAATTTTCCTCTAAGATCGATTTTATCTTTGGTTTTGTGCTTATTATTGTCAGTCTGTAAAAGTGTCATACTACTCGGACAACATCATTCCCAGCAGCGACCTGGGAGTCCAAGATGCATCCAGACATCCTCCCCGTGCTGTTCCCGAACCATTTTGGTGGTGTTTCCATCAATTTCTGACCTTTTCCTATTAGCCAGGCACCCTCCCTCTTCAGAGCAGGGGGTGCCTGGTTTAATGCTCGGGTTCTCCCATTGACTTCCATTATACTCGGGTGCTCTGTAGAGCACCCAAGCATCCCGGTGTGTTCGGCCCGAGCACCCAAGCACTTGTGAGCTCGATCAACAATAATGGGCATGCTTTCCTGCCTGGCCAGTAATGTGGCATCAGAGCAGGTGATTAGTGCGGGGGGGGGTGATTTAGGCTTGGATCAACCAGGTTTTCCAGACGCCGTATCCTGATGCAACAGAATAAATCATTCTTTGATGATTAATGATCATACTGTACTGTGCTGCCACACCGTTATATTCTGCAAAATGGGCCATCGCTTCTGGTCACATATTGCAGCCACTATTCTGAATCTGCCACCTGCCTGTAAACTACCCATCTGATATCTTTACTGCCATCCTTACAATGGGGCTTCTTGGCCTACTAATGTGTACATGTTAATTTTTTTAAAGGATATACATGCCAATGGATCATGTTATCTCGCAGCTTTTTTCGGATTTTGCTACTACTGTGATTTGCCACCATCTTGTGCTGTATGCCACTGCTGCTGCCCCCCCCTCCCCACTTTGTTATGGGGCTGCTATTGTCCCTGTTACTGCCTCTGCTGTTGATCCCTATCCTCACTCTGTTATGGGGCCACTATCATCCCGGTTACTGCCACGGCTGTTGGCCCTCATCCCCACTCTGTTATGGGGCCACTATTTTCTCTGCTTGTCCGTGTTACATTACCATTTATTTTTATGTTCTTCTTATCTGTCAGAAGAATAGAAACAAATAAATGAAAGGATCCTGTATTTTGGACATCTGTGGGTCCTCTTTCACACAGTCAGTATTTTGTATCAGTATTTGATCAGAATTTTTAGGCCAAAAGCAGGAGGGGGTTCAAGACACAGATGAGATGCAAATATTTCGATTACATTTCATCTTTGTTTTGGACCCACTCCTGTTTTTGGCTTACAAATACTGATGCAAAATACTGACTAAATAGCGACCTTTTGATAGAGGCTATTAAAGTCCTGCCTGTATTCCTTGTTAACCACTTCAGCCCCCCCCCCAGGCCACTTTTTACAATTCTGCACTACACTACTTTTACCGTTTATTGCTCCGTCATGCAACTTACCACCCAAATTAATTTTACCTCCTTTTCTTCTCACTAATAGAGCTTTCATTTGGTGGTATTTCATTGCTGCTGACATTTTTTTTGACACTTTTTTTGCTATTAATCAAAAATGACCGAAATTTTTGCAAAAAAATGACATTTTTCACTTTCTGTTGTAAGAAACTACATTTCTATATAAATTTTTCTATAAATTTATTGTTCTACATGTCTTTGATGAAAAAAAATCCAATAAGTGTATATTTATTGGTTTGGGCAAAAGTTATAGCGTTTACAAACTATGGTGCAAAAAAGTGAATTTCTGCATTTTAAAGCAGCTCTGACTTTCTGAGCACCTGTCATGTTTCTTTAGGTGCTAGAATGCCAGGATAGTATAAATACCCCCCAAATGACACCATTTTAGAAAGACACCCCAAAGTATTCGCGGAGGGGCATGGTGAGTTCATGTATCATTTAATTTTATTTCACAAGTTAGCGGAAAAAAATAATAATAATAAAGTTTCCATTTCTGCTAACTTCTGGCAAAAAAAAAAAAAAATCTCCCACGGACTCATTATGCCCCTCGGTGAATACCTTGGGGTGTCTACTTTCGAAATGGGGTCATTTGTGGGGTGTGTTTACTGTTCTGGCATTTTGGATGGGGCTAAATTGTGAGCATCCCTGTAAAACCTAAAGGTACTCATTGGAATTTGGGCCCCTTTGCGCACCCAGGCTGCAAAAAAGTGGCACACATGTGGTATCGCCGTACTCAGGAGAAGTAGGGCAATGTGTTTTGGGGTGTATTATTACATATACCCATGTTGGGTGAGAGAAATATCTCTGTAAACTGACAACTTTGTATAAAAAAATTTAAAAAGTTGGCATTTACAGAGATATTTCTCACACCCAGCATGGGTATATGTAAAATACACCCCAAAACACATTGCCCTACTTCTCCTGAGTACGGCGATACCACATGTGTGACAATTTTTTGCAGTCTGGGTGCGCAAAGGGGCCCAAATTCCAACGAAAATGTCTTTTCTTGTCCGCATTTGGGCATAAGAGTCCCTTATTGACAACTTTGTACAAACATGTAAGGTGTTTGTACTGCCCTGGCATTTGAGGGTCTCCGCAATCATTACACGTATGGCCAGCATTAGGAGTTTCTGTGATTCGCCTTATATTGAGCATACGGGTAATGAGTTTTTTTTTTTCATTCAGCCTCTGAGCTGAAAAAAAAAAAAATGAAAGGCGCAGATTTTTTCATTCGCATCGATCAATGTGGTGAAAAAATCTCTGCCAAAATCAGTGACTGCGGTGCGGTGGGCTGGGCGCTAACTACCTAACAAATAGCTAACTAACTGGCGGTGATAAGGGACTCTTATGCCCAATTGCGGACAAGAAAAGGCATTTTCTATATAGTTCTAGCAATGTGCGGATCTGCAAAATGCACATTGCCGGTGTCCGTGTTTTGGGGATCCGCGGATCCGTGGATCCGCAAAACACATATGGACATGTGAATGGAGCCTTACAGGGGGGTGATCAGTGACAGGGGGGTGATCAGGGAATCTATATGGGGTAATCAGGGGTTAACAAGGAGTTAATAAGTGACCAGGGGGGGGTAGTGTGGTGTTTGGTGCTACTTTACATAGCTACCTGGTCCTCTGGTGGTCGATCCCAGCAAATGGGACCACCAGAGGACCAGGTAGCAGGTATATCAGACGCTGTTAACAAAACAGCATCTGATATACTTGTTTGATGCGATTTATTTTTCATCTACAGCCTGCCAGCGATTGATCATCGCTGGCAGGCTGTAGTATAACTGGTGAGACGCGATCTGCTGTGAACGCGAGGAACTGACATGCCGCCGTCTGGACGCAGCACTGCGTTAGGCGGTCGGCAGGCGGTTAAAAAATAAAATAAATGGCGAAAGCGGAAACAAATTGAACATAAGGCTTCTTTCACACGGTCAATATTTTATAACAGTACTAGCTGATGACCCGGCATTGCTCAGGTATTTATTTATTCACGAGGATCAGAGACTTAAAAAATGCCCCAAATCTATAATTTTTAACCCCCCCTATATTAATGTCTCCGCAGGCGGTTCGTCTCCGCAGGCGGTGCGGCAGGCAGGATCGCGATCCCCCGCCCGCCTCCTTTCTAATGCTTCCCTGGTGTATAGTGGTTATAGTAGAGGGTCAGCTCATTGCTGACCATCTGCTATAAACTGCTGACATCTGTGCCGTACAGATGTCAGCAGTTTAACCGTTTCCATACAGCGGTCCGTACGGACTGCTGTATGGAAGGAGTTAACAGGGAGGGAGCTCCTGCCCTCTCCCATCGGGGGCTGCTGTGCCCTCGCAGACCCCAATTCTTCATGGGATGGCAGAGGGAGGGAGCCCCCCTTCCTTCCATCACCCGCTGCTCTGGCAGTGGGTGATGGTTACCTTGGCAGCAGGACGCAGTCAGGACGCTAAAGGCAGAAGTCTGATCAGACTAAGTGTAAAAGTAAAAATACAGCACAGTACACTATATAGTGTACTGAACTGTATCATACAGACACCAGACCCACTGCATCTTCAAGAACCAAGTGGGTCAGGGTAAAAAAAAAGTAAAAAAAGTGAAAAATAAAAGGAAAAATAAAAACACATATTACTAAATAAAAAAATTTTTTTTAAAATACACTACACATATTAGGTATCGCCGCGTCCGTAAAAATGTGCTCTATAAAAATATCACATGACCTAACCCCTCATGCAAATACCGTAAAAAACAAAACAAAAAAAGTTGTAACATTTTTTACATCGCAAAAAGTGTAATACCAAGTGATCAAAATAGCGTATGCCTCCCAAAATAGTACCAATAAAACCGCCATCTCATTCCGCAAAAAATGAGCCCCTACATAGGACAACTGCCCCCAAAAAAAAGGCCACATCCCCTTTAGTTACGACTCACGTCAGTCTCAGACTCTCATGTGTCTGTCCTGCAGTGCGGGCCACGATGCGATCCTAGTTACAGGGCAGGGAGGGAGGCGGGACTGGAGACGGGGAGGTGGTGCTGGCCTATCAGAGAGGCTGGCGGCGCCTGGCGGAACTGCGCAGGTGGCGCGATGACGTAATTGCGCCTCTGCGCTGCAGAGGGCATCAGAGCATCGCTGTCGCCGGACGTGTGACTGTGCAAGTACAGTCTGACTGTGACTGTGTCTAGAGTTTTTTTTTTGTTTCGGCTAGGTGGACAAAAATCAATAATTCTAAATGATGGACTACATTGGGGGGAGAGGAATTAATTATCATTCATCTGCATTGGCTACTGGCCCATTATAGGGGGGTTATGGGCCAGGCACATTATAGGGGAGGGGTTGTTATATGGCTGAGTGGCTACTACTGGCACATTATAGGGAGTGTTATATGGCTGGGTGGCTACTGGCACATTATAGGCCCTATAATGTGCCAGTAGCCACCCAGCCATATAACACCCCTATAATGTGCCAGTAGCCACCCAGCCATATAACATCCCCCCTATAATGTGCCAGTAGTAGCCACCCAGCCATATAACACCCCCCCCTCCTATAATGTGCCAGTAGCCACCCAGCCATATAACACACTCCCTATAATGTGCCAGTAGTAGCCACCCAGCCATATAACACCTCCCCCTATAATATACACGCGGGGGGGGCCCATACAAAAATTTGCTGTGGAGCCCAGTCATTTCTAGCTACGCCCCTGTGTTCAGGACACTTCATATTCAGAAGAAATAATTAAAACTGTTAATAATGACATTTGAGGACTTTTTTTGTGAAATCCCTTATGCGGCCCAGCACTCACCCAGACTTTGCCTCCTGCGGCGCCCAGGTAAATTGAGTTTGAGACCCCTGTTGTAGAGACTAGATGTGGCTGAAAGAATTTGCCATGGAGGTCTGGGTCAAATGGAGAAGAAGAGGCAAAATGTATGTTTAAATTTGGCGACCATATTTTTCAGTTTAGGACCCAATTTGGGGTAATTTGGGTATTTTTCTTAGTCTGAAGATGTCATATGGCCTAGGAAGAGAATGTGGCGCTCACCAATCACCGCAGCCTCTTCATACAAAAATAAATAAACTAAAATGGAGGGAGGGGCCCAAGTTGGGTAGACAGCCCGGGCCTATCATGCACTTAATCCGCCCCTGCCTATCACAAGAAAAGGACCTCATGTACATTGCAGCAAATGGAGTCAGAGCCGCTCTTGCATGTTTCTTTATAACTGCTATGGCACTTCTGAAAATAGCTGGATATGCTTACTCGGCTATACTTAGAAGTACTGTAGTACTGAATGGAGAGAGTCATGCATGCATGTGGTGGGGTCCTGTTCTTGAGATGGGAGCTATACATTTAAGGCATATACTGTGGATATGCAATAAATGTCTAGATGAGTCAACCCTCCGAACTCGACCCGAACTTTATCCCGAACCCGAACCCCATTGAAGTCAATGGGGACCCGAACTTTTATGCACTAAGGCTGTAAAATAGTCCAGGAACGGACTAGAGGGTTGCCAAATGCAGCAAAATGTAGGTAAATCCCCTGCAAACAAATGTGGATAGTGAAATGAATTAAAATAAAATAAATAAATAAAATTTAACCAATATCAATTGGAGAGAGGTCCCACTGCAAGGAATCATGCGTCATATCACCCAACACTGGAGAAGGCCACTTTCAGTTATTTCGGCCCAGCACCCAGACAGAGGAGAGAGGTCCCACAGCAAGGAATCATGCGTCATATCACCCACCACTGGAGAAGGCCACTTTCAGTTATTTATGCCCCACCAACCAGACAGAGGAGAGCGGTCCCACAGCAAGGAATCATGCGTCATATCACCCACCACCGGAGAAGGCCACTTTCAGTTATTTCGGCCCCAGCACCCAGACAGAGGAGAGAGGTCCCACAGCAAGGAATCATGCGTCATATCACCCACCACTGGAGAAGGCCACTTTCAGTTATTTCGGCCCCATAACCCAGACAGAGGAGAGAGGTCCCACAGCAAGGAATCAAGCGTCATATCACCCACCACTGGAGAAGGCCACTTTCAGTTACTTATGCCCCACCAACCAGAGAGAGGAGAGCGGTCGCACAGCAAGGAATCATGCGTCATATCACCCACCACCGGAGAAGGCCACTTTCTTGTACTCCGGGGCACTTCTTTATTGAATCCTCATTTTTTTAACTTTACCATGATCTTGCGGTGCAACCTAAAGTTGAATGAACCTCTCCTCTGTCTGGGTTATGGGGCCGAGAATAGCTGAAAGTGGCCTTCTCCAGTGGTGAGTGATATGACATGATTCCTGCCCAGACCGAGGAGAGAGGTCCCACAGCAAGGAATCATGCGTCATATCACCCACCACTGGAGAATGCCACTTTCAGTTATTTCGGCCCCAGCACCCAGACCGAGGAGAGAGGTCCCACAGCAAGGAATCATGCGTCATATCATCCACCACTGGAGAAGGCCACTTTCAGTTATTTAGGCCAGGCACCCAGACAGTGGAGAGAGGTCCCACAGCAAGGAATCATGCATCATATCACCCACCACTGGAGAAGGCCACTTTCAGTTATTTCGGCCCCAGCACCCAGACAGAGGAGAGAGGTCCCACAGCAAGGAATCATGCGTCATATCACCCACCACTGGAGAAGGCCACTTTCAGTTATTTATGCCCCACCACCCAGACAGAGGAGAGAGGTCCCACAGCAAGGAATCATGCGTCAGATCACCCACCACTGGAGAATGCCACTTTCAGTTATTTCGGCCCCAGCACCCAGACAGAGGAGAGAGGTCCCACAGCAAGGAATCATGCGTCATATCACCCACCACTGGAGAAGGCCACTTTCAGTAATTTAGGCCAGGCACCCAGACAGTGGAGAGAGGTCCCACAGCAAGGAATCATGCATCATATCACCCACCACCGGAGAAGGCCACTTTCAGTTATTTCGGCCCCAGCACCCAGACAGAGGAGAGAGGTCCCACAGCAAGGAATCATGCGTCATATCACCCACCACTGGAGAAGGCCACTTTTAGTTATTTATGCCCCACCACCCAGACAGAGGAGAGAGGTCCCACAGCAAGGAATCATGTGTCATATCACCCACCACCGGAGAAGGCCACTTTCAGTTATTTCGGCCCCAGCACCCAGACAGGAGAGAGGTCCCACAGCAAGAAATCATGCGTCATATCACCCACCACTGGAAAAGGCCACTTTCAGTTATTTCGGGCCCCAGCACCCAGACAGAGGAGAGAGGTCCCACAGCAAGGAATAAGGCGTCATATCACCCACCACTGGAGAAGGCCACTTTCAGTTATTTCGTCCCCAGCACCCAGACAAAGGAGAGAGGTCCCACAGCAAGGAATAAGGTGTCATATCACCCACCACTGGAGAAGGCCACTTTCAGTTATTTCAGCCCAGCACCCAGACCGAGGAGAGAGGTCTCACAGCAAGGAATCATGCGTCATTTCACCCACCACTAGAGAAGGCCACTTTCAGTTATTTTGGCCCCAGCACCCAGACAGAGGAGAGAGGTCCCACAGCAAGAAATAAGGCGTCATATCACCCACCACTGGAGAAGGCCACTTTAAGTTATTTCGGCCCAGCACCCAGACCGAGGAGAGAGGTCCCACAGCAAGGAATCATGCGTCAGATCACCCACCACTGGAGAATGCCACTTTCAGTTATTTCGGCCCCAGCACCCAGACAGAGGAGAGAGGTCCCACAGCAAGGAATCATGCGTCATATCACCCACCACTGGAGAAGGCCACTTTCAGTTATTTCAGCTCCAGCACCCAGACAGAGGAGAGAAGTCCCACAGCAAGGAATCATGCGTCATATCACCCACCACCGGAGAAGGCCACTTTCAGTTATTTCGGCCCCAGCACCCAGACAGAGGAGAGAGGTCCCACAGCAAGGAATTATGCGTCATATCACCCACCACTGGAGAAGGCCACTTTCAGTTATTTATGCCCCACCACCCAGACAGAGGAGAGAGGTCCCACAGCAAGGAATCATGCGTAATATCACCCACCACCGGAGAAGGCCACTTTCAGTTATTTCGGCCCCAGCACCCAGACAGAGGAGAGAGGTCCCACAGCAAGGAATCATGCGTCATTTTACCCACCACTAGAGAAGGCCACTTTCAGTTATTTCGGACCCAGCACCCAGACAGAGGAGAGAGGTCCCACAGCAAGGAATCATGCGTCATATCACCCACCACTGGAGAAGGCCACTTTCAGTTATTTAGGCCAGGCACCCAGACCGAGGAGAGAGGTCCCACAGCAAGGAATCATGCATCATATCACCCACCACTGGAGAAGGCCACTTTCAGTTATTTCGGCCCCATAACCCAGACAGAGGAGAGGTTCATTCAACTTTAGGTTGCACCGCAAGATCATGGTAAAGTTAAAAAAATGAGGATTCAATAAAGAAGTGCCCCGGAGAACAAGAATACATGGTTGAGGGGGAGGCAGTTATAAATGTCTATTCTGCACAAGGGAGGCACAGGTCCTGTGGGATCCATGCCTGGTTCATTTTTATGAACGTCAGCTTGTCCATGTTGGCTGTGGACAAGCGGCTGCGTTCGTCAGTAATGATGCCCCCTGCCGTGCTGAATACACGTTCAGACAAAACGCTGGCCGCCGGGCAGGCCAGCACCTCCAAGGCATAAAATGCTAACTCTGGCCACGTGGACAATTTAAAGACCCAGAAGTTGAATGGGGCCGAACCATCAGTCAGTACGTGGAGGGGTGTGCAGTCGTACTGTTCAACCATGTTAGTGAAATGCTGCCTCCTGCTAACACGTTCCGTATCAGGTGGTGGTGCAGTTAGCTGTGACGTAGAGACAAAACTTTTCCACATTTCTGCCATGCTAACCCTGCCCTCAGAGGAGCTGGCCGTGACTCAGCTGCGTTGGCGACCTCTTGCTCCTCCTCTGCCTTCGCCTTGGGCTTCCACCTGTTCCCCTGTGACATTTGGGAATGCTCTCAGGAGCGCCTCTACCAGCGTGCGCTTGTACTCGCGCATCTTCCTATCACGCTCCAGTGCAGGAAGTAAGGTGAGCACATTGTCTTTGTACCGGGGATTCAGCAGGGTGGCAACCCAGTAGTCCGCACACGTTAAAATGTGGGCAACTCTGCTGTCATTGCGCAGGCACTGCAGCATGTAGTCGCTCATGTGTGCCAGGCTCCCCAGAGGTAAGGACATGCTGTCCTCTGTAGGAGGCGTATCGTCATCGTCCTCCGTATCTCCCCAGCCACGCACCAGTGATGGGCCTGAGCTGTGTCGGGTGCCACCCCGCTGTGAACCTGCTTCATCCTCATCCTCCTCGTCCTCCAGTAGTGGGCCCTGGCTGGCCACATTTGTACCTGGCCTCTACTGTTGCAAAAAACCTCCCTCTGAGCCACTTCTAACAGACTGGCCTGAAAGTGCTAAAAATGACCCCTCATCCTCCTCCTCCTCCTCCTGGGCCACCTCCTCTTCCATCATCGCCCTAAGCGTTTTCTCAAGGAGACATGGAAGTGGTATTGTAACGCTGATAACGGTGTCATCGCCACTGGCCATGTTGGTGGAGTACTCAAACTAGCGCAACAGGGCACACAGGTCTCGCATGGAGGCCCAATCATTGGTGGTGAAGTGGTGCTGTTCCACAATGCGACTGATGCGTGCGTGCTGCAGCTGAAACTCCACTATGGCCTGCTGCTGCTCGCACAGTCTCTCCAGCATGTGCAAGGTGGAGTTCCACCTGGTGGGCACGTCGCATATGAGGCAGTGAGCGGGAAGGCTGAAGTTCCGCTGTAGTGCAGACAGGCAAGCAGCGGCAGGATGTGAACGCCGGAAGCGCGCACAGACGGCCCTCACCTTATGCAGCAGCTCTGACATGTCAGGGTAGTTGTGAATGAACTTCTGCACCACCAAATTCAGCACATGCGCCAGGCAAGGGATGTGCGTCAAACCGGCTAGTCCCAGAGCTGCGACGAGATTTCGCCCATTATCGCACACCACCAGGCCGGGCTTGAGGCCCACCGGCAGCAACCACTGGTCGGTCTGTTGTTCAATACCCCGCCACAACTCCTGCGCGGTGTGGGGCCTGTCCCCCAAACATATGAGTTTCAGAATGGCCTGCTGACGTTTACCCCGGGCTGTGCTGAAGTTGGTGGTGAAGGTGTGTGGCTGACTGGATGAGCTGGTGGAAGCAGAGGAGGAGGAAGCCGAGTAGGAGGAGGAGGCTACAGGAGGCAAAGAATGATGCCCTGCGATTCTTGGCGGCGGAAGGACGTGTGCCAAGGAACTCTCCGCCTGGGGCCCAGCCGCCACTACATTTACCCAGTGTGCAGTTAGGGAGATATAGCGTCCCTGGCCGTGCTTACTGGTCCACATATCTGTGGTTAGGTGGACCTTGCCACAGATGGCGTTGCGCAGTGCACACTTGATTTTATCGGATACTTGGTTGTGCAGGGAAGGCACGGCTGTCTTGGAGAAGTAGTGGCGGCTGGGAACAACATACTGTGTGACAGCCATGGACATCAGCTGTTTGAAGCTGTCTGTGTCCACCAGCCTGAATGACAGCATTTCAAAGGCCAATAGTTTAGAAATGCTTGCATTCAGGCCCAGGGCTCGAGGGTTGCTAGGTGGGAATTTACGCTTTCTCTCCAAGGTTTGTGAGATGGAGAGCTGAACGCTGCCGTGTGACATGGTGGAGATGCTTGGTGACGCAGGTGGTGGTGTCGGTGGCACATCCTCTGTTTGGTGGGCGGCAGGTGCCAATGTTTCTCCCGAGGCGGAGGAAGAGGTTGAGGCAGCAGCAGAAGAGGGAGCAGGGGGAGCCAGAGTGAGTTCCTTGCTTTTAAGGTGTTTACTCCACTGCAGTTCATGCTTTGCATGTAGATGCCTGGTCATGCAGGTTGTGCTAAGGTTCAGAACGTTAATGCCTCGCTTCAGGATTAGTGTTGAGCGAACAGTTCGAGCATAGTTTGGGTTCGTACCGAATTTTGAGGTGTCATTTTCAAAAAAGTTTGGGTTCGGGTTCGTTGTTCGGCGATTACTTCCCGCTTTCTGAAGGGCTGCACAGCAGCCAATCAGCTAGAGTTTTACTTCTTGCCCTAAGAGTCCATCACAGCCATGCCTACTATTGGCATGGCTGTGATTGGCCAAGTGCAGCATGTGACCCAGCCTCTATTTAAGCTGGAGTCACGTAGCGCCGCACGTCACACTGCTCTGATTAGTGTAGGGAGAGGACGCAGCTTCTGTGAGGGCGAGAATAGGCAGCGAAAAGTCAGCAACAGCACCTAATGAAGGGATGGATCTACAGCTGTGAATGATTAAACTTCTGCTAGTTACTTGCTCACTGGTTTTTAGGCTGCACAGAGTGTTTTTCTGTCACTTATTTTCTGGGGTGATTGGCGGCCATTTTGTGACTTGTGGTGCACCAGAACAAGCTGCCAAACAAGTCCATCAATCCATCAATACTAGTTTTTTTTTGCTATATCCTACATCAGGGGCTTGGCTGTGCTAATTGTCACCCCTAGAAACTCAGGATAGCAATTTCTATATTTTATTAAGGGGTTAAATACAATTGCCCAAATACCAATCCCTTAAATCTGATGTTCCAGCTTTGGCTAGCCAAGTATAATACTGTCTGCTTTCTGGCAAAGGTTAGATTATTTTATGTGGTGAAATTCAATTGACAAAATAGCAATACCATAAATCAGTGGTTTCAGCTGTGACTGGCAAAGTATAATAGTGTCCGCCAAAACATATATTTTGTTGTGGGGTGAAATTCAATTGCCAAAATAGCAATACCCTGAATCTGGTGCCCCAGCTGTTGCAGGCCAAGTTTCATAGTGTCCGCAAAAACATATATTTTGTTGTGGGGTGAAATTTAATTGCTAAAATAGCAATACCCTGAATCTGGTGTCCCAGCTGTTGCAGGCCAAGTTTCATAGTGTCCGCAAAAACATATATTTTGTTCTGGGGTGAAATTCAATTGCCAAAATAGCAATACCATAAATCAGTGGTTTCAGCTGTGGCAGGCCAATATTCATAGTGTCCGCAAAAACATATATTTTGTTGTGGGGTGAAATTCAATTGCCAAAATAGCAATACCCTGAATCTGGCGTCCCAGCTGTTGCAGGCCAAGTTTCATAGTGTCTGCAAAAACATATATTTTGTTCTGGGGTGAAATTCAATTGCCAAAATAGCAATACCATAAATCAGTGGTTTCAGCTGTGGCTGGCAAAGTTTCATAGTGTCCGTAAAAACATATATTTTGTTCTGGGGTGAAATTCAATTGCCAAAATAGCAATACCCTGAATCTGGTGTTCCAGCTGTTGCAGGCCTAATTTAAATCTGTCCGTAACAGGGTATATTTTGTTCTGGGGTGAAATTCAATTGCCAAAAAAGCAATACCCTTAATCTGGTGTTCGAGCTGTTGCAGGCCAATTGTAAATCTGTCCATAAAAGGATACCTTTCATCCAGGGCCTAAATACTAGCCCTAAAATAGATATTCCCCTAAATCAGTGGTTACTGCTGTGCCTGGATTAGTGTAATACGCTACATAAATAAATAGGCAGATAGTGTTAGGTGCCTGTAAAAAAAAGGCCTGAATTTGAAATCAATACATTGTGCCAAATATTATTTTTCTTATTGTGGTGCTTGGTGAACGGTAACAATGAGGAAAACATCTAATAAGGGACGCGGACGCGGTCGTGGTGGTGTTAGTGTACCCTCTTGTGCTGGGAGAGGACGTGGCCATTCTGCCACAGCCACACGTCCTAGTGAACCAACTACCTCAGGTTCCAGTACCCGCCAGAATTTACAGCGATATTTGGTGGGGCCCAATGCCGTTCTAATGATGGTAAGGCCTGAGCAGGTACAGGCGCTAGTCAATTGGGTGGCCGACAGTGAATCCAGCATGTTCACAACATTATCTCCCACCCAGTCTTCTGCAGAAAGCGCACAGGTGGCACCTGAAAACCAAGCATCTTAGTCTGTTACATCACTCCCATGCATATCAGGGAAACTGTCTGAGCCTCAAGTTATGCAGCAGTCTCTTATGCTGTTTGAAGACTCTGCTGGCAGGGTTTCCCAAGTAAATCCACCTAGCCCTTCCCCAGTGGTGGAAGACTTAGAATGCACTGATGAACAACCACTGATGTTTCCTGATGATGAGGACATGGGAATACCACCTCATCGGAGTCCGCACGTCTCTGATGATGACGAAACACAGGTGCCAACTGCTGCGTCTTTCTGCAGTGTGCAGACCGAACAGGAGGTCAGGGAGGAAGACTGTGTGGAAGATGATGCAGGGGACGATGAGGTCCTAGACCCTACATGGAATGAAGGTCGTGCCACTGACTTTCATAGTTCAGAGGAAGAGGCAGTGGTGAGACCGAGCCAACAGCGTAGCAAAAGAGAGAGCAGGGGGCAAAAGCAGAACAGCCGTCGCCAAGAGAGTTCGCCTGCTACTGGCCACCGCCACCAGGGACGAGCACCCCAAAGGCAGCTTCAAGGAGTTCCCTGACATGGTACTTCTTTAAACAATGTGCTGACGACAAGACCCGAGTGGTTTGCATGCTGTGCCATCAGAGCCTGAAGCGAGGCATTAACGTTCTGAACCTTAGCACAACCTGCATGACCAGGCATCTACATGCAAAGCATGAACTGTAGTGGAGTAAACACCTTAAAAGCAAGGAACTCACTCTGGCTCCCCTGCTCCCTCTTCTGCTGCTGCCTCGGCCTCTTCCTCCGCCTCGGGAGGAATGTTGGCACCTGCCGCCCACCAAACAGAGGATGTGCCACCGACACCACCACCTGCGTCACCAAGCATCTCCACCATGTCACACGGCAGCGTTCAGCTCTCCATTTCACAAACCTTGGAGAGAAAGCGTAAATTCCCACCTAGCCACCCTCGAGCCCTGGGCCTAAATGCCAGCATTTCTAAACTACTGGTCTTTGAAATGCTGTCATTCAGGCTGGTGGACACAGACAGCTTCAAACAGCTGATGTCCATGGCTGTCATACAGTATGTTGTTCCCAGCCGCCACTACTTCTCCAAGACAGCCGTGCCTTCCCTGCACAACCAAGTATCCGATAAAATCAAGTGTGCACTGCGCAACGCCATCTTTGGCAAGGTCCACCTAACCACAGATATGTGGACCAGTAAGCACGGCCAGGGACGCTATATCTCCCTAACTGCACACTGGGTAAATGTAGTGGCGGCTGGGCCCCAGGCGGAGAGTTCCTTGGCACACGTCCTTCCGCCGCCAAGGATCGCAGGGCATCATTCTTTGCCTCCTGTAGCCTCCTCCTCCTACTCGGCTTCCTCCTCCTCTGCTTCCACGAGCTCATCCAGTCAGCCACACACCTTCACCACCAACTTCAGCACAGCCCGGGGTAAGCGTCAGCAGGCCATTCTGAAACTCATATGTTTGGGGGACAGGCCCCACACCGCGCAGGAGTTGTGGCGGGGTATTGAACAACAGACCGATGAGTGGTTTCTGCCGGTGGGCCTCAAGCCCGGCCTGGTGGTGTGTGATAATGGGCGAAATCTCGTCGCAGCTCTGGGACTAGCCGGTTTGACGCACATCCCTTGCCTGGTGCATGTGCTGAATTTGGTGGTGCAGAAGTTCATTCACAACTACCCCGACATGTCAGAGCTGCTGCATAAAGTGAGGGCCATCTGTGCACGCTTCCGGCGTTCACATCCTGCCGCTGCTCGCCTGTCTGCGCTACAGCGGAACTTCGGCCTTCCTGCTCACCGCCTCATATGCGACGTGCCCACCAGGTGGAACTCCACCTTGCACATGCTGGAGAGACTGTGCGAGCAGCAGCAGGCCATAGTGGAGTTTCAGCTGCAGCACGCACGCGTCAGTCTCGCTGCGGAACAGCACCACTTTACCACCAATGATTGGGCCTCCAGACGAGACCTGTGTGCCCTGTTGCACTATTTTGAGTACTCCACCAACATGGCCAGTGGCGATGACACCGTTATCAGCGTTACAATACCACTTCTATGTCGTCTTGAGAAAACGCTTAGGGCGATGATGGAAGAGGAGGTGGCCCAGGAGGAGGAGGAGGATGAGGGGTCATTTTTAGCACTTTCAGGCCAGTCTGTTAGAAGTGGCTCAGAGGGAGGTTTTTTTCAACAGCAGAGGCCAGTTACAAATGTGGCCAGCCAGGGCCCACTACTGGAGGACGAGGAGGATGAGGTGGAGGAGGATGAGGATGAAGCAGGTTCACAGCGGGGTGGCACCCGACACAGCTCAGGCCCATCACTGGTGCGTGGCTGGGGGGATACGGAGGACGATTACGATAATCCTCTCACAGAGGACAGCTTGTCCTTACCTCTGGGGAGCCTGGCACACATGAGCGACTACATGCTGCAGTGCCTGCACAACGACAGCAGAGTTGCCCACATTTTAACGTGTGCGGACTACCGGGTTGCCACCCTGCTGGATCCCCGGTACAAAGACAATATGCCCACCTTACTTCCTGCACTGGAGCGTGATAGGAAGATGCGCGAGTACAAGCGCACGTTGGTAGAGGCGCTCCTGAGAGCATTCCCAAATGTCACAGGGGAACAGGTGGAAGCCCAAGGCGAAGGCAGAGGAGGAGCAAGAGGTCGCCAAAGCAGCTGTGTCACGGCCAGCTCCTCTGAGGGCAGGGTTAGCATGGCAGAAATGTGGAAAAGTTTTGTCTCCACGCCACAGCTAACTGCACCACCACCTGATACGGAACGTGTTAGCAGGAGGCAGCATTTCACTAACATGGTTGAACAGTACGACTGCACACCCCTCCACATACTGACTGATGGTTCGGCCCCATTCAACTTCTGGGTCTCCAAATTGTCCACGTGGCCAGAGTTAGCATTTTATGCCTTGGAGGTGCTGGCCTGCCCGGCGGCCAGCGTTTTGTCTAAACGTGTATTCAGCACGGCAGGGGGCGTCATTACTGACAAACGCAGCCGCCTGTCCACAGCCAACGTGGACAAGCTGACGTTCATAAAAAAGAACCAGGCATGGATCCCACAGGACCTGTGCTTCCCTTGTGCAGAATAGACATTTATAACTGTCTCCCCCTCAACCATGTATTCTTGTACTCCGGGGCACTTCTTTATTGAATCCTCATATTTTTTTAACTTTACCATGATCTTGCGGTGCAACCCAAATTTAAATGAACCTCTCCTCTGTCTGGGTGGTGGGGCCGAAATAACTGAATGTGGCCTTCTCCGGTGGTGGGTGATATGATGCATGATTCCTTGCTGTGGGACCTCTCTCCTCTGTCTGGGTGCTGGGGCTGAAATAACTGAAAGTGGCCATCTCCAGTGGTGGGTGATATGACGCATGATTACTTGCTGTGGGACCTCGCTCCTCTGTCTGGGTGCTGGGGCCAAAATAACTGAAAGTGGCCTTCTCCAGTGGTGGGTGATATGACGCATGATTCCTTGCTGTGGGACCTCTCTCCTCTGTCTGGGTGCTGGGGCCAAAATAACTGAAAGTGGCCTTCTCCGGTGGTGGGTGATATGACGCATGATTCCTTGCTGTGGGACCTCTCTCCTCTGTCTGGGTGCTGGGGCCGAAATAACTGAAAGTGGCCTTCTCCAGTGGTAGGTGATATGACGCATGATTCCTTGCTGTGGGACCTCTCTCCTCTGTCTGGGTGCTGGGGCCGAAATAACTGAAAGTGGCCTTCTCCAGTGGTGGGTGATATGACGCATGATTCCTTGCTGTGGGACCTCTCTCCTCTGTCTGGGTGCTGGGGCCGAAATAACTGAAAGTGGCCTTCTCCAGTGGTATGTGATATGACGCATGATTCCTTGCTGTGGGACCTCTCTCCTCTGTCTGGGTGCTGGGGCCAGAAATAACTGAAAGTGGCCTTCTCCAGTGGTGGGTGATATGACACATGATTCCTTGCTGTGGGACCTCTCTCCTCTGTCTGGGTGCTGGGGCCGAAATAACTGAAAGTGGCCTTCTCCAGTGGTGGGTGATATGACGCATGATTCCTTGCTGTGGGACCTCTCTCCTCTGTCTGGGTGCTGGGACGAAATAACTGAAAGTGGCCTTCTCCAGTGGTGGGTGATATGACGCATGATTCCTTGCTGTGGGACCTCTCTTCTCTGTCTGTCTGGGTGCTGGGTCCGAAATAACTGAAAGTGGCCTTCTACAGTGGTGGGTGATATGACACATGATTCCTTGCTGTGGGACCTCTCTCCTCTGTCT
Source organism: Bufotes viridis (assembly GCA_033119425.1). Lineage (NCBI taxonomy): Eukaryota > Metazoa > Chordata > Amphibia > Anura > Bufonidae > Bufotes > Bufotes viridis. Next base: position 503,201,082 of record CM065590.1, read on the forward strand.
GGGTGCTGGGGCCAAAATAACTGAAAGTGGCCTTCTCCAGTTGTGGGTGATATGACGCATGATTCCTTGCTGTGGGACCTCTCTCCTCTGTCTGGATGCTGGGGCCAAAATAACTGAAAGTGGCCTTCTCCAGTGGTGGGTGATATGATGCATGATTCCTTGCTGTGGGACCTCTCTCCTCTGTCTGGGTGCTGGGGCCAAAATAACTGAAAGTGGCCTTCTCCAGAGTTGGGTGATATGACGCATGATTCCTTGCAGTGGGACCTCTCTCCAATTGATATTGGTTAAATTTTATTTATTTTATTTTATTTTAATTCATTTCCCTATCCACATTTGTTTGCAGGGGATTTACATACATTTTGCTGCCTTTGGCAACCCTCTACCCGTTCCTGGACTATTTTACAGCCTTTTTAGTGCCTAAAAGTTCGGGTCCCCATTGACTTCAATGGGGTTCGGGTTCCGGAAGTTCAGAACTTCCCGTACCCGAACTTTCAGGTGTTTGCTCATCTCTAGTCATGTGTTATTTTTATAGAGCAGGTTGTTACAGATGCGGCGATACATAATATGTATACTTTTGTTTTATTTATTTATTTAGGTTTTACACAATATTATCATTATTGAAACAAAAAAATCATGTTTTCATGTCTCCATAGTCTGAGAGACATTTTTTTTTATTTTTTGGGGCGATTGTCCTATGTGGGGTATCATTTTTTGCGGGATGAGATGACGGTTTTATTGGCACTATGGGGTGCATATAACCTTTTGACAGCTTGCTATTACAGTTTTTGAGATGTGAAGTGACAAAAATGTTTTTTTTTACATTGTTTTTATTTTTTTACGGTATTTACCTGAGGACCCTCAGTATGGCTTGAAGATGATCATCATTAAGTCTAGACCTGTACTTTGACTTTTTGAAGTTCAAGGTGGAGAATAACTTTTCACACAAATATGTGCTCCCAAAAGGCACATGGTGCGCTTGAACATTCGGGAAAGCTCAGGGAAGCTGGGGGGCAATTCTCTCAAAAATTGCCCATGCATGTCTGCTTTTCCACTAATCTCCCTGAACTTGGCTTTGAGATCAGAGTTGCATTGCAGGTCAATGAGCTCCATTTGAAGCACAGGAGGGGCATCTTGCACATCAAAGGAAAAGGGGTCCACAAAAATTTGGAAAGTGGCTCTGTGCGTTTTGAAGTCTGCAAATCTGTGATCAAATTCCTTCTCTAGCTTAAAAATAGCATCAACATATTTCTCACCACTGAATGGTATGCCTGCATCCACAAGTGCCTTCCATGCTGGGAAATGGCAAAGGTTTGTCTGAGAGAGCTGGGATTTCCATAACACAAGTTTTGTGGAGAATGCTCTCACGTTGTCATAGGCAGCGCTGAGGAGCTGCCCCTGGCCTTGTAACATCTTGTTTAGTACATTCAGCTTATGTGTGATGTCAACAAGAAAAGCTAAGTCCATGAGCCATTTGTGATCACTCAACTCAGAAACAGCCTTCCCATCCTTCTCCATGAAGACTTTCACTTCTTCTCTCAACTCAAAAAATCTTTTCGGACATTTCCCCTGCTGAGCCAACGTACCTCGGTGAAATAGAGCACATCTCCATATTCTGACCCCATTTCCTCTAAAAAAGCACGGAACCTCCTGTGCTTTAAGCCCCTGGATCTGATTTGGTTGACGCATTTCACAACAACAGACATCACATTGTCACACGGCAGGCATTTGCTGCAAAGGGCCTGCTGATGGATAATGCAGTGAAGAGCAATGGCCTCCTCTACACCCTCCTCTTCAAGTTTTTTTTGAACAAGTGCCACCAGTCCATTTTTCCTCCCTGTCATCGATGGCGCTCCGTCGGTTATTATTCCAACAAACCTCTTCCATGGCAAACCTGCATTCTCAATGGCATCACACAGATGACGAAATATCTCATTAGCGGTGGTCTGGCCATGCATTGGAATTATTGTGAGCAGCTCCTCCGTCAATTCAAAATTGCAATCAACACCACGGACATAAATTGTGAGCTGAGCAGTGTCTGTTATGTCTGTGCTCTCGTCAAGAGTGACTGAGTATGCATCAAAACATTTGGCTTTCTCACACAGTTGATGATAAATGTCACTTGACATGTCCGAAACGCGCTCTGCCACAGTGTTGGCAGAAAGGCTGACCTTTTTTTTTTCCGGACAGATAATACTTGCAGCCTGTAACATGCATTTTTTAACAAACTCTCCTTCTGTGAATGGTTTCATCTCACTAACCATGTAACTAGCTTCGACTGATGCAACAATCTCTTTGGTTGCTTTCTTGAAGAAATCTTGTTGCCTCATTAGACATGCTTTAAGACTGGCAACCCGCTTGGCTCTCTCATCCCTTTGATATTTTGCACATTCCTCAGCATGTTTAGTTGAATAATGGTGTTTCAAGTTGTATTCCTTGTGCACTGCAACTTTCTCTGTGCAAATAAGACATGTGGGGATGCCCCTGTGCTCAACAAAGAAATACTGCGTCTCCCACTTTTCTGCTGATTGGCGGAAATGACGTCTGCGCTACTGTACAGATAGAAGCGACCGTCAGACGGAGCACCTGTAGACACACCTGTAGGGTGGGATTCAAATTTCAAATCGCGATCCATTCATTTTTGCGGGCCACGAGTTTGAGACCCCTGCTCTACAGAGTTTGTTACACAGACACGTTAGATTTCTAAATTTTTCCCATCCTGATGTTCCCACAGTGTCATCCTGCTGCTACTCCCAATACTGTGCCCGTTGTGCTCCTCAATGTCCCAGGTACTATACTGCTAGAAACTATAGGGACATTTGGGGTGATTTGTCAAACTGGTGTAAAGTAGTCAACTGTCAAAAATGAAAAAGTAGAGCTGTCAAAAATGAATGGTGGAACCTGATTGGCTGCTAGGGGCAACTAAGCCAGTTCTAGTTTACACCTGTTTGATAAATTACCCCAAATGTCCCTATAGTGTCCACAGCAGCTATAATGTCCCCTAGAGTTCCCCCAGTCATAATAACACCCTATATTGTGCGCCAGGCAATAATCCCTGTATAGTGTCCCCAAAAATAATAGGGGGCATTGTGGGGGAAATTACTGTGTGAGGGCAGTTTAGGGGAAATTACTGTGTGGGGGCAAATTACTATGGGGTGATTGCAATGTGGGGGCAGTGTGTGGGAAATTACTATATGGGGGCTTGTTATTGGGGAAGCACTGTAGGGGCAACTACAGTGCTTCCCCAATAACAAGCCCCCATATAGTAATTTCCCACACACTGCCCCCACATTGCAATCACCCCATAGTAATTTGCCCCCACACAGTAATTTCCTCTAAACTGCCCTCACACAGTAATTTCCCCCACAATGCCCCCACACCACACTGCCCCCATATAGTAATTTCTAGTGATGAGCGGCATGGGCTATATTCGATTTCGAATATTTTGCGAATACATAAACGAATATTTGCCATATATTCGTGAATTTGCGGTTATTTTCTTGATTGTGAAAAATCGGCAATGTAGTATTTGTGTAATGCATGCGCAATACAGGCGTGGGTCACTTTGTGCAAATTTTTCAAACTTCTAGAAGTTTTCTGAGACTCTAGATAATGGTGGGCATGGCAGAACATTACAATAGCTTTATATATGCAGGTAGAGTGCTCCAATATATATTCGCAATTGTGAAAATCGTCAATTAACGATGCTCATATTTTTGCGCAATACGTGCAAATGGGTGACATCACAGCACTATGTATGTATGGACAGCAGAACCCTACCTAACACCCTGCACTTGAACCTATCAGCTACACTATAAATCAATGTAACCTACACTGACTATCTCCCCCTAAGGCCTCTTGCAGACGACCGTATGGCTTTTTCAGTGTTTTGCGGGCTGTTTTTTGCTTCCGTTGTGTTTCCGTTTTGGTTCCGTTTTTCCGTATGGCATATACTGTATACAGTAATTCCATAATAAAAATTGGGCTGGTCTTAAAATTTTCAATAGATTGTTCAGCAAAAACGGAATGGATACGGATGCCTTTCCGTATGCTTTCCGTTTTTTTTTGTGGACCCATTGACTTGAATAGAGCCACTGAACGTGATTTGCGGACAAGAATAGGACATGTTCTATATTTAGGGCTCTTTCACACTACCGTTTTTCTTTTCCGTCCTAGAGTTCTGTCGTCGGGGCTCTAAGAAGGAAAAAGACTGATCAGCATTATCCTAATGCATTCTGAATGGAGAGAAATCCGTTCTGGATGCATCAGGATGTCTTCCGTTCAGTATGTGAACGTTTTTTGGACGTTGACAAAACCGCAGCATGCTGCGAAATTGTCTCCGTCTAAAAATCCGGAAGACATGCCGTAACGCTGGATCCGGAATTAATGCCTATTGAAGTGCATTAATCCGGATTCGGAATTAAGCTAAACGTCGTTTCGGCGCATCGCCGAATCCGACATTTAGCTATGCACATGAGCAGCAGCAGTTCCGATCAGGGCCCCAGTGTAGGCTGGGGCTCCGATTGGTTACCATGGCAGCCAGGACGCTACTGAAGTCCTGGCTGCCATGGTAAGTCCTCCGCAGCAGTGTACTTACCTGCGCTGCGGCCTCCGTGCGCTCCTTCATGACGTCACAGGTCCGGTCGGCGCATTGATCTATGCGCCACGGGGACCTGTGACGTCATGAAGGAGCGCCCGGAGGCCGCAGCGCAGGTAAGTACACTGCTGTGGAGTACCATAACAGCCAGGACTTCAGTAGCGTCCTGGCTGCCATGGTAACCTGGAAGCATTTTGAAGACTGATCAGGATCCTGATCAGTCTTCAAATGCTTTTAGGCGACTTGCGTTCTGAAGGACCCGGCGGGATGGAAGTGCCCGCCGGATCCTCAGAATGCAAGTGTGAAAGAGGCCTTAAACGGAACGGAAAAACGGAAACGGAAGGCATACAGAGACACTTCAGTATTTTTTGTGGTCCCATTGAAGTTAATGGTTCAGTATACTGTCAGTATACTGAACTGAAAAAACAGACAGTATACGGTCCGCAAAATACTGTCATGTGCAAGAGGCCTAACTATCTGAATTATATATCTAAGTTAACTGTCTAATTATACAGCAAAGCACAAAGCACAGCAATGACACCCCTGTCTCTCTCAGAACTCCATTACACTAAAGAAAATGGCTGCTGGGGAGGTTCCTTATATAGTAAGGGGAAGGCAACTTTCCTATTGGTTGCTAGGGATGTTGCTAATCTCAGACAAAGACATTGCAGCCTTCTCATTGGCCCCACTAGCAAGAGGGAGGTTACTGATGAAAAAAATGTAGAATATTCTAAATTACGAATAGCACTATATTCTAAATACTTGCGGATTCTCGAAGTTGCGATATTCGCAATAAATATTCGCGATTGGAATATTCGTGCCCAACACTAGTCATTTCCCCCACACTGCCCCATATAGTAATTTGCCCACACATAGTAGTTTCCCCCACACTGCCCCAACACAGTAGTTTCCCCCACACAGTAATTTCTCCCCAAATACTAAATTTCACCACACTGTACCCTACATAGTAATTTCCCACACACTTCCCCATATAGTAATTTCTCCCACATAGCAATTTTCCCCACAGTGCCCCCACATAGTAGCCCCCCCACTGCCCCACATAGTAATTTCCCCCACACTGCCCCTACATAGTAATTTCCCCCACAGTGCCCCCACACACACAGTAATTTCCCCACAGTGCCCCACACAGTAATTTCTCCCCAAATAGTAATTTCCACCACACTGCCCCCACACAGTAGTTTCCCCACACTGCCTCATATAGTAATTTCCCCGCTGCCCCACATAGTAATTTCCTCCACAGTGCCCCCACACAGTAATTTCCCCCACACTGCCCCCACAGAGTAATTTCCCCCACACTGCCCCCACAGAGTAATTTCCCCCACACTGCCCCCACAGAGTAATTTCCCCCACACTGCCCCCAGAGAGTAATTTTCCCCACACTGCCTCCACAGAGTAATTTCCCCCACACTGCCCCCACAGAGTAATTTCCCCCACACTGCTCCAACAAAGTAATTTCCCCCACACTGCCCCAACACAGTAGTTTTCCCCACACTGCCCCACATAATAATTTGCCCCCACATAGTAGTCCCTCCCATAATAATTTGTCCCCCCGCAGCCCCCACATAGTAATCTTTCCATAATAATTTTCCCCCACATAGTAAGTTGCCCCCATACAGAAGCCCCATTATAGTAATTTCCCCCCCGATGTTCTCAATGTCTCCTAATATGTCCTCCTGTGTCACATGAAGGCACATGAAGTAAAATAAAAAATTAAAAAAATTAAAAGCTAAATACTCACCTATGTCCAGGGCCAGGCGCTTGATTGCAGAGGAAGGCGTGATGAGGCAGGCGCGGACACATCACAGTGCTGCGTCCCGACACAGGCGCACGATAACGTCATCACACCCGCCTGCGCCAGGATTTTACTGCCACATTGGTCTCAGGCCTACTAGGCCTGAAGACTATGGTGGTGATCGCGGATGGCGGCGGGGCAGGGAACTATGCGCTTCCGTGCCCCGACGCAGTATGTGGGCATTCGGGTTGGTGCTGGGCCCGGGCTGCCACCCGAACGTCCCTCTTGTAATTGGCCACTGGTCAAAAGGAAGAACCCACACCTACTGGACATTTTTGGCATATCATGTGCATATGTCCTAAGCGTATAGATGGGAATAACCATTTAACTTCTCAAATGATGTCCTATTAATTTAGGCTCTGCTCTATTAAATGTCTTACTTTCTCACATTTTTTGCAGTGACGAGTTACAGGAGAAGAACGAAAAGGTGAAATCAGCAATTCAACATGTAGTCAAATGTGACCTTGAGAAGGAAAATATGACAGATCCGATAGTCTTACCACCAGCAGATTGTATTATCAGCGCTGGGCTCCTGGATGTTGTCTGCAAAGAGCAAGAAGATTACATCAGATATCTCAGGAAGTTCTCAGGGTTACTAAAACCTGGAGGACACCTCGTATTAATTGGGCTTGTAAATGCAACATTTTTCACAATTAAGAAAGACAGGGTCCATATATTTAAATATGATGAGAAGTTTGTCAGGAAAGCTCTAGAGGGAGAAGGCTTTGTTATTGATTGTTGTAAGGTTAAGGAAAGAACAGCTGTTAGTGACCTTACTGACTATAAGGGCCTGGTATTCATTGCAGCTCACAAGGAGCAGTAGAGCTGAGTAGAAACTTACGATTTAAAGGGAGTCTGTCATCTAATTTACACCAATTTAACTAAGAGCACTGCCTCATAGAAGATTGAACATTCCAGACATACCTGTGTGCACCTTGTGTCTGTATTACATGTCCAGGAAAAGCACCTTTATTCTGCTGGAAAACAGCTTCCAAGTGCCAGCTGAAAGTGAAAGTAAAAACAACTTTCACTCCTGACTCGATTTCTAACAGCTATATCTTCTCATATAGGTGATATAACGCTGTGATTCTGATATCGCTTGAAAGGTTGGAATGCCAGCTTTCAAGGTCCAATCCTAAGATATGAGTAGCTAAAGCAGCCCTCCCCTCTCCAGTCTGGTTTGCTTTGGGCACTTGCAGCAGCAGAGCTGGGCACTTGGGAGCTTTTTTCCAGCAGAATAAGGCCTCTTGTACACGACTGTATGGCTTTTTAAATGTTTTGCGGTCCGTTTATAACGGATCCGTGGTTCCATTTTTAGTTTCCGTTGTGTTTCCGTTTCGGTTCCGTTGTTCCGTTCCGTTTTTCCGTATGGCATATGCAGTATACAGTAATTCCATAATAAAAATTGGGCTGGTCATAAAATTTTCAATAGATTGTTCTGCAAAAACGGTATGGGTACGGAAAACATATGGATGCCTTTCCTTTGTTTGCGGACCCATTGACTTGAATGGAGCCTCTGAACGTGATTTGCAGACAAGAATAGGACATGTTTTATATTTAAACGTAACGGAAAAATGGAAACTGAAAGCATATGGAGACACTTAAGTATTTTTTGCAGACCCATTGAAGTGAATGGTTCAGTATACTGTCAGTTCATAGAAGAAAATCCAATCCAGCTTTCCATAAAACCGATTTCTTTATTGATTTCTTGCATACGTAAAATCCATGGACAATGTCAAAGTACACACCTTGTGTGTACTTTGACATTGTCCATGGATTTTACGTATGCAAGAAATCAATAAAGAAATCGGTTTTATGGAAAGCTGGATTGGATTTTCTTCTATGAACACACCGCAAGGACCTGGTTCAGGTCTCTCATCCGTGCTTCCAGAGTTAAAGGGTGGAGGTGAGCGCTGCAGCAATATGTTTGAATGAGTATACTGTCAGTATACTGAACTGAAAAAACTGCCAGTTTACGGTCTGCAAAATACTGTCGTGTGCATGAGGCCTAAAAGTGTTTTTCCTAGACATGGAGTAAAGGCACAAAGTGCACAAAGGTATGTTTGGCATGTGTATGCAGTCTTCTATTGGGCAGTTCTCTTAGTTACAGTATATTGGTGAAAAACAGGTGACAGAATCCCTTTAAGGGGGTCATTTAGGAACAGATATAAACCACTTTTGTGGCGTATATCTTGTGCAAATTCTGTTGCACACCTTGCTGCGACAGAATCTGCAACTTCTTCCCCATTTATGGCAGGTCTCAAAAAGTGGGCATGGTGTGGTTAGGAAGGCCGGCCTGTCTCATTTATCATTTTCGACACCTGGTTTAGGAATAGAAAATGGTTTAAATGTAAGACTGCAAGAAAACTGCCTTACATTTAGAATCAGGCGGTGGATAGGCCGAAATTATGTGCCCCTAATGCCTCATTCACATTTCAGTGTTTTGGTCTGTGATTTTTATCACTGATTGTGAGCCAAAACCAGGTGCGGCTCTAAACATACAAACAGGTGCAGATCTTTCTTGTAGGCCTCATTCAGGCCAGGCATGGTCCCCCTGGAGTGAAATTGCGCATTTTGTTTGTGACTTTTTTGCGACTTTTTAAATGGACACAATAGTAAATCTGTCTAGAGATTTATTTACATAAAAAACACGCCCACTTTCACAAAACTGGAGAGCTTAGTGCAGAGCTTGAAAAAGTCGCAAAAAAATGAGCAATTTTTGCGACTTTTTCACTCCATTAAAGTGACTTTAGCTAAAGATAAATCTGGCCCTATGTTATCAAACCTTAATCAGGTTCCACTGATTATTATGTGAAATCCAAATTAGCAGAGAGTTACGAGCTCGGAGAATAATTTGAGGCATAATCAGTATGTGTAATGAGATGATTCCACTTTGATGAAGCAGAGTGTAAAATGATACAATACTTACAGATAGCGTTGGCGGATACATGCCAACCTTCATAAACCATAAACATAACATTTGACATTTACACTGATTGGTAAAGAAGGAGGGGGGGGGGGTGATCCCTTGTACTTTCTGCAGACTATCTTAAGGCTAAAGATGACAGATGAATATAATTCTAAAAGGAAGTTAATACTGAAACAACATATAATATGATGCACGTTTAATATTGTTGCACTCACAGTCTAGTTACTATAGATCCCAGAAGTTGTATTTCATTGGAACTTTGCCTTAAAAATCCTCAGATGGTGCTACTGTGAGTTATGATTAGTGATGAAAAATTGATTCGGCTGCTTTGCTGAATTTCACTAAGAAATTTGCTTTGTAACTAAGCTTATTCCTTTGTATGTAGTGGGCACAATGAGACATGGTCAGATTTTATAGTCAAGTTAAAAATAATGCCAGTGTAACACCTGACTCTGACACCTGACTCTGACACCTGACACTTGACCCTGACACTTGACCCTGACACTTGACCCTGACACCTGACCCTGACAACTGACACCTGACCCTGACAACTGACACTGACAACTGAGTTTGAATTATGCTCTTCATAGGTCAGGGTCAAATTGAAAATAAGTTATAGATATACTATGTATTTGTATGCAAAATCGCATAGATGAATAAGATGCCAGGTTAACACTAGCCAGGGTTATAGCTTAGTGCTAATGCACTTGTTTTGAGTCCAGTGGGCCTGGCTTCAAGTCCTCTTTCAGCCTTTAAAAAATTTAATGTTTTATTAAGCCCTAGATATGAGGCAAATTCAAGTCATGTGTGACACTGATATCTGACTACTGACCTAAGTCAGGTGTCAGCCTCACTATTAATTTTAGGTTCATTCTACTTTTTAGGTACTGAATGGCATAGATTAATAACATCACAGGCTAACTCTAAGGAAGCTTATAGCTCAGTGGTAATGCACTTGTCTTGAGTCCAGTGGCTATGGGTTCAAGACCTTTTCCTCTGGCCAAAAATCTAATCCCATTTAAGTGCATTAATCTGGAGCTGGAATTAAGCTAAACGTATTTTCCGATTGGGGCCTCAGTGTAAGCTGGGGCTCTGATCGCTTACTATTGCAGCCAGGATGCTACTGAAGTCCTGGCTACCACGGTAAGTACTCTGCAGCAGTGCACTTACCTGCACTGCGCCCCCGGGCACTCCTTCATGGTGTCATAGGCCTGGGTGGCACATTGTTCTATGCGCCGCGGGGACCTGTGACATCATAAAATATTAAATTTTTTAAAGGCTAAAAGGGGTCTTGAACCCAGGCCCACTGAACTCAAGACAAGTGCATTACCACTGAGCTATAAGCTTGCTTAGGGTTAACCTGTGATGTTATTAATCTATGTCATACAGTATATAAAAAGTAAAATGAACCTAAAATTAATAGTGAGGCTGACACCTGACACCCGGTCAGTAGTCAGATATCAGCGTCACACATGACTTAAATTTGCCTCATATCTAGGGCTTAATAAAATGTTAATTTTTTAAAGGCTGAAACAGGTCTTGAACACAGACCCACTGGATTCAAGACAAGTGTATTACCACTGAGCTATAAGCTTACTTAGTGTGAGCCTGTGATTTTATTCATCTATGCCATACAGTATATGAAAAGTAGAATGAACCTAAAAATAATAGTGAGGCTGAAACCTGACTTAGGTCAGTAGTCAGGTATCAGCGTCACACATGACTTGAATTTGCCTCATATCTATAGGGAGTTTAGGAGCTCAGATTATGTTATTGAATTCTTTAATAGTTGTACACAAGCTTCTCCTATTGGTGACTGTATAAAGCCAGAATTGTGCCACTAAAATCCATGGCTAAAAATTTGAATCAGTATAGAATTATTGACCTAATAAGAATACAGAAAACAGAATTGTATAAGATTGCAAATTTCCTGCTCCTTACAGTTCTTAATGTGCACAGAATGACTTTGGTCACTGAAGCATATATTTTTACTATGTAATATCAAATTAATTGGTTAAGATTAATTAGATTAATTGCTTTTTCACTGCTTTTAGTTTTTTAGTTTAAGGTTTTCTTTGGACTATTATTAGTTTCAGGACCTGGTTTTGATCACAATCGCATTATGGGATATTATAAGGCCACTTCCATTATATAAATATTGCAATAAAGAGAACTATGTAGCATTAAACTGTGTGATTTTCTTGGGGATTGTTGTTTCTTTCTTACTTTTTATGGCTCATGCACACAGCCTTTTTTTGCAGATCGGGCGCTTAAGTGTTCACTTCAATGTCGTATTACGGACAAGGATAAGAAAGTTCTATAGAGGGTTGAATGTTCTGTTCTGTAAAATGCAGAATGAGTACGGGCGGTATTCATGTTTTGCAGCTCTGCATGATCTGGGTTTATATCTGAAAAAATATGTGTCATTTGCATTTTCACAGTACTCAGTGGCATAAATACAGGAGTAGCAGGGAAAGCAGCTGCTTCGGGGCCCGAGTGGAAAAGGTCTTTTCTAGTACTAGTTAGGGCAGACAGGCCCCCAGTGTGACTGTATCTGAAGGGGCCAGGCATGGCCTGAAATGTACTAGAAAATGTGTACATACCAGTATGAAGGACCTTTAGAATCCAGAAATGGTAGGCTAAAGGACCTTTGATAATGTTATCATGTCACATGGAGGTAGGGCCTTTAGCCTGCTATTTCTGCATTCCAAAGGTACTTTAGCCTCCAAGAGACATCAGAGGAGATGGAGAACCTGTAGCCTGTAAGTAAATATCTGTATCTATATATATATATATATATATATATATATATATATGTACTGTATGTGTGTTTATCTCTGTGTGTGTATATCTGTGTGTATATATCTGTGTGTGTATATGTGTGTGTGTATATATATATATATATATATATATATATATATATATATATCTTTGTGTATATGTGTTGATCTGTGTGTGTATGTGTTGTAGGGATTAGCTCTGGTCTCGGGGATCATTTACACAAACTTCCTTCCGGACAACGGATTTCATGTCCAAACAGTGCATTTATTTGGCAGTCTTCTCAAACAAAACAACATAAATGAACACCTGCCCGGCTAGGCACTACCTAATACATAATATATCCCTGAGTCACCTAAGACCCCATTCACACACACGGGAACCCATGCAGCTTTCCCAGCCGAACATCCATGAATTGTGGCTAGCACCTAGCCTCGTGGCCCCTCAGCCCTCCTCAGCTGAGATCACGTTCCCAGAGCCTCACCAGGACTCTGCTACACAAAACACTCTCTCCCAGAGTGACACACCTTGTCTAGCAGCAGGACTAAATAGACATGGACCTGTCCGAAACCCCGGACTGGAGCATGGGGAACAGGCACCCACCCAGCACATTACCTGTTCCCAGTAAAAGCCCGCCCTGGAACTAGCTGGAGCCAGCTATACTAATACTATACTTAACTTGGGGCTTTCACTCCACCAAGGCCAGGCACCTTGGTGACACGCTCTCGGTGCAAACAGCCCTGTCTGACGGTTTCCCTGGGGCTTCACCGCACACATCAGTGTTCACATTGCCACAGTGTGTAGAAAATTTGCTGTGGGGCTGTGTAGTTCTAGCTACACCACGGATTCTACTAATTCTAGTTTCTAAAAGTTTGTGGTTAAATGGGCGTAGTTAACTTGTCAAGCTGATTTAAACCAGACTTGTAATCCAAAACTTTTAGAAAAGCTGCAAAATGTTTTCAATATTTCTCTTGTAAAGGGGCTGCATATAAAATGGAATAATACCTAAAGACAGAACTGTTAGGCCACTTTCACACGGCCATTGCAGGTGCGTTGCGGGAAAATATGCGATATTTCTGCGTGAGTGCAAAGCGTTTTAATGCGTTTTGCACGCGCATGGGAAAAATCGGCATGTTTGGTACCCAGACCCGAACCCGGACGTCTTCACTGAAGTTCGGGTTTGGGTTGAATATTCTGTAAATTTTATTATTTAAGGTTATAACATGGTTATAAGGGCAAATAATGGCATTATCAATACAGAATGCTTAGTAATGTGTGAATGGAGGGGTTACAGAAAAAATTAACTCACCTTATCCCCTTGATCGCGTAGTTGCGATCTCTTCTTTCTTCTTTAATCATGTGAGCTGTCGGCTAAAGGACCTGCGCTCATCACATGGTCCAATCACATGGTCCATTACCATGGTGATGGACCATGTGATTGGACCATGTGATGTGACGTCACCACAGGTCCTTTAGCCGGTACAGCATACATATTAGGATATCCTCAGACATCATCCACAACTCCCTCAGACATCATCCACAACTCCCTCCTCCGTCATGCAAAACTCCATCAGTCCTCCTCCGTTATCCTAAACTCCCTTCTCCGCCATTACTTATTACTGATATAGAATATTCTTCATTATTTAATATAGTTTATGTTATGCAAAAAATAGGTAACTGAATATGCGCATTAATCGAAACGCGTAAGGGCGTTAAGCAACTTTCCTATTGGGTTGGCTTGGTAGAATTGTCGAATATGTAGAATATAGCACTATATTCTATAGTGCTATATATTCGTGTTTTAGAATATTCACATTACGCGAATACTACATTGCCGATTTTTTGCAATCTATAGAATAATCTCGAATACGAATATTCGCGAATATATGACGAATATGATGAAATATCGCAAATTCAATATTGCCCCTGCCGCTCATCACTAATTATTAACTTGAAGAAACTGTCACGCTGCTGGGTGCCGGGCTCCTTGTCAGCCCGGGCCCCGAAGCAGCCGCTTCCCCTGCTTCCCCAATAGTTACGCCATTGTGCTGTCAGCTGCTGTGAACGCTGTGTAGTGGATCCGTGCATCTAAGTGTTTTGCCCAGGCATAAAGATTTGTCTGAAAACAGTGCGCCCACGTGCTGGGACCTGTCATAAAGTTCCGTCCCATAAACTTTTATGAAATGGCGTCCATGTCCCTGGCCCTTTCAGAGACCGAGACCCCCGCACTGAGTCCCACCATATACAAAATGTACCTGAGCCATGATTACAGTAAATACTTGTAATACAAGGAGAGACACTAAGGCTGCTGCAGGCTGCTGTGACCGCTGTGTAGTGGATCCGTGCATCTAAGTGCTTTGCCCAGGCATAAAGATTTGTCTGAAATCCTGGGGACTTAATGATAGGCTCCTCCCCTCCAGGCTTAGTTGCATAAAGAAAAGGTCCGGCAGTAGTACACGTGACATTATGCTTTGTGCCGCCCCCTCCTCAGACAACCAATGTCTGACACCCGATGTCTAACACCTGACCCCTGACGGCGGACGGCTGATGGAGTTTTGACTGAGGGCTGACACCTGACACCTGATGTCTGACCCCTGACGGCTGATGGAGTTTAGGCTGAGGGATGACAACTGATGTCTGACCCCTGTTGGCTGAGAGCTGACACCTGACGGCTGATGGAGTTTGGGCTGAGGGCTGATTAAGGATGTATTTTTTGACTGACGTCAGAGGGACGAGGGAGTTTTGAGTTGGGGGGGGGGGGATTTTTGGCTGATGCCTGAATGAGAAGAGAGTTTTGGATGAGGGAGGAAGGAGTTTTGGCAGACGTCTGGGGTAGGAGGGAGTTTGGGCTGACGGAGGAGGGAGTTTAGCCTGACGGAGGAGGGAGTTTGGTCTGAAGAAGGAGGACTGATGGAGTTTTGCCTGACGGAGGAGGAAGTTTAGGCTGACGGAGGAGGGAGTTTGGCCTGTCAGAGGAGGACTGATGGAGTTTTGCCTGACGGAGGAGGGAGTTGTGGATGATGTCTGAGGGAGTTGTTGATGATGTCTGAGGATGTCCTAATATGTATGCTGTAAGCCGGCAGCTCACATGACATCACATGGTCCAATCACATGGTCCATCACCATGGTGATGGACCATGTGATTGGACCATGTGATGTGAGACGTCACCACAGCTACTTTAGCCGGCAGCTCACATGATTAAAGAAGAAAGAAGAGATCGCAACTACGCGATCAAGTGGATAAGGTGAGTTCGTTTTTTTTTACATGATTCCCCTCCATACACATTTTACTAAGCATTCTGTATTGAGAATGCTATTATTTTCCCTTATAACCATGTTATCAGGTAAAATAAAAAAGATCGGGTCCCCATCCCGATCATCTCCTAGCAACCATGCGTGAAAATTGCACCATACCTGCACTTGCTTGAGGATGCTTGCGATTTTCACGCAACCCCATTCACTTCCATGGGGCCTGTGTTGTGTGAAAAACGCACAATATAGAGCTTGCTGCGATTTTCACGCATCGCACAAGTGATGCGTGAAAATCACTGCTCATCTGCACAGCCCCATAGAAATTAATGGTTCACATCACGCATTGCACCTGCACAGAAAACTCGCCCGTGTAAAAAGGGGCCTTAGACTTTGGGCTGTCTCCGTGTGTGCGCATGATCCTCTGTTCTGGACACTACTTGTCTTGTCTTGCAGGAGCGCACGGCATTATACTGATTTATAATACTATGTGCCTCTGCATGACCTTTCTGCTTCAGAATCATAGGGACAGCTTTATGTCAGTACAATCCTGTAGAAGGAAGGTAATGAAAAGGCACATAGCATTATAAATAATTATAATGCCGTTCACTCCTGCAAGACGAGCAGTGTTCAGAAGGGAGGATCACGCTTATATACGGACAATCCTTTGGTGGGGGTCCAATACCCAGGACCCCTACCAATCAGCTGTTTGAAAAGACACTGGTGCTCGCCCTAGTGCCGCAGCCTTCTTTCAGCTTTTTTTCGGCCAGTGACGATACATTCAACTAACACATGGCCTAGGCACAGCTCAGCCCCATATAAATAGCTGAGCTACGATACCATGCACAGCCGCTATCCAATGTACGACGCTGTGCTTGGTAAGCACAGAGATGGCTGCAGCGCTAACAGGAGCAATGGTTCCTTCTAAAACAATCATCAGTTATGAAATCTTGGAAAACCCTTTTAAAGATGCATCAAAATATTTTTTCTGTTTACATTTTTATAAAAATCAAGGTATACTTCATTGGCTGCCATTTACAGGTAAGTATAAGGAAACAATGCTTATAGATCCGGCAGTATAGCAGTACACAGAGTTTATTCCATACGAGAAAAGGCCACTTTCAGTTATTTCGGCCCAGCACCCAGACCGAGGATACAGGTCCCACAGCAAGGAATCATGCGTCATATCATACACCACTGGAGAAGGCCACTCAGGTATTTCGGCCCAGCACCCAGACAGAGGAGAGAGGTCTCACAGCAAGGAATCATGCATCATATCACCCACCACTAGAGAAGGCCACTTTCAGTTATTTCGGCCCAAGCACCCAGACAGAGGAGAAAGGTCCCACAGTAAGGAATCATGCGTCATATCACACACCACTGGAGAAGGCCACTCAGTTATTTTGGCCCCAGCACCCAGACAGAGGAGAGAGGTCCCACAGCAAGGAATCATGCGTCATATCACCCACCACTGGAGAAGGCCACTTTCAGTTATTTCGGCCCAGCACCCAGACCAAGGATACAGGTTCCACAGCAAGGAATCATGCGTCATATCACCCACCACTGGAGAAGGCCACTTTCAGTTATTTCGGCCCCAGCACCCAGACAGAGGAGAGAGGTCCCACAGCAAGGAATCATGCGTCATATCACCCACCACTGGAGAAGGCCACTTTCAGTTATTTCGGCCCAGCACCCAGACCGAGGATACGGGTCCCACAGCAAGGAATCATGCCTCATATCACCCACCACTGGAGAAGGCCACTTTCAGTTATTTCGGCCGCAGCACCCAGACAGAGGAGAGAGGTCCCACAGCAAGGAATCATGCGTCATATCACCCACCACTGGAGAAGGCCACTTTCAGTTATTTCGGCCCAGCACCCAGACCGAGGATACAGGTCCCACAGCAAGAATTCATGCGTAATATCACCCACCACTGGAGAAGGCCACTTTCAGTTATTTCAGCCCCAGCACCCAGACAGAGGAGAGAGGTCCCACAGCAAGGAATCATGCATCATATCACCCACCACTGGAGAAGGCCACTTTCAGTTATTTCGGCCCCAGCACCCAGACAGAGGAGAGAGGTCCCACAGCAAGGAATCATGCGTCATATCACATACCACTGGAGAAGGCCACTTTCAGTTATTTCGGCCCAGCACCCAGACAGAGGGAGAGGTCCCACAGCAAGGAATCATGCGTCATATCACCCACCACTGGAGAAGGCCACTTTCAGATATTTCGGCCCCAGCACCCAGACGGAGGAGAGAGGTCCCACAGCAAGGAATCATGCGTCATATCACCCACCACTGGAGAAGGCCACTTTCAGTTATTTCGACCCAGCACCCAGACCGAGGATACAGGTCCCACAGCAAGTAATCATGCGTCATATCACCCACCACTGGAGAAGGCCATTTTCAGTTATTTCGGCCCCAGCACCCAGACAGAGGAGAGAGGTCCCACAGCAAGGAATCATGCGACATATCACCCACCATATACAAAATGTACCTGAGCCATGATTACAGTAAATACTTGTAATACAAGGAGAGACACTAAGGCTGCTGCAGGCTGCTGTGACCGCTGTGTAGTGGATCCGTGCATCTAAGTGCTTTGCCCAGGCATAAAGATTTGTCTGAAATCCTGGGGACTTAATGATAGGCTCCTCCCCTCCAGGCTTGGTTGCATAAAGAAAAGGTCCGGCAGTAGTACACGTGACATTATGCTTTGTGCCGCCCCCTCCTCAGACAACCAATGTCTGACACACAATGTCTAACACCTGACCCCTGAAGGCGGAGGGCTGATGGAGTTTTGACTGAGGGCTGACACCTGATGTCTGACCCCTGACGGCTGATGGAGTTTAGGCTGAGGGATGACAACTGATGTCTGACCCCTGTTGGCTGAGAGCTGACACCTGACGGCAGATGGAGTTTGGGCTGATTAATGATGTATTTTTTGACTGACGTCAGAGGGACGAGGGAGTTTTGAGTTGGGGGGGGATTTTTGGCTGATGCCTGAATGAGAAGAGAGTTTTGGATGAGGGAGGAAGGAGTTTTGGCAGACGTCTGGGGTAGGAGGGAGTTTGGGCTGACGGAGGAGGGAGTTTAGCCTGACGGAGGAGGGAGTTTGGTCTGAAGAAGGAGGACTGATGGAGTTTTGCCTGACGGAGGAGGAAGTTTAGGCTGACGGAGGAGGGAGTTTGGCCTGTCGGAGGAGGACTGATGGAGTTTTGCCTGATGGAGGAGGGAGTTGTGGATGATGTCTGAGGGAGTTGTTGATGATGTCTGAGGATGTCCAAATATGTATGCTGTAAGCCGGCAGCTCACATGACATCACATGGTCCAATCACATGGTCCATCACCATGGTGATGGACCATGTGATTGGACCATGTGATGTGAGACGTCACCACAGGTTCTTTAGCCGGCAGCTCACATGATTAAAGAAGAAAGAAGAGATCGCAACTATGCGATCAAGTGGATAAGGTGAGTTAGTTTTTTTTTTACATGATTCCCCTCCATACACATTTTACTAAGCATTCTGTATTGAGAATGCTATTATTTTCCCTTATAACCATGTTATCAGGTAAAATAAAAAAGATCGGGTCCCCATCCCGATCATCTCCATGCGTGAAAATCGCACCATACCTGCACTTGCTTGAGGATGCTTGCGATTTTCACGCAACCCCATTCACTTCCATGGGGCCTGTGTTGTGTGAAAAACGCACAATATAGAGCTTGCTGCGATTTTCACGCATCGCACAAGTGATGCGTGAAAATCACCGCTCATCTGCACAGCCCCATAGAAATTAATGGGTCACATCACGCATTGCACCTGCACAGAAAACTCGCCCGTGTAAAAGGGGCCTTAGACTTTGGGCTGTCTCCATGTGTGCGCATGATCCTCTGTTCTGGACACTACTTGTCTTGTCTTGCAGGAGCGCACGGCATTATACTGATTTATAATGCTATGTGCCTCTGCATGACCTTACTGCTTCAGAATCATAGGGACAGCTTTATGTCAGTACGATCCCGTAGAAGGAAGGTAATGAAAAGGCACATAGCATTATAAATAATTATAATGCCGTGCACTCCTGCAAGACGAGCAGTGTTCAGAAGGGAGGATCACGCTTATATACGGACAATCCTTTGGTGGGGGTCCAATACCCAGGACCCCTACCAATCAGCTGTTTGAAAAGACACTGGTGCTCGCACTAATGCCACAGCCTTCTTTCAGCTTTTTTTAGGCCAGTAACGATACATTCATCGAACACATAGCCTAGGCACAGCTCAGCCCCATAGAAGTAGCTGAGCTGCGATACCAAGCACAGCTGCTATCCAATGTACGACGCTGTGCTTGGTAAGCACAGAGATGGAGATGGCTGCAGCGCTAACAGGAGCAATGGTTCCTTCTAAAACAATCATCAGTTATGAAATCTTGGAAAACCCTTTTAAAGATGCATCAAAATATTTTTTCTGTTTACATTTTTATAAAAATCAAGGTATACTTCATTGGCTGCCATTTACAGGTAAGTATAAGGAAACAATGCTTATAGATCCGGCAGTATAGCAGTACACAGAGTTTATTCCATACGAGAAAAGGCCACTTTCAGTTATTTCGGCCCAGCACCCAGACCGGGGATACAGGTCCCACAGCAAGGAATCATGCGTCATATCATACACCACTGGAGAAGGCCACTCAGGTATTTCGGCCCCAGCACCCAGACAGAGGAGAGAGGTCTCACAGCAAGGAATCATGCATCATATCACCCACCACTAGAGAAGGCCACTTTCAGTTATTTCAGCCCAAGCACCCAGACAGAGGAGAAAGGTCCCACAGTAGGGAATCATGCGTCATATCACACACCACTGGAGAAGGCCACTCAGTTATTTTGGCCCCAGCACCCAGACAGAGGAGAGAGGTCCCACAGCAAGGAATCATGTGTCATATCACCCACCACTGGAGAAGGCCACTTTCAGTTATTTCGGCCCAGCACCCAGACCAAGGATACAGGTTCCACAGCAAGGAATCATGCGTCATATCACCCACCACTGGAGAAGGCCACTTTCAGTTATTTCGGCCCCAGCACCCAGACAGAGGAGAGAGGTCCCACAGCAAGGAATCATGCGTCATATCACCCACCACTGGAGAAGGCCACTTTCAGTTTTTCGGCCCAGCACCCAGACCGAGGATACGGGTCCCACAGCAAGGAATCATGCCTCATATCACCCACCACTGGAGAAGGCCACTTTCAGTTATTTCGGCCGCAGCACCCAGACAGAGGAGAGAGGTCCCACAGCAAGGAATCATGCGTCATATCACCCACCACTGGAGAAGGCCACTTTCAGTTATTTCGGCCCAGCACCCAGACCGAGGATACAGGTCCCACAGCAAGAATTCATGCGTAATATCACCCACCACTGGAGAAGGCCACTTTCAGTTATTTCGGCCCCAGCACCCAGACAGAGGAGAGAGGTCCCACAGCAAGGAATCATGCATCATATCACCCACCACTGGAGAAGGCCACTTTCAGTTATTTCGGCCCCAGCACCCAGACAGAGGAGAGAGGTCCCACAGCAAGGAATCATGCGTCATATCACACACCACTGGAGAAGGCCACTTTCAGTTATTTCGGCCCCAGCACCCAGACAGAGGAGAGAGGTCCCACAGCAAGGAATCATGCGTCATATCACCCACCACTGGAGAAGGCCACTTTCAGATATTTCGGCCCAGCACCCAGACGGAGGAGAGAGGTCCCACAGCAAGGAATCATGCGTCATATCACCCACCACTGGAGAAGGCCACTTTCAGTTATTTCGACCCAGCACCCAGACCGAGGATACAGGTCCCACAGCAAGTAATCATGCGTCATATCACCCACCACTGGAGAAGGCCACTTTCAGTTATTTCGGCCCTAGCACCCAGACAGAGGAGAGAGGTCCCACAGCAAGGAATCATGCGTCATATCACCCACCACTGGAGAAGGCCACTTTCAGTTATTTCGGCCCCAGCACCCAGACAGAGGAGCGAGGTCCCACAGCAAGGAATCATGCGTCATATCACCCACCACTGGAGAAGGCCACCTTTAGTTATTTCGGCCCAGCACCCAGACAGAGGAGAGAGGTCCCACAGCAAGGAATCATGCGTCATATCACCCACCACCGGAGAAGGCCACTTTCAGTTATTTCAGCCCCAGCACCCAGACAGAGGAGAGAGGTCCCACAGCAAGGAATCATGCGTCATATCACCCACCACTGGAGAAGGCCACTTTCAGTTATTTCGGCCCCAGCACCCAGACAGAGGAGAGAGGTCCCACAGCAAGGAATCATGCGTCATATCACCCACCACTGGAGAAGGCCACATTCAGTTATTTCGGCCCCACCACCCAGACAGAGGAGAGGTTCATTTAAATTTGGGTTGCACCGCAAGATCATTGTAAAGTTAAAAAAATGAGGATTCAATAAAGAAGTGCCCCGGAGTACAAGAATACATGGTTGAGGGGAGGCAGTTATAAATGTCTATTCTGCACAAGGGAGGCACAGGTCCTGTGGGATCCATGCCTGGTTCATTTTTATGAACGTCAGCTTGTCCACGTTGGCTGTGGACAGGCGGCTGCGTTTGTCAGTAATGACGCCCCCTGCCGTGCTGAAGACACGTTCAGACAAAACGCTGGCCGCCGGGCAGGCCAGCACCTCCAAGGCATAAAATGCTAACTCTGGCCACGTGGACAATTTGGAGACCCAGAAGTTGAATGGGGCCGAACCATCAGTCAATACGTGGAGAGGTGTGCAGACGTACTGTTCAACCATGTGAGTGAAATGCTGCCTCCTGCTAACACGTTCCGTATCAGGTGGTCGTGCAGTTAGCTGTGGCGTGGAGACAAAACTTTTCCACATTTCTGCCATGCTAACCCTGCCCTCAGAGGAGCTGGCCGTGACACAGCTGCGTTGGCGACCTCTTGCTCCTCCTCTGCCTTCGCCTTGGGCTTCCACCTGTTCCCCTGTGACATTTGGGAATGCTCTCAGGAGCGCGTCTACCAGCGTGCGCTTGTACTAGCGCATCTTCCTATCACGCTCCAGTGCAGGAAGTAAGGTGGGCACATTGTCTTTGTACCGGGGATCCAGCAGGGTGGCAACCCAGTAGTCCGCACACGTTAAAATATGGGCAACTCTGCTGTCGTTGCGCAGGCACTGCAGCATGTAGTCGCTCATGTGTGCCAGGCTCCCCAGAGGTAAGGACAAGCTGTCCTCTGTGGGAGGAGTATCGTCATTGTCCTCCGTATCCCCCCAGCCACGCACCAGTGATGGGCCTGAGCTATGTCGGGTGCCACCCCGCTGTGAACCTGCTTCATCCTCCTCCACCTCATCCTCCTCGTCCTCCTCGTCCTCCAGTAGTGGGCCCTGGCAGGCCACATTTGTAACTGGCCTCTGCTGTTGAAAAAAACCTCCCTCTAAGCCACTTCTAAAAGACTGGCCTGAAAGTGCTAAAAATAACCCCTCATCCTCCTCCTCCTCCTCCTGGGCCACCTCCTCTTCCATCATCGCCCTAAGCGTTTTCTCAAGGAGACATAGAAGTGGTATTGTAACACTGATAATGGTGTCATCGCCACTGGCCATGTTGGTGGAGTACTTGAAACAGCGCAACAGGGCATACAGGTCTCGCATGGAGGCCCAATCATTGGTGGTAAAGTGGCGCTGTTCCGCAGTGCGACTGACGCGTGCGTGCTGCAGCTGAAACTCCACTATGGCCTGCTGCTGCTTGCACAGTCTCTCCAGCATGTGCAAGGTGGAGTTCCACCTGGTGGGCACGTCGCATATGAGGCGGTGAGCGGGAAGGCCGAAGTTCCGCTGTAGCGCAGACAGGCGAGCAGCGGCAGGATGTGAACGCCGGAAGCGCGCACAGACGGCCCGCACTTTATGCAGCAGCTCTGACATGTCGGGGTAGTTGTGAATGAACTCTGCACCACCAAATTCAGCACATGCGCCAGGCAAGGGATGTGCGTCAAACCGGCTAGTCCCAGAGCTACGACGAGATTTCGCCCATTATCGCACACCACCAGGCCGGGCTTAAGGCCCACCGCAGAAACCACTCGTCGGTCTGTTGTTCAATACCCCGCCACAACTCCTGCGCGGTTTGGGGCCTGTC